>CM076570.1:867368118-867767836 GCA_034641835.2 Pinus albicaulis | reverse complement strand
CATTGAATAATACAACCATACTTGTTTTCACAAACTCTTCCAAAATATCATTCATATTGAACAAGATGGGCTGTAGAATTCCTTAGGATAGTTGCATGTTAATGTAGTTATAACACTCCGGAGGTAGAATTCATCTAGTTCAGCTCTGTCATTTCATTTCAAGTTTGATAATGGCTTTTTAGTTAACACTGTTCACTGCACTTCAAGTAGACTAGTAACACTCTAGTTTAGTCCTAGCTCATTGTATTAACATTCCAAGTTTAGTTGCTATCCATTGAATTTTAAATTGTATTAGTTGTTAAATTTAAATACCACGATCTTCATTATTTACAAAACTTCTTTTGTTCCAAACTCATATTAATACATAATCATTTGGACAGAAGCTAGTATCAGTCTAAGACCTGGAGTATTTTGCAACCTTTTTACCATTTCACAAACAAGCCTTTTCTCAAAGACTATTCTAAAAAGGAAATCTATAACTTTTGAGTGAGGTCTAGTGGTGTTAAATTGAGTTGCAGAACAGAATTAGGAGCTAGTTTAGAGTAGAAATCTTATTGTGCTACAAATGTTCTTTTCCAAATATATTCCAATAAACCTTTAATCATGGATGAGATGTTGTAACATTGTAAGTTGATTGTTTGATTGTTTAATTAGGAGAACTTCATTTATACTTAACTTGTCCATTTCTCAAAGCTCTTCCAACACATCTTTAATGAATGAATTGGATAAGTTTAAGCTCATGTTGTGATTTATTTCCTTGAAGTCATTATCAAGCTTTGCATTTGTTGTTTGCCAGCCATAGTTTAGGCTTTGTTATGTCTTAGTATTTTCATTTGTTGTTTGCCATCCATAGTTTAGGCCAATAGCTTCTTTTCACCAGCATTTAATTCTTTCCCTTTTCAAACATAAAACAATAAAACCAAAAACATCAGGAAAACACTAAACACAATGTAGTGAGAAACAAATACCTAGGCACATATCGTGCACCACACTTCAGCAGTTTACCAACGCTGGTTGACAATTAATGAACTCAATTTAGGTACACTAGGTTGAGCATGGAGCAATTTATTTTACCTAGTTGGATCTTCGTTCAGGATATCATCAAATTAGAATGAAGACTAAAGATATTCCGAAAATAGCATTTCGAACTCATGAGGGTCATTATGAATTTTTGGTCATGCCTTTTGGCCTTACCAATGCACCTTCTACATTTCAAAGTTTGATAAATTCCATTTTCAAACCCTTCCTTAGAAAATTTGTGCTAGTATTTTTTGATGATATACTAATCTATATCAGGTCTTGGAATGATCATGTTCAACATGTTGACAGGGTGCTCAAACTATTGGAGGAGAAGCAATTATATGCAAAAACATCAAAATGTTTCTTTGGAGTACAAGAGGTGGAATATATGGGTCATATTGTATATCACGAGGGTGTTAAGGTAGACCCTAACAAAATTAAATGCATTAAGGAATGGAAATTCCCCACAACCATAAAGTAGTTGCGAGGATTTCTCGGGTTAACAAGGTATAATCGTAAGTTTGTTAAGAATTACAGGAGAATAGCAGCACCTCTAACAACATTATTGAATAAATATGCATTTTCATGGACTCCTGAAGAAAATAAGGCCTTTGAACATCTTAAAGAGGCAATGATCCTGGCACTGGTCTTAGCTACGCCAAAATTTACAAAAACCTTTATTGTGGAATGTGATGCCTCAGGAAATGGAATTGGTGTTATTTTAATGCAAGAAGGAAGAGCCATTTCTTTTAAAAGTCATCCAATCAAAGGAAAATATTTACAGAAAGCTATTTATGAGAAGGAAATGTTAGCAATACTACATGCACTAAAGAAATGGTGAACTTACCTAATGGGAAGACACTTCAAGGTAAAAAAATATCATGATAGTCTTAAACACTTTTTGGAACAAAGACTATCTTCAGAAGAGCAGCAAAAATGGGTCACAAAGATGTTGGGTTATGAATTTGAAATCATCTTCAAAAAAGGGAAGCTAAATGTTGTTGCATATGCACTCTTAAACACTTTTTGGAACAAAGACTATCTTCAGAAGAGCAGCAAAAATAGGTCACAAAGATGTTGGGTTATGACTTTGAAATCATCTTCAAAAAAGGGAAGCTAAATGTTGTTGCAGATGCACTCTCAAGAAAGAATGAAGAGGTGGAAGCATTGCTTTGTGCCATTTCTATTATCCAACCAAATTGGATAAGAAGAGCAAGGGATGAATGGAACAAGGAGGAAGAAGTGTGGACACTCATTCAAAATTTGCAGCAAGATCCTAGTACATCTCATACATTTAGTTGGAAAATTGATTCCTTAATGTACAAAGTTCGCTTATATCTTTGTAATAATTCCCAACTAAAACAAAATATTCTTTTGGAATTGCACACTTCTCCTTTAGGACAGTCGGGATTTTTAAAAACTTACCATAGGGTGAAGAAAGATTTTTTTTGGGATGGCCTTAAATCTTATAGTCAAAAGTTTGTGGCGGAATTTTTGGTTTAGCAGTAAAATAAAGTTGAGACAATTAAGACCCCGGGTCTTCTACAACCTTTATCCATTCCAAGTCAACGTTGGGAGGATATTTTAATGGATTTTATCACAGGTTTACCTAAGTCCAAAGGAAAGAGTGTCATCATGGTGGTAGTTGATAGACTTACCAAGTATGCACACTTGTGTGCATTATCTCATCCATTTAAAGCAAGTATATTTGCTACTACATGTATGGAAACAATTCAAAAGCTACATGGATACCCAAAGATTATTGTAAGCAACAGAGAGCCCATTTTTACTGGAAATTTTTGGACGGAATTATTTTCTTGTTTGGGTACTCAACTAGCTCATAGATCATCTTACCACCCTCAATCCGATGGTCAAACTAAGATAGTGCATAAATGTTTGTAAGGATATCTTCGTTGTTTTGTATCTTATAAATAAACACAATGGGTCAAGTGGTTACCTCTCGTTGAATGGTGGTATAACACTTCCTTCCATACTGCAGCAAAAATGACCCCATTTATGGCACTTTACGGATATCGTCCACCGTCCATCACATCATCTTTAAGAGAGAATTCTAAGGTTCAAGCAGTTGGAGATCATATCGAGCATCACCAAGAATTTCTCCAACTCTTAAAGGATAACCTAAATTTGGCACAAAATCAAATGAAACAACATGTAGATCAACATCGCAGTGAGAGAAGTTTTGATGTAGGAGACTAGTTATTTTTATGGCTACAACCATACAAATAAATGTCCCTCAAGCAATATAAGAAGGATAATAAATTATCGGCAAAGTACTATGGTCCTTACAAGGTGTTGCAAAAGATTGGTACTATGGCATACAAATTGGAGCTTCATGCTTCTTTGCGAGTGCATCTAGTTTTCCATGTTTCGTGCTTAAAGAAGGTTATAGGTGAAAAAATTCTAGTTCAACCAATATTGCTAGAACTTGATGAGGAATGAAAAATCATATTGGAACCTGAAGCAGTCACGGAAACAAGAACTTGATAGCTACGAAATCGATCAATTTTAGAGTATCTCATGAAGTGGAAGAACTTACCCACTGAAGATTCTACATGGGAGGATGAGAATTTTATACAGAAGCAACCAAAGCTACTCAAGCGTTGAGGACAACACTTTTTTGAAGGAGAGGGGCATGTTAGGTCCCTATATTACTAGTGTATTCCCTTATTGTTGTTAGTGTAGCCTCCTTATTGTTATTTTTTTACCCCTGTAACCCCAATATTATTATTATTGTGCCCTTACATTATTATTTGTAGGTCCGCTAGAATTATATTGTGACCCCATGGACTCCTATATATAGAAGGAGGTTTTTTCATTTGTATCATCCAAGAATTTTTCATTTATGTAATGTAAAGGAGGTTGCCCCCTCGAAGTGGCTTATTTCTAAGGCATTGATCTCTCTTTTCTTCTATTTTTGGAGTTGGTTTCATAACAAACATACTATGCTTCTATTGTTGAAAGTGCAACAACACTTTGCATTTTTGAAACCCAGCTGACAGTTTTTCCACCTACAATAAATACATACCCTATAGTGCTCCTCTAGTTATCTCTATCACCTGCCATATCTGCATCAACATATCCCTCTAGAGCAATGTTTGAACCACCAAAGAATCATTCTTGATTTGTGGTACCTCTCAAATATCTGAGAATCCATTTCATTGTCGTCCAATGTTCTTTTCCTGGATTGTTCATGTACCTGCTTACAACTCCCACTGCCTGCGCAATATCAGGCCTTTTGCAGACCATTGCATACATTAAGCTTCCAACTATTGATGCATATGGAACTTTAGACATATAATCCATTTCTTCTTGGGTCTTGGGGCATATCTCCTTACAAAGTTTGAAATGGATAGCCAAAGGTGTACTAATTGGTTTGGCATTCTGCATATTAAATATTTTCAACACCTTTTGTATATACTCATTCTGAGACAATGTTAATTTGTGAATTTTCCTCTCTCTAGTTATTCTCATACAAAGGATTTTGGAGGATTTGTTTTGCAGTGCCAAAATCCTTCATTGCAAATGAATTTTCCAATTTTCTTTTGAGCACATTTATTTCCTGCATGTTAGACTCTGAAACAAGCATGTTATCTACATACAATAACAATATAATATAGCTTCCATCATTTTTCTTTTTCAGATAAACACAATGATCATAGTGACATCTAGTATAACATTGTTTAGACATAAACCTGTCAAATTTTAGATACCACTGCCTCGGAACCTTTTTTAAGCCATACAATCTCTTCTTTAACTTGTACACTAATTTTTCCTTCCCTTTGACCTCATATCTTTTTGGTTGTTGCATATAGAGCTCTTCCTCCAAATATCCATGGAGAAATGATGTCTTTACATCTAACTGTTCAACATGTAGATCTTCCGTTGCTACAAGACTTAAAATAGTTCTGATTAAATTCATCTTAATAATAGGAGAAAATATCTCATCAAAGTCAATACCTTTCTTCTGGGCAAACCCCCTCACCACAAGTCTAGCTTTGTACCTCTGTTTTCCTCCATCTTCTTCCTTCAGCCTATAAACCCATTTATTCTGAAATCTTATTTTACCTGCAGGTAACCTAACTAAGTCCCAATTCTAGTTATGTATTCAGGATTCCATCTCTTCTTTCATGGCTAGCTCCCACTTCTTCCTAGTTTTGACCTACATTGCTTCTTCATAACATTCGGGTTCTCCAGAATTAGTCAACAATAAATAATATAATGAAGGAGAGTATCGTTCAGGGGGTCTACTTATCCTAGTAAATCTTCTGACACCACTTTCAGGTGTTTGAGGTGCCTATTATTGTTGTGGTGGTTGTTGTTGTTATGGTTGTTTATTATTATTATTATTTTTAGGCACTTTTACATTTTTTGTGATCTCATCAAGAAATGTGTATTCTTTGTTTTCTTTTTCTTGTTTCTTTTCCTGCAACTGATTCTTATACAAGACCTTTTCATTGAATATTACATCTATGCTCCTAATGATTTTGTGATTTTCATAATCATATAAGTGATAACCAAAATCAATAACACCATATCCAATAAAAGTACATTTCTTTGATTTTTCCTCAAGCTTTGTTCTATTTTCTTTATTAATATGGACAAAGGCCTTATTGGCCTGAGGGGTCCTAGCCCAGGTTCAGATTTTATGGATAAACCAACAAACCCTCCAACTACTGGCCCTTTAGGCAGTGATCTTCTTGCGCAGAACAAAGTCTCACCCGAAGCAGTATTGGGGGGGTGGTGCTGGAACCAGGTTTGCGCACGCTAAAGGAGAAATTAATGAGTGGTCCTTGGAAAAAAATCGAAGAAAAATTACACAGATGCGGGCACAGAGACTGTGTAAACATTATCATAATACCACAAAATTGTTATCACTTTGGCGCAGAAAAACAGAACAGAAGCCAATCCGAGTCACAACGCAACAAAGACTTAAAAATATCTATTATTTGATAGTTTGAAGGTTTCTGTGGTGTGAGTTTTGAGATGGGGGATTCGGAATCTCCACAGTATCCATTTTTATGTCTACGTTTCAAGTCTAACCAAGACTCATCATTAGGACACAAACCCGACAAGAAGAGAGGAGGATGGATGAGATAAATACAAGCGAGCAAAAGGAGTAAAAAGAGGAGAAAGAAATGGCCGACCAGAAAAATACCAAGAAAAGGTTAATTAAAGCTTTAATAAATAAATAATTTAAAATTATTATTATTAATTTTAATTTATTTTCAACAATAATCTAATGAAATTTATTTTTGTTAAAAAGGTATTTATTATGATTCATTATAATGGTACATACATAATTTAATTAATATCATTAATTGTTTAATAAGTAAATAATATTTATGATTAATATAAATTATGGTTTGATATTAGAATTAATGATGTAAATTAATGTTAATGTAAATTAATGATTGATATTATAAAATCATTGATTGTTAAAAATATGTTATAATTTTTAATTGTTATTATTAATAATATTATTAATATTCATTAGTAATAGCCAACCATTACTAATATTAATGTCACATGCTTTTATTTTATTATTAGATTAAATGAAAGTTAATTATAGTTTATTAGTAAATAAATATTTTTTTATTAATAATGTTAACTAATTGTTTTTTAATTTATTTTTAGAATAATCTGATGTAATTTATTTTGTTAAGGTTATTATGATTTGTATTATAAATCATAATAATCTTAACAAAAATAAATTGCATTAGATTATTCTAAAAATAATAATCAATTAGTTAACATTATTAATAACAAAATATTTATTTACTAATTAAACTATAATTTGCTTTTATTTTATTATTATATCAAATGAAAGTTAATTAAAGTTTAATAGTAAATAAATATTTTGTTATTAATAATGTTAACTAATTGTTTTTAATTGTTTTTTAATTTATTTTTAGAAAAATCTAATGTAATTTATTTTGTTAAGGTTATTATGATTTATTATAATACTAATCATAATAAATCATAATAACCTTAACAAAAATAAATTACATTAGATTATTTTAAAAATAAAAATCAATTAGTTAACATTATTAATAACAAAATATTTATTTACCAAATAAACTATAATTAAATTTCTTTTTTTAATAATAAAATAAAAGCATGTGACATTAATATTAGTATTAATTAGTAATGTTTGACTATTACTACTTATTATTTCAATTAATTTTAATAATATTAATAATAATAAATAAATAAAATTTATAATATGTATTTTTAACAATCAATAGATTTTATAATATCAACCATTAATTTACATTATTAATTTTATTATCAAATCATAATTTATATTAATCATAAATATTATTTACTTGTTAAACAATTAATGATACTGATTAAATTACGTATATATACCATTATAATGAATCATAATAAATACTTTTTTAACAAAAATAAATTTCATTAGATTATTGCTGAAAATAAATTAAAACTATTAATAATAATTTTAAATTTTTCATTTATTAAAGCTTTAATTAACCTTTCCTTGGTATTTTGTTGGTCGGTTATTTCTTTCTCCTATTTTTACTCCTTTTGCTCGCTTGTATTTATCTCGTCCATCCTACTCTCTTCTTGTTGGGTTTGTGTCCTGATGATGAATCTTGGTTAGACTCGAAACATAGACGTAAAAATGGACACTGTGGAGATTCTGAATCCCCCATCTCAAGATCTGTTATTTATCAGCATTTAATCACAATTTATCCAGATATCTTGTGCAATAGATAATAAGCAGCTTAGAACAATGTGGTCTCAACAAAGCATGATAATAACCAACACATATGCATAACACAAGAAGTTTTCTAAAAAAGTTCCTTATATTATCTCCATATATATCATTCAGTACATCAATATTCTTTACACAACAACCCTTATCAAATACTTACAAAACCCTTCCACGAACACAACCAATAGATTCTGCACATAACTAGGACTAGGTCTTCACGCACACAGCTAACAAGAGCCTTTTACCCAACCCTAACTCGACGAGACTCTTACAAACTATTTGTGAGCAAAAACATAAACTATCTTTCACAATCATCCAATACTTAGCTTACACATTTTATTTATAAGCGCCTAGCACGTAGATACTATGGTGTCAAACCATGGTTTGAGGCCCACAGTTTACATTTAAGTTCATTTACACAAAAATACGGGACTTTGACCACCCCAAATCCCCTTGACTCCCCTTTGCGCAGTGCGTACATACAATATTACCATAAATGGAGCTTTGAAACTTGTGCCTTAGGGGACCCCACTCCAACAGGCCCCCAACACAAACATGTAACTTGTCCCAAGTCACTAAGGCATTGGCTCCTTCGTCTTAGCCTGAAGTGTCTTGACAGAGGTCTGGAGAGGGAGCACTAGTTCCAGACTCTTCACGGCTATAGTCTATGCCTATTGCACTATTTTTCAGTGGCAAGCCCTTCAGCTGCCATCTCCACGTTGTGCTCAGACTGTTGGATTACCTTCAGTGTATTGTTCAACATTTCTGAAATTTGCAGTGCTTCTTCGGCCCAGGGTTACATGCACTTTTCCAATGCCTGTTCTTTTCTGCGTAACTCAACAATCTCTGTTTGGATGGTTCTACACTCCTGTAGTTGAGCGAGGCGCTGCGAGAGGACCAATGTAGGTGCAACCGTCCTGATTTCTTCAAACTTCTGCTCCTTTTGGCTGAGAGCATCATGCAACTGCTGGGCAACCAAATCATTCTAGACAAAGGACCACACATTCAGAGCTTCGTTCAAAAGGTTGTCACAATGTGTAACTGCAACATCTATGCTATCCTTGGCCTTCTTGACTTCCACAACCCCCTGTGCGCAAACCTCTGGGGGTGTCTCAGGTTGTAACTTGGTTTGGAGGTCCACGATCTTTTTCTCATATGTAGTTCTGATATTGTGAACCTCCTCTCATGTTTATTTCATCGCAGCAGCCAATCCTTCCAAATTTCAGCGAGCGTAGCAATGGCCAAGACATCTAGAATATCTTGGCAGACATGGTGGATCTTGGCCTCCAGTGCCTTGCGCTGGGCTTCGGCGTCATCACAAGCTGCTTCTAATTTTTTTTGATGTTGGTGGGTCTCCGCAACTCGCTCCCTGGCGTCCTTGGTATGTGTGTGCACAATCGATTCTCAGCAGTGCAGCACGTCTGTAATGACTGAATGAAACAAGTGTAATTTGGCTACAGGTAACACATAAATTTTAATGTGAAAATCACCTGATCTCGTGAACTAGAGACGTCGTTAAGCATCCATATCAATTGCGAGCAAGGGGATATGAATAAATCTTGCCTCCCCGAATGTTGGTAGGATAATGTCCAAAGGTTGTGCGCGGGTGACAGGTGCAATGGATCGGCTCGCTTGAAGCACGCTTTCTTGTATCTGGCTTGCTTGAACTTTAATTCTCGCAAGTCACTCTGTACATTCTTGAGTGCAGTCTTATATTGAATCTCCATATCTCTCCAGAAATCCTATGTCGGAGACATGAAATTTTGGGCTATTTCTATGAGATCATCTTTTTTCAGCGTCAGGGCCTCCACCCTTGATTGTTTGGAACCCTTTTATTTTTTCCTTGTATTGCTAGTGGCCTGACCACCATGCTTAACTCCCTTGGAGGTCTTGACCTCGCCTGTTTCCTTAGGCATGGTACCATTATTCTTTGGCGCAGTGGAAGTGTCAATAGTTTCCTCTCTAGTTGTGGGAGTAGCCTCTTTTTCTTTGGGATCCTTTTCTATCGTGACCTGCTCTGACACAGCTGGAAACATTGTCTTCTTGGGGAGCCCGACAGCCTTTTCTGTAGCCTTACTGGTCGAAGTGCGCGGCTTTGTAGGTGTTGGTGGGCTCAACCAGGATGTTGGCCATGTGGCCATAGTGTGTGATAAATCATCCTCTGTCACAAGATAGGGGAGCTCGTACCAAACCCCTTCAATGGTTCCTTTAGCACAGATGTGTATGTTATGGAGCGTCACCTTGAAATCGAAGATCATATTATACTGCTCGTATAAGGTTGGTGACATTTGTAGCCTTGATTGCACTACTTGGTATAATGATCTATCATATAATACCCAGAAGATTTTATTTTCCTTAATCTGCACTAGATTTGTTGAGTGCCATAGCGTGGCGTAGCACGCAGATTCGCACATGGTTAGTTCAATCTCTAGAAATTGGGTATCCTCTAGGGTCCTATATTTGATGAGCACAATGAGTAATAGCAGCCATGCATATTGGAAGGGCTTGCCTTCCTCTTGAACCTCGCGCACATTCTCAAGAAATTCATGGCACTGGTAACCTGACCAATTGTAGATCACCCCTTTCTCCAATTGGCCAATGAGCGTGATTTCTTGAGCGGGCACCTCTTTCGATCTGAATTTTCACATCAATTTGTAGGGCAAGATGAGCGTGCCTAAGTGCACCACCGAGTCATTAATTTTAGTGACCACAAAACCCCGACTCTTGCACATGACACCATATGTCTGTTAATTTGGTCAGCCACAGCTTTCTCCTGTGCTTTTCCTCTGAATTCGACACCAGGATTAGGCCCCTTTTCTAGTAGGCCTATGATTCATTGGATTCATGTTGCGTCAATTTCGATATGCTCCCCTAGCCTGAGTGTGTCGTCATGAACCAAAGCCAACAATTGTCTGACGCAGATGTCGTTGATGGGGTTGCGACCAAAGTGGGGAGTTTGTAACGAGTTGAGTAGACCAACCTTATGCAATTCAAGCATTTATCTTCGAGGTTCGAGGTGCAAAATGCCTCCATCATAAGGGATGTGATCTAAGTAGACGTTTGGCGCGAGCTCAGGGAATTTTTCAATATCCGTGATTTCGCAATTGTCAAACCTGAGGTGCGGGATTCTTTCAAGCATATCCCCCTCCATTTGGACATTCTCGGGGATTAGGGGGATTTGGATACTTGAGCGCACCTTGTCCACATCCTTAGGTACTTTCACAGATGGTTTGTGCGGCTTGATGTAGCTAGGAAATTGTGAAAATGGCGCTACCTTAGTTACATCTTCATCCATCTCATGTATAGTTTCGGGCAGCTCATGCATTGGCCGCTTTTAGCACTCTACTATAGAAGGGCGTGGTCTAGGGGCCCCCTCCCAGGGATATTTCCTTATTCCAGAGGACTACCTCTTTGTCGGTTTGGATGCCACAGGGTTTTTCATGAAGGGGGCCTCCAGCACAGCAAGGACATCACCTTGTCATGTGGTTGTCATACTGGCAGGAATGGTGTATCCTAGCCCTGTGCGGCACAATTCTTCTTCAAATCCTGGATCCAGTCCAGACATAGACACAACAAAGATAAGGTAAAACAAGTAGCTCAGGGCATGAAATTCATTCATAGTGCAAAGGGAACTATTGTGACCCTATAGGTCATATTTATACTTGCAATGTGTCCTCAACGGCTCCTTATACATTAATGAGGTTCCATTACTGAAAAAAGGTCCCAAATCTGGAAAAATCCCCTCATTGAATGCATTTTAGATGCTCCTAAAAATGGTAATAACTCTGTCTTATCCAGTTTTATTGTTCCAACGGCTAGTTTTTGGTGTCTATGTGCACCACTCACACCCCTTGCACTGATACCGCGTGCCCGCCGCACCTGGCTGCACATATAGTCATGAGCTACCGAGAACCCCCCCTAACACATGCTTGTTGACCAGATACTTCAAACCATGTGGGGTGGCATCCATCACATCCCTTAATAACTGCAAATTTCTATGGAAATCAACATCCCAAATGTTTGGTGCACCTATTCTGAGTGCCCGAGTCACCAGTGCAATGATCAATTCATACTTAGGGATGTGCCTCCTATAATATCCCATAAGGATTACCAGGGTGCGCACCTACCTGCTAGTCTTAGGGGGAGAAATTGAGCCTTCAGTGTCTCTCGAATAAGTCACCATTGCCAATTTTCTACAATTCATGGTTTTTGTTACTGGTGTACTAACAATTTCGGGAATCAGAGCCGAGCCATTTGTATCAAAGGTGAGGATAAAACTCTCATTCAATGCAAACCAGTCACCAGTGCCTTGGCACAGTTCTGTCTCTAAGTACCATTCCATTGGCACCTTCCCCAGGGTGTGAACAAACATATGAACCCACTTAGTCCTTGGTTCTTCACCCCAGAATTTACCCCATCTGGCTAAATTTTTGCACAAATATTCTTCGCCAGAGTATATATCCTCCATTTTAATTACTGGACATTCAAACCTAAACTTCATTAGGCACACACATTCCTCCCAGTTCCCCATATTATCCTTATGAGTAGTCCACCACCTGGTTGGAGTAGCACACAACCCCAGATTCAAAGCATGAAATCTCTGGTCTTCCGACACAATCCTTTCTAATTTGTTGATAAACCTATTAACATCAGATGAGCCATCATAGTGTGGCAAATTGCGTACCTCAAATGTTATACATCAAAAATATATATTCACATGATTACAGCGTAGTGGAGACATCTCATGCAATTAGTTCTTCTGATTCTCTATTTCCTCATCAGAGTCTGAAAAACAAGAACTCTCCTCCCACTTCAGATTTCCATCCGTTGTTGGGTTTATCCAGTCCTCTTCGTGCAAGCTCAGCTTATAGATTTGGTTAATGTCATCCTTGGTGTTTGGTCAATTTAGTGTGTCCTAAATTGCTACATTAATTTATCAATCCGAGATTCGTAAGCTGATGAAGTGTGGCGCACTATATGTGCAAGATAACCTATTTCTTACCTTTTTTTCGTTTTTGGTTTTCTAATGTGAGATGGAAATTCTAAAATAAAAACAAGTATGGTTATGATTGTTCAAGGCAATGATATCCTTTATAATGATTTACCAACTTCAAACTTAAAAAGGAATTTGAAACATACAATGACAAAACTTGAAAGGAAATGAAAATGTGTTGCTAGCCTAATAAATCAAACAGTGAACTATTGAGCATGAAAACCAAACTATCCTTGCTGCTATCTAAACACAAAAGAAACTATGCTTAAAGAAATCCAAGAATTGCAACAAAGTAAATATAAATCAAATTACATCAACTTATATTCTGATCCCTCACCATTAGTCTAGCTATGGCTTTCGGAGGTAACCATAAACAACTTGAGCAATCTGATATCTAATTTGCAGAAAAAAAAACTAATATCAAACTACACACTCATACTTCAATCCCTCACCATTAGTCCAGCTATGGCTTTCGGAGGTAACTGAAAATGACATGAGCAATTTAATATATCTAACTTGGAGAAAGTAAACTAATATCAAACTACACACTCATACTTCAATCCCTCACCATCAGTCCAGCTGTGGCTTTCGGAGGTAACTGAAAATGACATGAGCAATTTAATATATCTAAATCTAACTACTGAAACAAATGTGCAAGACTGAAATAAACAAAGCAGTACTGGAATTAAAAAAAAACTAAGAAAAATAAATTAGCAGCAGAACAATATTGATTCCATGTCATTAGTCAAAAGATATGCAAATGCCCGGGCTGCCTATTTGTAATCTGAAACAAGAACACTGATCAGTTAACAACAACATAAAACATGAAAGATTATGGACAGAAGTAAGATGTAAAGCATGAAAGATTATAAATAGAAATGAAGCATAAATACCATGAAAGATGCAATGTATAAACACATAAATGACTTATGGCACAATGAGCTAAATAAATAAAACAAGAACTATACAATAATGCACAAAACCTCAGCGTGTGCAGGGGCCCTCTGCACCAGCCTTGGCAACAGCCTTCAAATACGAATTACGCTTGGAAACAGAGTCTTCTTATATATTAAAATGCAGTCATAACAGAGAGGTGATATTACGGCACAATGGCAACGTAATTACATTACAGAGCTATCTGGAGGCTAATGGAGACTAATCTAATACGCGTATGCAAACGCATTATTTATAACAAAGGAAATATAACTAATTCCCTAAAGTTTGTGCTGATGGAGACACGTAAATCCTCACGTCCAGGGATCCAGTATCATGGCCGCAGTGAGGAGTAAATCTATGAGGAGTGGATGTTGGATTCGGCTTATGGAGCCATGTACAGGTGTTGATGTGTCTCCCGCAATTCAGAAATGACCATATAAATCTTCACGTGACGAGAAACAGAGTCCTGTCACCGTGGGACTCTACAGTTGACTTCCACTTGGCCACCTTTGACCACAGCCTCCCTAAGTGAATTTTCTCGAGCCAATAGGACACGATCCATGTCCACATCATTTCTGACTTGCCCATGTGGCTCGTTTTACCTGAAGACACCTGCAACATAGAATTTCACAAAATGGCTGCGGAAAGTTGCAGCAGCTGCGGAAAGTGGCAAGATTCCGCAGCTAAATGAGCAAAAATCTAAATCAAACAGCAGACACAAAATATAGTTAAAAACCATTTTAGATGCTCTTTTGTAATTAATATACAATGATATTGACAACTTGGAAGGTTCAGGTGAGTGAAAAAGGTCTAGGAAGATGTATAAGAAAGATGCAGATTTGAGACTCAACATACCCCCACTGTGAAGGTGTTGCATGTCCTCATGCAACCAAAATTTTGATAATCCTTCTTTAGTTCATATGCCTTGACACTTCAGCCAGTACATCCAATCCTCTCCTCTTCTTCCTTGGTGCTGCTAATATCCTGGGCTTCTTCATTAAGCATCTAAATTTGATATTAACCAGTGCTCTGCTTAACTTCTGGCATTTCTTTTTCAATTTCTTGTTCTTCTTTTTCCATATCCCAGATGTAGCATGGTATTATCATGAATGATTTTGTCCAATTTTCTTTGTTCCTTCAATGTCTCATTTTCATTTTTAATGTGTCTATTTAAAAGCTCTAGCTCAAATATTTCCTGTTTCAGTGATTGGACTAGATCATTTTGTGATATGTGAGGCTGAATGGACGAAGTATTGGGACCTGTAGCTACTTTTTCTAAATATTCTATATAATCATATACTTCTTGCTGCTTGGGGTCTATATCAGGTGTCATTTTTATTGGGCTGTCCCCAAAATGCCGTGAAGGAGAGTTGTCTTCAAAATCTGGCTGAGAAGGGTTCACATCAACATCTAGCTGAGAATGGGATGGACTATGTTCAATGTCTGACTGAGAATGAAATGAACTAGGTTCACTAACTGACTGAGAGTGAGATGGACTATGGTCAGCTGGGGATTGTTCAGATGTTTCTTCTCCCAAATCGATAAAATGAGTTCCCTTCATTTGCGTTTTCCTCAACTTCCCCTTAAGCCTAGAACTTCTTCTCACATGCTGTGGACCACTGTCTTTTTGCTTTTGTTTTCCTTTCTCTTTCTTCTTGGCTATAGACAACTGTTCTTGAAGATGAACCAATCTCTCAGATAACACTTGATGATCTTCTTCTTCGAAAGAAGGGGTTTGATGTATAGCCTCAATACTTTTTCTCTCTTTTGATGTTATTGGCTTTTTACCCTTGGTTTCTTTCTTCTTCCTTTTTGACAATCTCTCTTCCCTACTAGTGCTTTCAATTGTAGTAGTAGGAGTACTTTGAGTTTCATCATTTGTTCTTTTTCTCCTACTCCTTCTTGATGTGCTACCTTCAAGAATTTCTTGAGGTTCTTCAAAGAAATTTCTGATCAAAAATTGTTCCCATGTATCCTTGTTCTCTTTTAACTATTTTTCAATCAAAATTTTTACAAGACCATGGTGATATAGATGTGGTTCTACATCCCCTAAATGTTTCTGAACAGTCACAGACATCTTCTTCAAACTATTTAATAGAAAATATGGGAGATTGAGAGTTTGATTATCTAGAAAATTCATCACCAATCTGGTATGGTACATATACATGGACCCAAAATGGCCTTCACAGGTGATGAATTTTTGAACAACTATCAGCAAAGTAGCCCATTCCTCTTTCAAAGCATGAACAAGAATTCCTCTTTTAAAAATAGTTATGTCCATACCTAGGTTTCGTAAGATTATTCTCCAGGCTTCATCACTAATTCTTTTGTTCTTAAACCAACGTTCACCCTCTTGAGGAAGTTCTGTGGCAGTTGCTATAGATGCCTCATTCACCGTGAACTTAAGGTCTCCAATCTCTACCTCTAGGCCATTGAACGACCTTGCAAAAGCTTTTGTCACTTCTTTATGGTAGCCTCTAAACTTTTGGATAAACCGCAGCCACTTTGCCTTCTTCAATATATCCCTGACTTGCGGATATCCTTCCATGAATTTAGGTCCTTCTGGTTCTGCTCTCAACAATTTACCCATATTTCTTTCTGCTTTTTAAAAACTTGCCTGTGTGAAGTGGTTCAATGGAAGTAGGACGGCTGAATGAATGGAAATGAGCACGATGACTGCAGGTAGATATCAAAGAATGGATATACAGACTGTAACATAATATAGAATGAAGCGGAACAAAGAAGGGTTACATGAGCACGACAGAGATACGGCTGTGAGATTAATAGAACAATAGGAAGAGTATAACACATCCGGCAGTGTTTGAAATTTGGTGGCTGCAGAATAAATGTAAGCACGTTTAAACAACGGCTACGGATTTTATGCGACTGAAAGAAGCCGTAGTCAAATCAACTACGTCTCATTGTCACAGGTGGAATATCGGAGTATGAGTGAAGATCGGAGGTTTAATTATGGGACCGTTTGAAAATGAATGTGGGAGGATCATATGGAGATCGTGAACGGGTTACGGAGTTTGTCAATATAATCATTGCACATAATGGAGCTTATGGTTCATAACTATATAAAAATGTGTTTTCAATGCTATTTGAAATAAATTTTACTCATACCTTGGAATTCTTGCCTTTTTCCTTTGTCTTCAATTAGTTGCTCCTCATTGATATCTTGAATGCCCCATGTCTTCATAATTGGTCCTCACACCTGCATTTGATTTCATGGTTATGAAAATAACATATGGCTGTACATTTTTTTTGAAAACAGATTGGTAGCTGCAGAATCTGCTTCTGGCTGTGGAAACTGGTGTCAGCTGCGGAAACTGACACAGCTATTATTTGGGTGAATGAACATGAACGGATGACAAATGACTAGATGGAAATGGTCATGAAAAAGAATTTTATTGGTGAAATGGAATGAAATAGATAAAATGAAGTGGAATGGAGTGGAATGAAGTGGAATGGGTGGTCACAAAACTTGTAAAATGAAAGAGAGATTTTTTTATTTTTTTTTTTGGAAAATATAGGGTGTCAGGTGTTCCTGATTTTCACCCTAAATTTTATGTATAAGACTGCCAATCAGTGATTGGTTTTCAGGCTTATACAATATATATATATATATATATATATATATATAATTGAAAGAACAAAAGCTAGGCTGGTGGAGAAGAAGAATTCTTCTGTACCAGCCTGATTGCAAAATTTTCTTGAAACATTTTGACAAATTCCTCTTTTGAGAGTGGCTTATGATAAACTTTCAATCTGTGGCCATTCACAATAAGAGGAGTTTGAAACTCATCAATGGTCTTGATTCTTACCGCTCCATTGCTAAAGATCTTGTCAATCTCATATGACCCAAGCCAATGAGTCTGAAATTTTCCTTGAAAATATTTAAACTTGGAATCAAATAACAATGCCCAATCTCCTTCTTGAAACTTCTTCTCTTTGATGTACTTGTTATGCCATTTAGCTCTTTGATATTGAACTAGATCAGTTCTTAGAATTGCCTCTTGTCTGATCTCATCTAGCTCATTTAATTGCTCCATTCTATGCTTTTGGGCTTCTGATAAATTCATCCCCAATTGAACTGCTATCTTGAAGGTATTGACTTGGAACTCAATGGGAAGCAGGACTTCTTTCCCATAAAAAAGTTCATAGGGAGAATGTCCTATTGTATTTCTCCATGTAGTTCTATAGGCCCACAAGGCTTCAGGAAGCCTTTCTGCCCAATCTCTTCTATGTAGATGAACAATTTTGGTGATGATACTTTCAAGAACTTTTTTTGTAGACTCCACTTGACCATTTTCTTGCGGATGGTAAGGAGTAGATCTTCTGTGCTTGATTTTGTATTCTTCCATCAACTTCTCCACCAAGTTGGATGTGAATTGGCTTCCCTGATTTGTCACAATTTCTCTTGGAACACCAAAGCGAGTAAAAATATCCTCATAAAGAAAATGAACAACTGAATTTTCAGTAGCAGATACTAATGCTTTGGCTTCTACCCATTTAGTAACATAATCAGTACAAACCAATATATACTTATTTTGCTTAGATGGTGGAATAATAGGTCCAATGAAATCTAAAGCCCATTTTTCAAAGGGTTCAATGAGTACCTGTGGTTGCAATGGCATTTCATTTGAAAGGGTAGGTTTCCCTACTCTTTCGCAGTTGTCACACCTTTTGACATATTGTTTTGCATCTTTGAAGAGGGAAGGCCAATAATATCCTAAAGAGAGGATTTTATAGGCCGTCCTTTTGTCTTCAAAGTGTCCGCCGCATGGTTCATCATGACATGCCTTAAGAATATCAGGCATTTCATCCTCCCTAACACATCTTCTGATCACAAGATCTGGCCCTGTTTTAAAAAATTCGTTAGAAATCCATGAATATTTTGAACTCTCCTGAATAATTTTTCGTTTTTCACTTGGAAATAAATGTGAAGGCAGTTTCCCTGTAACCAAATAGTTAGCAATATCTGCATCACAAGGAGTCTTAATAGTTACTGCAAACAAGTATTCATCAGGAAACTTATCCTCTACAGGAGAATCTTCTTTAGTATTTTGAATCCTAGACAAGAAATCAGCTACTGTATTTTGTTTTCCTGGTCTATCCAACACAGTAATATTGAATTCTTGCAAAAGTAAAAGCCATCTTGTCACTCTGCCATTAGTAACAGGTTTGTTCATTAAATATCTAATTGCAGAATGGTCAGTATGAATAAAAGTTTCATAGCCTGTTATATAATGTCTAAACTTATTAATTTCATGAACAACAGCTAAAAACTCTTTTTCAGTCACAGTATAGTTCAACTCTGTGGGAGTCAAATTTTTACTGGTATAATAAATGGCATAAGGAACTAAATCTTTTTGACCCAACACAGCTCCTAGAGTTGTATCTAAAGCATCCGTAGAAATATGGAAAGGGAGTTTCCAATTTGGTCCTCTCAAGATAGGTGCTTCAGATATTCTTGTTTTCAAAGTTTCAAAGGCTGATTGACAATCAGGATCCCATTTAAATTCACAGTCTTTTGTAAGAAATTTGAAGAGTGGAGATGCTATTTTAGTGAAGTTTTCTATAAATCTTCTATAGTAACTAGTAAATCTTAGAAAACTTCTAACATCTCTTTGACAATTTGGAATAGGTAACTTGGAGATGACTTCAACTTTTGATCTATCAACCTTAATCTCATCTCCTGAAATATGATGCCCCAAAACAATCCCTTCAGTAAACATCATAAAGCATTTTTCATGGCTTAATGAAAGGTTTGTTTCTTTACATCTTATAAGGACTTTTTCCAAATTTTCTAATGCCTCTTCAAATGAATTACCATAAACTGTAAAATCATCCATATAAACCTCTACACAATCATGGATTAGATCAGAAAAAAATTCCTAGTACTGCTCTTTGGAATGTTGCTGGTGCATTACATAACCCAAAAGGAAGCACTCGGTAGGCAAAAGTTCCCCATGGACAAGTAAATGTAGTCTTATCTTGATCTTCAGGTGCTACCTGAATTTGATTATAGCCACTAAAACCATCCAAAAATGAAAAGTACTTTTTACCTGCTAATGTATCTAATACCTGATCGATAAAAGGCAAAGGAAAGTGATCCTTCAAAGTTGCTTTGTTCAATTCCCTGTAATCAATGCATACCCTCCATTTACCATTATTTTTAAGTACTATAACCAGAGGAGAAACCCATCGGCTATCTGAAATTGGATAAATGAAGTTTACATTGAGTAGTTTTTGGAGCTCTTCTTTCACTATCTCCCTAAGATTTGGATTCATCCTTCTTTGAGGTTGTCTGATTGGTCTATTGTTTTCCTCAATATAGATATGATGGATGCAAGTCTTAGGATCAATACCTTTCATGTCAGTATACTCCCATGAAAATGCAGTAGAATGTTTTTGCAAGATTTTGATTAGTTCTTTTTGTTGTGACTTTTCCAAATGTTTGTTAATATTCAATGTTTTTCCTGGAAAAATCTCAATGGTAGAACTACCAAACTCTTCCATAGAGTAAAGAGACATTTGTCTTGATGATAAATATTCTATGTCAGATTCCAACTAAAATTGTGTGGGGTCATATTCTGAAGATGTCTCAAAATTTTCTAATGTGTTCAGAATTTGACTATCCTCACTAATTTCAGAAATGGTAAA
This sequence comes from Pinus albicaulis, assembly GCA_034641835.2. Classification (NCBI taxonomy): domain Eukaryota; kingdom Viridiplantae; phylum Streptophyta; class Pinopsida; order Pinales; family Pinaceae; genus Pinus; species Pinus albicaulis. The sequence goes on along the minus strand of CM076570.1, from coordinate 867,747,461 downwards.
GACAGGTTGTATAGTGTTCTCATCATCGACCCATTCATTGTCTCCTATTTCTGTGATTGCTCTTGCTGGAGGATACAAATTAAATTTCTTTGTAAATTCTTTATTAAGTATATCAGGATACCAGCTAATAAAAGCATCACCACCAGCAGCTGTCAAGGTCTTCTAAGATAAGTGGTGCCTCTGAATTATCTTGGGAGTCAAAAAATGCTTAAAATCTTAAATATTTAAAAGTCTCTGGTGAAATATGGACCAATACACCATGGGTTTAATTGATCGATATTTTGATTCTTGATAAAATAGGTGTAAAAAAGGTTAGGGTTTTAGGCCACGATCACTGGAAATGCATCTCTCTCATAATATCAATAGCAGCCTAAAGTCAGAAAATCAATGTATTTGGAATTTCTATCCCATTTATATGTGTCTTGACAATTGGACTTCCTGGATCTACATACTTCTGCATGGTAATTTTTCCCATCATAATATCTGCAATTTTTCCTACCAGGTGGATTCTTCTTGTGTCTTTTAGTTTCCTTCCTGGTCTTTTGAAACTCAACTCCTTTATTGTTTTGCTAGAATAGGAATCTCTCGAATGGCCTGTAGCAAGGGAATATTGATACAAACATTCTTCAATTCATCTAGAAAATCATAGTTAGGCAACAAGATTTGTTTTTCCACCCCCTTGTCAATTTGTAGTCTTTCAGGAAAAGGAGGTGTAGATGAAGATGCAGGTTGCTCAACTATAGGAGTTGTGGGTGTTAACTTTTCTTTCTATTTTTTGATGTTTGAGTTTTGAAGAGATACTTCCTCAGAACCCTTATTGGCTTCAAGAGAGTCCTCCTCAGAGGTATCTTGCTCTTGGTCATCTATAGAAGGTTTTTCTAAAACTCTACCAGATCTGAGTTATACATCATTGAGAGGAACAATCATATAGGTAGGAAATTGTTGTCCTTCTATCATGTAAGTATTCTGAGGATTTTTATTGTTAGGATTTGGCAATGGCTGAGCTGGAAGTTGATTTGTATTTTGTTGGTATGGGAGCATGAGTTGAGGATTTGAATTTTGTTGAGAAGGTTTTTTTTGTGGAAATGGCAATGAAAGTTGTGGATTTGGGTTTGGAAGTTGTGGAGCTTGTTTATTTTGAAAAGATGGAGGATATTGATAAAATTGAGCAAATCTCCCATAAGGATTTTTCATCCCTTGTACCCATGGCTGATATGGATTTTGATGTTGGGGCCAAGGTTGTTGCCAAGGATTCCAATTTGGTGGGGTTTGAAGATTTATAGGGTTGTTAAACCCTTGAGTTTGTTGTCCCTGCCAAGGTCTTCTTGCAACAAAACAGAGAGATTCTACTGAATTTGGGTCTTCTTGAAAAACAGCTTTGAGTCCAGGAATAGAAGGACAATCCTTGATCTCATGATTCTCTGAGCAAATCATACATGTTTCTACAACTTTTGCATCCAAGGGACATTCCCTTAAAGCATGTTTCTTCCTACATTTCTGACAAAAGATGGCTAAAGCATCTGTTTCTGCTTTCTGCTTGTTTTGGATTTTAAGGGTGTCTAGTTGTTCACTAAGGCTCCCTAAGATATCAGTTTTGAACTCATCAAGCATATTACCAATCTCTGCCCTACTTACTGATCCAGTTGCAGATTTTTTACCCTAATAAGAGAAGGATCCCTAGGCCCTTTTCCTGTTTTAGATTTTCCTCTTGAGAGATGGACACATAGTTCTGTTATATCACGAAGTGGAAGTTGAGAAATGTATCCTTTCCCCATCATGTTTAAAATATCTATCCATTCATCTCTAATGGCTTTTAATATGAGGGATTTCAAGGTTTCATCATCTAAGTTGCTCATCTTTGCTCTTTTCAAGTTGTATTGAAATCTTTCAAGTAAGTCTTCCAAATTTTCATCTTCATTTTGCATCATTTTGAATACCTCATCCTTGTGATTGGTGGGAAAACAATAGTCCAAGTATCTATCCAAAAATGTTTGTTTCATATCATTCCAAGTCCTAATAGATTGAGTGGCTAATCCCATGAACCATTTCAAAGCAGCTCCCTTCAATGTTGAAGGAAACAGTTTGAGTTTTTGAGAGTCTTCCATATAGTCATAAGTTCGGCACACAACTTCAAACTCAAACATAAATGTTTTAGGATCTTCACTTCGAAATCCATAAAAGTTAGGGAGGACACATGGTGAGATATTTTTCATCATTGTATGAGTTTCCTCATCAACTATAGGGAATCCAAACAAGTTGTCTCCTTCCCTATTTCTTCCATTATTTCCTTCACCATTGTTGTCTCCATTGTTTCCTCCTCCTCTACCTCTACCTCTAAATCAATCTATTATTTCCTCTGCCATGATAGTTTCTTTAGAGTCCTTAAAGTCCTATAGTTCTTCTATCAAGGGAGGATGAGAGGGAGTCTCTTCCTTTTCTAAATGAGATTTAGTAGGTGGTATAGGAGAATCCTCTAATTCAGCTGATCCTTGAATTCCAAAAATCTTAAGGCTAGGGGTAGATGGTGGTGATTCTTGTCTATGCCTTGAAGAAGATGGAGTTGTGAAAATTGAACTCTTGGCTTTAGCTATAAACCTTCCCCTAGAATCTCTTGCTCTATGCATGTAATTTTTTTTTTTTTAAGTAGGGATAATAATTCTCTTTCTGATCTTCTAGATCACACTAGGTGCAAGAAGAGAGCATACTTAAGAAATTACTAAACCAATAATTCTCTTTTCTGATCCTCCAGATCACACTAGGTGCAAGAGGAGAGAATACTTCAAGAAATTATCAAGTTTTCCCTTCTTTTATTATTTTGTTTTTTTTTTTTAAGAAATTGGCTACCTAGTTACACTTCCCCGGCAACGGCGCCAAAATGTTTGGTCAATTTAGTGTGTCCTAAATTGCTACATTAATTTATCAATCCAGGATTTGTAAGCTGCTGAAGTGTGGCACACTATATGTGCAAGATAACCTATTTCTTACCTTTTTGTCGTTTTTGGTTTTCTAATGTGAGATGGAAATTCTAAAATAAAAACAAGTATGGTTATGATTGTTCAAGGCAATGATATCCATTATAATGATTTACCAACTTCAAACTTCAAAAGGAATTTGAAACATACAATGACAAAACTGAAAGGAAATGAAAATGTGCTGCTAGCCTAATAAATCAAACAGTGAACTATTGAGCATGAAAACCAAACTATCCTTGCTGCTGTCTAAACACAAAATAAACTATGCTTAAAGAAATCCAAAATTGCAACAAAGTAAATCTAAATCAAATTACATCAACTTATATTCTGATCCCTCGCCATTAGTCCAGCTATGGCTTTCGGAGGTAACCATAAACAACTTGAGCAATCCGATATCTAATTTGCAGAAAAAGAAACTAATATCAAACTACACACTCATACTTCAATCCCTCACCATTAGTCCAGCTATGGTTTTCGGAGGTAACTGAAAATGACATGAGCAATTTAATATATCTAACTTGCATAAAGTAAACTAATATCAAACTACACACTCATACTTCAATCCCTCACCATCAGTCCAGCTGTGGCTTTCGGAGGTAACTGAAAATGACATGAGCAGTTTAATATATTTAAATCTAACTACTGAAACAAATGTGCAAGACTGAAATAAACAAAGCAGTACTGGAATTAAACAAAAACTAAGAAAAATAAATTAGCAGCAGAACAATATTGATTCCATGTCATTAGTCAAAAGATATGCAAATGCCCGGGATGCCTATTTGTAATCTGAAACAAGAACACTGATCAGTTAACAACAACATAAAACATGAAAGATTATGGACAGAAGTAAGATGTAAAGCATGAAAGATTATAAATAGAAATGAAGCATAAATACCATGAAAGATGCAATGTATAAACACATGAATGAATTATGGCACAATGAGCTAAAGAAATAAAACAAGAACTATACAATAATGCACAAAACCTCAGCGTGTGCAGGGGCCCTCTGCACCAGCCTTGGAAACAGCCTTCAAATACGAATTATGCTTGGAAATAGAGTCTTCTTATATATTAAAATGCAGTCATAACAGAGAGGTGATATTACGGCACAGTGGCAACGTAATTACATTACAGAGCTATCTGGAGGCTAATGGAGACTAATCTAATATGTGTATGCAAACGCGTTATTTATAACAAAGGTAATATAACTAATTCCCTAAAGTTTGTGTTGATGGAGACACGTAAATCATCACGTCCAGGGATCCAGCATCATGGCTGCAGTGAGGAGTAAATCTATGAGGAGTGGATGTTGGATTCAGCTTATGGAGCCGTGTACAGGTGTTGATGTGTCTCCCGTAAGTTAGAAACGGTCATGCAAATCCTCACGTGATGAGAAACAGAGTCCTGTCACCGTGGGACTCTACGGTTGACTTCCACTTGGCCACCTTTGACCACAACCTCCTTAAGTGAATTTGCTCGAGCCAATAGGACACGATCCATGTCCACATCATTTCTGACTTGCCCATGTGGCTCGTTTTACCTGAAGACACCTGCAACATAGACTTTCACAAAATGGCTGCGGAAAGTTACAGCAGCTGCGGAAAGTGGCAAGATTCCGCAGCTAAATGAGAAAAAATCTAAATCAAACAGCAGACACAAAATATAGTTAAAAACCATTTTAGATGATCTTTTGTAATTAATATACAATGATATTGACAACTTGGAAAGTTCGGGTGAATGAAAAAGGTCTAGGAAGATGTATAAGAAAGATGCAGATTTGAGACTCAACACCTGGCATGCATAGGCTTTGTATATCTGTTTCCTTCAGCAAGGTCTAGAGGGATGATAACTTAGACTCCATTATTCTCAAACTCCATCCTTCTTTTGTTCAAGTCTATGACACCATCCATGTCATAGCCCAATCCAATCCCAGGAGCACAGGATAGGGATCTATATCATCCACGATCTCTATCACTTCAAATTCATCTTCCACATTAGCACCCTCAATACTGACTACGACTTGAGGCAACCACTCAAGTAGAATGATCCTATGCTGATTGTCCATGCGTAGTTGGATTGTGGACCATTCCATCTTGGGTTTTCCCATGCGCTGCCATGTCTGTTTTGGCAGAACATTAGAATCTGACCCGAGATCAAGAATTACCTCGTCCATCTCATAATCTTTTATATGTGTATTCAGGTGCATATCTCTACCTTTTCTTCTCTTTTTTTTGTAGATTTTATTGACTATTAATTGTTCTACCATTGATGATCCCCTCTCTACGCAATTATCTATCAAAGCCTGCAAATTATCCACTACCTTATTATTGCACAGTAATTTCATACATGCCTATAGGAAGGGTTTAATTTCTTCATCTCCTCCCATGCCTTGCAACAGTCTATGTGATGTTGATACACCAGCCTCGGTGAATTATTTTTGTGCCTCAATAAAGGTTTCTTTTGCGTGCTGAATATCGACTCCTATTTTATGTTATTGCGCCTTAGGGATCCAGACACCTGTAGCTGATTGCTTTCCCTTATATTCATTGGTAGTTATGTTGCACCTTGTTACCACATTCACACTTGGAACCTCCCCACGGGGTTCAGTGTGCACCATCTACAGATTTTGTGTTGGGGTTTGTGTCTTTATTTCCTACATCTTAGCAATTAAGATAGGCAAATGTTAAAGCACATGATCAAGTTGCTTAAAATGCCTGTAATACTGACGCATAGGATTTGAATAATCACACACATAATGGCCAGCATCTCCACGTTTATAACAAATGACTTGTCCTCTTCCTTGACTAGTTGATCCATGTCCTCGACCCCTTCCTCTGCTCGGAGATCCTCTGCACCTAGAAGGGGATGCTGGTGAGAAGGACTCAGCCTGCGCATTGCATATTTCATATTTATCCATCATCATCTCATAGGTGCGACAATGCTGATCATCATTCCCTAACAATAAGCAGAACCTGCAAAAAAACTACTTTAGGTCAGGCTGATACTTTCCAATCCTTGGACAGGAATATATGTCATGCAATCTAGCAACCTAATAGATTTTACACTAGACAAGGCTCTTCAAGGGGCTGGGACCTCTGCTATTCAAATAATTAGTGAAAACAGGACATTGATTCTTATGGTGCCTGAAAGATTTGCATTTTATACACCATATCTATGCGCACGCTTCCTTGCCCTTATCGTTGTGCGGGATTTGAATTTCCAAGTACATGGATTCTAGATGAGTCTGTATTTGTTGAGTCCCAAGCGCAATATGTGTTAGTGTAGCTTCTAATTTCATTGCGACCTCTACAGCCTCATCTAATGTGGTAATATTTTAATGTCCTAATGGATGGTGCAGAGGGGGGAGAAACATAGAAATGAACCATTATTTATTATGATCATCTTCATTGTCAAACCCTCCATCCCTGATGACATGCTTCAACCATTGTTCTCCTTCCCATACAAACTCATTAACCTCCTGGTGGATATCTTTCATCTCAATTACCAGCTGTGAGTATGATTTAGGATTTTTGAACTTCTCTTTTAGGGTTGTCTTTATCTATTGCAAGGTAGCATCAGGGTTATCTTGAACATACCTCATATACCAATCCAATTCTATATCCTGGAAGGCAGTAGTGATCTCCGCTTTCTTGATATCATTACTATGAACCTACTGTACTAACATAGCCTCAGTTACAAACCAGAAGTGTCCAGTTTCCTCATTCCTGATACCCTTGAAATTAGGAAGCTTCATTGACATGACCATTGCTACTTATGGGGAGGAGGAGATGGATTGCGTGATGGAGTAGGTGGTCTCTGGTGTGATGAAAAAAGTGGAGTGGATGGCATAGGAAACAGACTTAAAGGTCTTTACTAGAAAAATATTTCTTCGTCATAATCACTTGAGCTAGCGATTTCTGGTTCAGGCTCACTATTAGATCTAAGCTTTAGAGGGTTATAAGGTACTTCTTCAGACTCTTCACGGTAATTTTTTCCGCTACTCATAGCTGGATCCTTCTGATGCATTCAAGCATCATGTTCATACATACAACCCTTTTCACACAATAGTATCTTCAGCAAAAATTTCAATGAGTGCAGTAACTTACCTCTAGGGCCTTTGAAAAATCTTCTCTCTGCTTTAGAGTAGGACACAAACTGATCAATGGAAAATTCAGTCACAATCCACCCAAGAGTCGGTCGATCCAATGATCTACCATGTGAGTGATATTATTAACAAATTTCTCTACTTTTTGGATCAATTTAGATGTCCACTCAGTGACTGGGTCATCTCTTATACAACGATGGAATTCAGCTAAGTGTGACAATCACTCTTGAAGCTCGTAAGCGAAGGAACTAAAGAAAATTTTATGCACTTCTGTATAAATATATTTTCCAATCCACTTTTCAGCAGATAGATTATTTCTCTTATTCTCTTGAAGCACAAATTCCAGGATCTTCCTATCCATCCAATCTTGTAATTCTTTTTACGAGGGCTGCCACAACATCAAATCTCCCTCAAAATGATGATCTCGATCCCAGAAACGGAACCATATGTTGGCTTGAGGGGTCCTGACCTAGGTTAAGAGTTTATGGATAAACCAACAAACCCTCCAACTGCTATCCCTTTCGGCAGTGATCTGCTTGCACAGACCAAAGTCTCACCCGAAGTAGTATGGGGTGGTGCTGGAACCAAGTTTCCGCACCCTGAGGGAGAAATTAATGAGTTTTCCTCATAAACAACCCGAAGAAAACTTATACAGATGTGTGCATAGAGACTGTGCAAACATTAACAAAATACCAAATAATTGTTATCACTTTGGCGCAACAAAATAGAATAGAAGCTGATCCAAGTCACAGCACAGAAAAGACTTGAACAGATCTATTATTTATCAGCATTTAATCATAAGCTATCTAGATATATTTCGCAATAGATAATAAGCAGCTTAGAACAGTGTGTTTTGAGCAAAGCATAACAATAACCAACACAATGCATAACACAAGAGGTTTGCCAAAACAAAACCTTATATTATCTCCAGATATATCATCGAGTACATCAATCTTCTTTACACAACAACCCTTACCAAACCCTTACAAAACCCTTCCATGCACACAGCGAGCTGATTCCACACATAGCCAGAACTAGGTCTCCACGCACAGAGCCAACAGGATCCTTTTACCCAACCCTAACCTGACGATACTCTTACATACTATTTGTGAGCAAAAACATAAACTAGCTTTCACAATCATCCACTACTTATCTTAGACATCTTATATCTATCTATATGTTCCTAGCACGTAGATACTATGGTCTCAAACCATGGTTTGAGGCCCATAGTTTACAATTAAGTTCATTTACACAAAAATAGGGTACTTTGACCACCCCAAAGCCATTTGACTCCCCTTTGCACAATGCGCATGTTAAACACCATGTTAAGCACACACATGGTGTATGAGAAGGATAAACACACACACACAAGAGACTCAACACACAATGAAAGATAAGCGTGAGGATTTCTTATTTTCCATTATACAAAGATGTACATTTATAGTACAATGGTGTGACTCTTGGTTTCACATTCCAAGGTCACTTGGACTCCATTGTGACTTTTCATATTCCACACCTACCCATGTAGGATTAGGTGTTCCAACATCCCCCCTTAATCCAAAGGGGTATGTGTGAGTCCAAGAAGAGAGTTGTAATACAAATATGAAAAGTATACATGGCAGCACTTGGGCTGAATCAACTCTCTGAAATGTTGGAAAAAAGAGGTGGTTTAAGGATGACCACCAACACTGGAACGCAAAACTTGTTGCAGTTCCCGAAACTCTTCCAAAACTGGCAAGAAGCTGAAAACTTCTACTAGAGGAATTGTCCCTCATAAAAAAGGGAGACCTTCAACCTAAAAGAAGAGAGGTCTACTACCTGTGATGGTTTTAGGATTACCAACAACTTTGGAATGCTTGAAGAATTTCCTGGAACTCAACCAAAGCTGGCAAGAAGCTGAAGGCTTCTGCTAGAGGAAGTGTCCCTCATATATGAAAGGGAGACCTTCAACCTAAAATAAGGGAGGTCTACTACCCGTGATGGTTTTAGGTTATCCACCAACCAAAGATGATGGTTTAAGGTTGTCCAACAACCGAAGGCATGCTCATGGGCATCCATGTCTCTGGCTACATCTCTGAATCTGGAATGAAAAATTGTGGCTCAGGCTCGCTTGAATTGTTGTGTCTCTGGCTACAACTCTGAACATGGAATGAGAGATTGTGGCTCAGGCTCGCTTGATCTGTTGTCGAAGCTTGTACATGACCACCATTTTCCCCCCTGTCAGGGACAAGGTGATATGATGGCAAAAACTCAACTTCAAGTTTGCTCAATATCCGTGAACAAGTTCTGACATGTATCGTAAACATCTTCTTGGCTGCTGATGCCCATTGCCAAGAAGCGATCCATCCAAGATGAATCTTGGTTCTTGCAGGAGGCTTGTTTTTGAAGCATATGTCTGAAGAATGGGTGTGCCGACCATAGTGCATTCATGGATGAAGATCAAAACAATGATCTTTCATATGGCCAACTCAATCATAGTGTTGGCATTTTACAATCTGTTGTTGTGGAAGCGGGACAGGATCTGGAACAGTTGCAAGTGAACTTTCATACATGAATTCGGCACTCTGAAATATGATGGGCTTTGTGTAGTCTAGAATATGAAAGGACACATCCTTGTCATATCCAAGACCAGTTCGGTGCTTTTTGTGGACAAGCTCTTCCCAAGGTCTGATGATGGGCTTAGGAAGTGCAGGCTAAGCTGCTGCATCTACATGTACATCTGCTCTTGTGCAATGAACTGAATGGGAATCAACTTCAACTTTACTGAATTGCTGCTGATGGGTGTCTTTCACAATGTTCTGAACAGAAACAGGTTCAGAATGGTGACTCTTTTGCTGAAGTTCATCTTGCTGAAGCTGAGTTTCCAACTGCAAAAACTCAATCTTTTCTTGTGCATTTTGCAAACAACTTTGAATGTTACAAAGAGAATTCTTGCTCATTTTTATCATATCATCAACATTTGAATGAATGAGGTTATTCAACAACTCTAATGCCTCATTGATTTTAGCCATTTTCAACAACTTAGGCTCAAAAAATGAAAGGGTGTCAGCTTCAACCGAAAATGCACCCGTTTACAATGTGATGCAACTTAATTTCAATAAATACAAATGACTCAAGAGGACTTCCAACTATGGAAATCTCAAAGTACAAAATGTGTTGATTGCAACTATGAAGAAGCAATACAATGTCAATATCTCTACAAAAATATTTTGTAAATGTGCAGCTGAAAACACTTGTGTAAGAGGCCTTTAAGGCAGTTGAATTTTCCTTCAAAGAGTTGTTTTGCACCAATAACAACTCGTCTTCAAATGTCAATTTCTTCAGAAAATCACCCTTATGCCACAAATCACACAATGTCAAATTCACTTTTCTCTAAATATAGTCCATCTGCTCACACGTCATTTCTCTTCCTCTCTGCTGTTCGTTTTCTTTCCTTCCCCTCTCTCTCTGCTTTTTTCTTTTTTTTTTCTTTTTTTTTAAATTTAAAATAATTAAATTTTAAAAAAAATTAAAATTTAAAAATTGGGGAAGAGGGAAGGTAGATTAGACAAAGGTATATTTGAGAGAGAAAAAATAGGAATTAATTAAAATAGGGATTAATTAAAAAATGGGGAGGGAAATTTATTTGGGTGGGGGGTATTATATGGGGGGGGTTGGATATTAAAAAATTAAAATTAAAAAGGTTGAGTTAAATTTTTTTTCTTTTTTAAAGGCTGGGAAAATCGATGGGAAGGCCGAGCGGCCGTGTTGAAAGGGAGGGGGGTAGGGTAGCATTGAGGGGGGCAGGGTTTGAGTGGGAGGGGGAGCAGTGGAGTGATAAGGTGTGAGGGGTGTAAGCTGAGATGGGGGAGCCGTAAAGGGGAGGGCGTGGTCAAGTTGTGAGAGGCGGAGCGGGGGCGGAGGGGGTTGGAAGGTAGCGTAGGAAATAGGCGTAGGGAGGAGCGTTGTTGAGAGCGGGTAGGGAGTGCTGTAGGGAGCGGTGAGGGAGTATGGGGTGTAGCGTGGAGAGAGGGGTGGAAAAGGGGCGCGGGTAGTGGAGTAGGGAGGGTGTTAAATTGAGGGCGGAGTTTGGGATTCGGGGTGAGAGGGTAAGGGATGGGATGGGTTTGAGTGGAGAGGTGAGAGAGGCATAGTGCGAGGGGGTGAGGTCTGTTCGTATTGCAGAGAGGGAGTCGTGGAGAGGTGAGAGAGGCGTAGGCCACAGTGAGGAGTGGGGATTAGTGTAGGGGAGCGTTCGCTATGAGGGGGATGGTTATGCCGTGGGGAGTAGCGTGTGGGAGCAGAAGTTTGTGCATGTAAAGTGCGTTGTTGCAGGTGAGGGATATGAAGGCGTAGAGGAGGGCCGAGAGGCCTGGTGTCTGAAATATTTTTATTTATTTTTTTATTTTTTTTTATTTTTAATTTAAAACAGCAAAGAGGAGGGTCGGAAGGCTTGAAATAACTCAGAATATTAAAACAGTAGAGAGCAGTAATTTCACAAATTTTGTAGGAGAGATGCAGCAGAGAATATTTTTCAAGCAGTAGAAAATGCAGAAATGAGGGCAACTGCAGAATTTTAGTCTTCAAAACAATTTTTTTTTTTTTTTCAAATATACAACAATCTACTCCATTGCAGAATTTAACAGTGTTCAGAAATTTTTTCCATTAAAAAAAAACCAGAAACTTACAGAGATTTTTCAATGAAAAACTCAGAAATTTTCCTTTCAGAAACCAACTTTGAAACACTATTTTCCAGTAGCTCTTCAATGTAGAATAAAGGCAGAAATTTCAGGAAAAATAAGCAGTGAGAAAAACTTCAGATGCACAATGCTTCTTTTCTCCAAACCAATTTTTGAATGCTGCCAAGGATTTTGAATGCTGCTCCTTCTCAAAACCAATGCTGCTCTTCTTCAAAACCACTTTCTGAATGCGGCAAAATGTCAGCTGCAGAAATTCTCTAAATGCTGCAAAAACGCCAAGAATTTTTCCAGATATGCACAGGCCATAACACAAATGGCTCACTCAAATTGGAGCAGGGCCAGCAATCGCCTGCTCTAATACCATGTTAAACACCATGTTAAGCACACACATGGTGTATGAGAAGGATAAACACACACACAAGAGACTCAACACACAATGAAAGGTAAGCGTGAGGCTTTCTTATTTTCCATTATACAAAGATGTACATTTATAGTACAATGGTGTGACTCTTGGTTTCATATTCCAAGGTCACTTGGAATCCATTGTGACTTTTCGCATTCCACACCTACCCATGTAGGATTAGGTGTTCCAACAATGCACATACAATATTACCCAAAATGGGGTTTTGAAACTTGTGCCTCAAGGTACCCCGCTCCAACAGGCCTCACAACCAAAATGATTTAAAAAGGAGTAGTTTACCTTTTTACCTCTCCATGCCTCCTCTGGAATACCACCATCCAAGGAACTTGAAGGCCCTTTATTTATTAGATAAACATCAATATCTATAACATCTGCCCAAAATTGTAAAGGCAATCCTGCATGAAATCTCATGCAGCTTGCACACTCCATGATTGTTTAGTTCATCCTTTCTGACACACCATTTTCTTGTTGTGTTCTTGGAACTGTCTTCTCTCTATGAATTCCATGCTCTAAACAGTACCTATCAAACTCTTTGTTGAAATATTCACCTCCATTTTCTGATCTAAGACACTTCAACTTCTTTCATGTCTCAATCTCAACCAAAGCTTTCCATTTCTTGAAAGAATCAAATACATCAGATTTATTTTGAATACAATAAATCCAAGTTTTTCTAGTTGCATCATCAATAAAAGTAACATAATAATGAGAGCCACCGAGGGATGATACCTGAGTAGGTCCCCATACATTTTCATGCACAAGATCTAATTTTTCGCTCTTCTTTTCTTTCCCAACTCTAAGAAATCTGACTCTCTTTTGTTTTCCATAAATACAATTCTCACAGAAATCCAAATCAATATTCTTCAAACCCGGCAAGAAATTTCTTGAGTGAAGAATATTCATCCCCTTCTCACTCATGTGTCTGAGCCTATGATTCCATAATGTTACATCTTCTCCTTTAGAATTTAAATCATTAACAGAGTTAGAAATACCATTGCATAAATACAATGTACCAACCTTTTCTCCTTTTTCTATTACCAGGGCTCCTTTAGTGACCTTCCAGGTTTTATCTTTGAAATTTGTCACACGACCTTCACCACCTAACTGCCCTGTTGAAATAAATTTTTTCTTTAGATCTGGAACATGCCTTTCCTCCTTTAATAACCATTGGTTTCCATTTTTCTATTTTACAAGAACCTTACCCATTCCAACGATTTTACAGGGTTTATCATCACCCAGACGAACCTATCCAAAATATCCTTGAACATAGTCGTGAAAATGTTTCTTATCAGGTGTGGCATGGAATGAGGCCCTTGAATCTACCACCCAGGAATCAGTAACATTTTCTAAAGAAAGAATCAAAGCATCTTGTAACACATCACCTGTCACATTTTCTTCATGATTTTTTTCTTGATGCGTGTGTCCTTCATTTCCCTTCTGATATTTACATTCTTTCTTCAGGTGTCCTTTATTTCCGCATTTCTAGCACATTATCCTCGATCTAAACTTGGATCTGCCTTTCCTTGATTTAATATGATATGTTGAGCTCTTTCCTCTTTCCATTTTTCTTCATGTAGTCTCTACACTCAAATAATTACCCGATGTCTCACTAGAGCTTTTCCGTCGCATTTCCTTGGTAAGTATAGCATCGACAACATCATCAAACTTTAAAGTAATAGATCCAGAGAAAAAGTTACTAATGGCCATAACTAAACCATTCCAACTTTTTGGCAATGAGCACAGAAATAACAAATCCCTAACTTCATCATAAAATTTTACCCCCACAAAACTTAACTGACTGATAACCGTATTAAATTCATCTAAATGGTCAGCAACAGATCCACCATCTGACATATTCATATTAAATAAATGTTTCATAAGAAATACCTTATTTGAGGCCGAGGGTTTTTCATATAGTTTTTTCAATGCCTTAATTAAACCCTATGTTATTGTTTCCTTTGAAATATTGAAGGCTACCGACGTTGCGAGGCACATACGTATTGTTCCAAGTGCCTTTCGATTGATAATATCCCATTCTGCGTTTGTCATACTCGATGAATTATTTGATTTTCCTCTCAATGGTAGGTACAGATCTTTCCGATATAGATAATCTTCCATCTGCATCTTCCACAACGGGTATTTTTTGCCGTTAAATTTCTCGACCCTAAACCTACCATCTTCTGCCATTTCTCCCACTTGAACCATTAACCCTTCGTTCCTACGAGTTTATCAGCCAAATATACCTTCGACTCTGGTACCAGTTGTTAGAAAATTATATACTATAGAGAAATGGAACACATAAAATATGCATAAAGACAAACACAGAAAACATATAAACAAGAGAGACACAGATATATGTGGTTCACCCAACTTGGGCTACATCCATTGAAACAACCAGTCCTTCCTTTATATTATCCAGCAAAATGAAGAAACACAACCTACAACAGATCCATTGTAATATCGTCTTCTATCTCACACAGCCCACCTTGCTATTTCTCGCTTAGAGTATACACACCATACACAGACGCAATACCATACTCTCATACAATAGAGAGGTTTCCTTCTAGGGAAAAAAATCCTAAATTAAACATAATTTCTACCTTCAGATCATTTTCCTAATGAATGGCCCAAATTGACTACGAAATCACAATATTTTATAAGGAAATTTTACATATGTTTTAAGCTTCAGGGGCACTGCCCTCAAAACCCCCTGCTGGGGGGCGGGCTCCAAAAGGTCACCGCCTCTCCCCCTGGACCCCCCTGACAATGATCAAATGATGGGCAGCATTGTCACCCTGTTAAGAACAAGGGTACGACGCGATGATACATCTAAATAAGGAAGATAATCAGGCTCCATACCGAACAAAAGGTAAAGCATATATTTGGTGGGAAGATGTGAATAATTTCAAGGGTATTTATGAGGAGGAAGTGACTTGGAGTGAGTTTGAGAGGCTATTTCAGATGAATTATCTCTCAGAGAGATACTATGATGTTAGAGCTAAGGATTTTTATGAGCTGCAGATGGGTTCCATGAAAAATGATGAGTATATTACCAAGTTCTTGGATTTATTGAGATACGTGCCTTACCTCAAGGAGGAGAAGTCCAAGTTTCAGAGATTCATCGGCAGGCTGTCATTAGCCTACAGAGACCGAATTGAGTTCGATGAGCCTATATCACTGGAGGAGGCCATTTGAAATCTGAAGCATTATTAATAGCAGTCAAAACACAAAATTGAGCCTAAGCATGATTCGAAAGGTAATGAGAAATCTAAAGGAAGATGGCCACCAAAGTGGGAAATACCACAAGATGCAGGTGATAAAAAAGTTTGGTTCCTTACAAGAATTTCAATACAACTGGGAAAGGACCTGGAGAGCAGCAGACTGGAGGGGGTGGTAGAGCATCATTGTAGTGTTGGATATGTAGCAAAGATCATCGTAAGAGGGAGTGTGTGCAGTATCATGGTGGTAGACCCTAGATCTATAGTGCACAAGAGGTGTAAAAATTTGGGGATGTTAGTCATATCATTCCTCATATTTATGCTGCTATGGAAAATAGGCAGGTAGATCATCATGAATCTATCATTGAGATGGACAATAAGCTTTCTGATCAATTTTTTTATATTTTGATTGATCCTAGATCTAATTCTAGTTATATTAATCTTGACCTAGTGGATAAGTGTCGTTTGAGAAAACAAGTGCATGAAGAATCTTGGTTACTACAGTTGCCTACAGGTACAAATAAAAGAGTTCATCATTGGGTAAGATCTTGTGCATTTGAGTTGAATGGCATGTCTACAGCAGTGCACTTGAAAATATTTTCGTTGGGATCATATAGTATTCAATTGGGTATGGATTGGCTATACCTTCACAGGACCAAGGTGGAATGTTATGAAAAATCCATTGAGTGCTTGGATGAAAATGGGGAACCAAGAGTCTTATAGGGAAAGAAGAAATCCACATCAGATAGGATGGTGACAGCTATGTAGGCCAAGCATAGTCGCAGGAAAGGGTGCATGTTATTTGTAGTACATATCTCTAGTGAAAAAGGTAAGGAATTTGAGGATGTAGATGTTTCGAGCAGGTACCCAGTTCTACAACAGTTCCAGGATGTACTTCCTCCAGAAATTTCAGATTGTCCACCTCACGGGGAAGTATACTTTTCTATCGAGTTGGTACAAGGGGAAGTACCAGCATTAAAGGCACCTTACAGGATGAACACACCTGAGTTGGTAGATTTAAATTTGTATCTAAAATATATGCTTGATAAGGGATACATTAGGCCAAGTGTATCGCCTTGGAGTGCACCTGTGTTGTTCGTGAAGAAGAAGGATGGTAGACTCATACTATGCATTGATTACAGACAGTTGAACAAAGTGACCATAAAAACATGTACCCATTTTCGAGGATTGATAACTTGTTCAATCAGCTAAAGGGTGAAACATTGTTCTCTAATATTGACTTGAGATCGTGATACCATCAACTACGCATCAAAGAAGATGACATCTACAAGACAAATTTCCGGACCAGGTATGGGAATTATGAATTTGTTGTAGTTCCATTCGATTTGACTAATGCTCCAGCTACATTTATGTGTTTGATTAACATTGTATTTAATCCTTATATGGAAAATTTTGTTATTTTATTCATTGATGACATATAGGTATATTCTAAAAGTTAGGAATAGCATGTCGAGAATTTGGTAGCAATGTTGATATTGTTGAGAGAGCATCAGTTGTATGCTAAGCTCAACAAGTGTAGTTTCTTTGAGACTGAGGAATTAGAGAAATTTCGAGGTCTAAAATGGGCCTCCTAAGAAAAATGTACATCCAAAATAAACTTTATAAGAACCAATAGGATTCAAGATGATGATGTCAACCATGTGGGATGATTCACCAATTTTGGGGTAAAAAAGTAAAAAGATTAAAAATAATAAAATAATAAAACTACTTTTCAACTTATCTCCCTAAGTTTTTACTTAAATTTCGAGTGGGAGTTTTGGTTGGATGAAAATTTTAATTCCTCATCCAAGGAGTAACCATGTTGCATACTTTTGATGGGCCCTACTACATAAAAAATGATAAATACATGACAAAACTTGATTGCAATCATATTTTTCATGTATTTATCATTTTTTGTGTATCAAGGTCCATTGAAAGTATGCAACATGGGTACTCCTTGGATGATGAATCAAATTTTTCATTAAATGAGTGTTCTTGCTCAAAATTCAAGTAAACCATAGGGAGATAAGTTGAAAATACGAGTTGAAAAAGTAGTTTTTTCCTTTTCCCCTCTAAAATTTGATGATGTAATCTAATATTATTTTATTATTTCCACTATTATTTTATAATTTCCTTAGGAGGCCCATTTTAGACCTCAAAATTCCAAGGAGGGAATAACAATGGATCCAAAAAAGGTAAGAGCTATCATGGAGTGGGAAACTCCTAGAAATGTAGATGAGGTGATATCCTTCATGGGATTGGCAGGTTATTATAGGAGGTTGATCAGGGACTTCTCATGGATTTCTTATCTTATTACATAATTGTAGAGGAAAGGTAACAAGATTGAGTGGATGGAGGAGTGTGAGGCCAGTTTTGAACAACTTAAGTAGTTTTTGACACATGCTCCAGTGTTAAAGTTCGCATATCCATACAAAGGGTTTGTAGTACGTACAGATTCTTGCAAGAGAGGGTTTGGTGGATTCTTTATGCAGGAGGGACATGTGGTATGTTATGAGTCATGGAAACTAAATGAACATGAGCATAACTATCCTACACATGATCTTGAAATAGCAGCGATCATCCATGCATTGAATATGTGGAGGCACTATCTTCTTAGCAGGATGTTTATACTGATCAGTGATTACAGTGGATTGAGGTATTTGTTTGACTAGCTGAATTTGAACACCAGGCAAGATAAATGGTTGGCTAGGATCAGTGAGTTTTACTTTGAAAGCAGGCATATCAAAGGTAAAGAGAATAAGGTCGCAGATTCTCTTAGCATGTGGATACAGGTAAATCGCATTACAGCTATGAGCTCCTATGGGATAGATTTACAGGATAGGATTTTGTAGGAAGGTCAATAGGATGTCAGGTATACCGATTTTAGGCACATACTAGGTATAGGTACAGGTACAGGTAGTGGTACAGGTGCAGGTGTATAGGATGTGGATTATCATCTCACGACAAATGTTTTGGTCAAGTTTAGAGACAAGATATATGTTCCATACAACAGTGAGCTCAAGAAGGTGACCTTGAGGGAGTTTCATGTGAAACCATATTCAGGTCACCCAGGCTATCAAAAGAAATTGACAACAATGAAGAGGTTATATTATTGGTCAAATCTGAGGAATGATGTGGCAGATTTTGTAGCCAGATGTTTGGATTGTTAGTAGGTAAAGGTAGAATGTAAGCATCGATGTGGACTACTATAGCCTATTGTGATTCCATAATGGAAATAAAAGTTCATTTTCATGGACTTTATCACAGGTTTTCCAAAGACAGTGATACAACATGATTCCATCATGGTTGTGGTGGATAGGTTGACTAAGGTAGCACACTTCATTCGAGTGAAGACTACCTATTCAGCTAGTGATGCAACACAAGTGTTCATCAAAGATGCGGTCAGATTGCATGGTGTTCCAAAGAATACTATGTCAAACAGGGATGCAAAGTTCACTTCTATGTTTTGGAAGGAGTTTTTTGCAAGTTTAGATACAGATTTGGCCTTCAGTAAAGCTTATCATCCATAGATATATGGATAGATAGAGAGGATCAATAGAATCTTGGAGGACTTGTTGAGGATGTATGTGATGCATCAGTAGTGGAAGTGGGAAGAATATATACCATTGGTTCAGTTTTCATACAACAATGGGTATCAGGAGTCATTGGGGATGAGTCCCTTTGAGGGACTGTATGGGCAGAGTTGTAATACTTCCATCAGTTGGAGGGATCCAGTTAATAAGGTGTTGATTGGAACAGACATGTTGGCAGACATGGAACATGAAATGTAGGTTATAAAGAATAACCTAAAGGTAGCACAGGATGGAGAAAATATTTATGTAGACCAACACGGGGTATTTAAGGAGTTTTAGGTTGGGGAGCATGTTTATCTATGCATCAAGCCCAAGAAGAGCTCCTTGAGGATTGGATCTTGTGACAAGTTGGAACCACAGTATTGTGGGCCTTTTGAGATCCTTGAGAGGATTGGACCAGTGGCCTACCGACTTGCAATGCCTCCGATAGTGAAATTCCATGATGTGTTTCATGTTTCATTACTTAAAAGGTATATAAATGATGTTGATCATATTATTTATTGGTCTATATTGCAGGTGGAGTAGGAAGGATAATTTCAGTTGGAACCTCAGTGCATATTTTAGCAGAAGGAGCTCATGCTCGAGAACAAATTCATCGAGCAAGTTAAAGTGCAGTGGAAGCACTTTGTGCATGATGAAGCTACATGGGAGATGGTGGATCAGATGTGGGTTATGTATCCTTTGTTGTTTGTCGATTGAGGAAAATAATTTTTTTTATGATGTTTCCTATATGTTTGGCATATGTTTTGGTGATGTACATATGTATATGGATGTAAATACCATCGTGATCTAAGTTATAAATCTCTAATAAGAGGTATGGTTTTTATATGGTCATTGTTAAATTTAGATAACCATGGTATGTTCTATGCTTAAAGAATTTTAATTAAATCTTTCTTATAGGCCAAATTCAGATTAGAAATCACATAACCATTGAGAGTAAATGTAGATAGAACATAATAATAGATAAACAAAAGACAAGCCAATATAATAAATCAGAATTTACAATTCTTCTTGTCTAGAAAAGATAGAGAGAAATGTTTGTTACAACAATCAACGGGATGCCCTAGCCAGCAAATACTTTGGCTGGTCAAACTAGCTCTTCTAACCTCCTAGAGGTTCAGTCAAACACATACAATATCAGCCTTCCTTCAGTGTCACACACACTGCATGAGGCATCTCCCAAAATAGTCAACGCAAGTCAACAAAAGGATTTCTAGCATCTAGATTTTCGGCATCCATTTCTGGCATCATCCATGTTTTCGGCATCCAGATATTTGGCATCCATATTTCTGGCATCCATCTACGGCATCCATATTTCCAACATCCATTTTCGGCATCAACCATATTTCCGACATACAGATTCACACGTGGGAGAGAGAGAAGCCTCTTCTAGGTTGTATGAACCAATCAGATCATGAGAAATGTGTATGATGAGATGATGAGAAAATGAGCATCAAGTCTCTCCAATTTATATCCATCAATGAGCGTGTGTGACATATCTGTTGGTCTTGTGAGCCTACATTACAATTCAAGCTAACCTTGACAAATCGCACATGTGTGGAAAATAAAGTCAAAATATAAGTTATGCTCATCCAAACAAGATGATCTTTAGATAAATCTTGTACCTCTCCGAAAGAGGAATCCAACAAAAATATCATCATCATCATATGAGCAATGAAATATGGAGTTTAGACCTATCTTTCCAAAATTAACACTCCATCTCAAATAGGGAGAACTCCATATGTCCACCTGTGCCATCCTATCATACAGTATCATAGTGTACTATCAAATATCATCCTGCACTCCCGTTTCATCCTGTTGTAACATGATTTTTTGGCTCTTCTTCGAACAACAAGAGTGAGTCACAAAGAAAACACACTCTGCTGACCTGAAGTTAGTTTAAAACCTCAGTGGAACTCATGAGAGTCACATACTGACCCGAAGTCAGTTTAGAGGTAAGAACCTCATCCAGAACTGATCCTAGATCAAGTGGTTGGACACATCCCATCCTATACATAGAGATTACGGCAATCCCCAATGCATCCATCGGTCATGATATTAGTCTCTATCCACATTTCCCACCTCATTGGCTAAATGAGAGGTACTTCCCATGATTCCAAAACTCCATGGATAGGATGCATGTGGGGTGTAGGATCAAAGAGAGGGTGAACCAGCTCAATATAATAACGGTGGGGAAGTAGCACACCAACAATGTTTGGCGAACCTAGCCCTATGGTTTTTTATAGCTCCAAGAAGCCATCCCCAATCCCCCTTGAGCTCCCAGAGCTCATAGTCTAACTCAACCAGGATCCTCACAATAGGGTTTGTCCACGATTCCAAGCTTCTCACAAAAAGTTAATAATTTGACCTTACCTAGGGGATTTGTGAGAATATTTGCGACCTGCTCATCAATCCCAATGTGATTGAGCCTTACGGTGCGTCGCCGTACCATGTCCCGAACAAAGTGGTACCTAATATCAATATGCTTGGATCGGTCGTGGTGTTGGAAATATGATGCAGAGTGTTGTCCTTGATGGCAACCCACTGAATGAGGATGAAGACATGCGACTGTTGACATATGTTGTCCTTGATGGCAATCCACTTGATGAAGTTGTGCTTGATAGAATATGGTTTGATGAAGGAAATCGGATGTATCTACAGTGTGAACAGAAGGCAATGAAGAAAGGAATTCAGAATGTGCTCAAAATATAATAAAAAGAGTATGTCTCTTTGTATACGCGGATTTGCCTAGGGGAAGTCGCGTATGCACGCGGAAAGGAACGTTCCAAGTCGCGTATGGGCAAAAGCGCTCAAAAAGTGCAAAACCAAGGGTAACCACCATGGTATTAACCCATTGTATTGGGTAATGATCCGCCTAATTGACCCCGTCCAGGTAGTTTTGGGCTCATGGTATTGTTTTGGCCCATGGTATTGAAAAAGGGGCTCATGGTATTGACAAAGGGTAAACATATATAAGGAGAAGAAATTCATTGTGCAAATCATGAGTGTGGGTGCAAGATGTCTGAGCTTGAATGAATACTTCTCTCTGAAGTAGATCTGAATGGAAAGGGTTACACTTGAAGATAAATATGAGTGTATGATGCACCAATGATGAAGAAGGGGATCTAGATCTGAAATGCACTTGTATTTACTAGATCTGCTTATGGAAGGCCTAGATCTGTGATGAGGCGAACATCTAGGCGAACATCATGCCGGAAACTAAAAAGCGCATACGGGCCCGAATATACGATGCGAAGAAGTATGCGGCTACGTAATGTTTGAAGATCTGTACGCTACTTCGACGCGCGGAGAGACGCGTATATACGCGGCCCGGCAAGAAACGCGTATGAGCTCTGTAATGTGTAACGAGGTATACGCTGGTTTGTGTGGACGGAAGCGCGTATATACGTGACATCAGTAAAGGGAAAGCGCGTATGCAAACTAGGGTTTTCTGAAGCAAGGGGTATGAAATATCTGATCTATTCTGCTGTGTTTCTGCTATCTGATCTGTGTTGATATGTATCTGGTGATGATGTATGTTTGAGCTTAAAAGTATGGAAAGGGTTCGGTATGGAAATATGATGAATTGTGGCCTGCAAGTTGTGTTCTATTGAAGTGGTTGGATCCAGTGTGAAAATTGATGAAACGTGGTCCAAGGTGGTGCTGAAGGTTGTAGCCTTCAGTCAGGGGGTTGTAGCTCCCTTCTAGGTGAGGTTGGTAAACGAGATCGGGGGGTCGTAGCTCCCTTCCAGGAGAGGCTGGTAAACGAGTCAGGGGGTCGTAGCTCCCTTCCAGGAGAGGCTGGTAAACGAGCGCAGGTGGGTGCCTGCGTGCTGGTCAAGTCTGCACCAACACATATGTTGTAACATGTTTTCTCTATAATAAAAATATTGAAGGCTGAGCAACTGCAGCGGTGGTTTTCTCCCGATTTGGGTTTCCACCTAAAAATCCTGGTGTTCATGTGTGATGCTTTGTGTGATGGCTTATTCTGTTATTACTGCACATGTTTACAGTTTATTGAACATCTGATAAATGAATGATGGAATGATCTAAGAGAAGAATTAATTACATATCTAGATCTCTGTATACGCGAGTTTCACAAAGGGGATCCGCGTATATACGCAGGTTTACTGAAGGAAAGTAGCGTATGGGTTTTAAGGAATGAAAAAGTAAAAGGTTTTGATTATGCTGTAAATACTGATTCACCCCCCCCTCTCAGTATTTTTTCCCAACAATTGGTATCAGAGCGGGTCCTTGTGCAGAAGCTTGATCGCTTAAAGGAGATCCGTCGCAATGGGAAGTCAAGAAGGAGTAATGTCTATAAAGCCACCTCTATTCAATGGAAGCAATCTGATATTCTGGAAGGTACGTACAAAAGAATATCTGCAAAGTCTTGGTGCAGATGTATGGGCAATCGTGGAAGAAGGTTATCAATACCCGGCAAGTATTCCTACTGATGCAGCTGAAAGAAAGAAGTATGAAATCAATGCCAAAGCATTGAATGTCTTATTGGGAAGCATGTCTGAATCAGAATTTGCTAAAGTGATGCAGCTACATTCGGCAAAAGACATATGGGACAAAATCATTCTAAGCTATGAAGGAGACACGAAGGTAAAAAGTGCAAAACTCCAAACTCTTAGAATTGAATATGAAAATTTGAAGATGCATAGTGATGAGAGTGTTGCCAGTTTCTTTCTTCGTCTGGATGATATTGTAAATCGAATGAGAAATTTGGGTGAAACCATGGCTGATACTACTCTGGTGGAAAAGGTCTTGAGATCTTTGACTTCAAAATTTGACTCTAAAGTTTCTGCTATTGAAGAAAGGCAAGATCTGCAAACTCTTTCTATTGTTCAATTACATGGTACTATGACTGCTTTTGAAATGAGACAAGGAGGTCCTTCTCAAATAAGAGAAGCTGCTTTTAAGGCATCTACAAAAGGAAAGGAAAAGGAGGTTATCAAAGAAGCCAGCTATGTATCCGATGAAGAAGAAGAAAATTTCGTGAGAAAGCTCCAACTAGGTACTGGAAGATTCAAAGGTAAGCTTCCTTTCAAATGTTTTGAGTGTGGTAAAGTTGGTCATTATGCTGCAAAATGTCCTTATAAAAGAAAAGAAGTAGTAAGAAGGAATAAGAACCATTCTAGCTCTAAGAAAAGTTACTATGCTAATGAAGATAGTGATGAGTCATCAAATAGTGAGGAAGAATGTGAAGAAGATCTTAGACTTCTCATGGCATTTGAAGAAAAGGATACTTTTATGGATGCTCTAGAGGAGAATGATTTTCTTGAAGAAAATAATCAACTCAAATTACGCTTAGAAGAACAAAAGATAATCAGAGAGACCATTGAAAATCAGCTTGAAGAAGCAAAGAAACATATTGAAAAACTAGAATGTGAAGTGGTAAGTCAAAGAAAAGAAGTTGAGAAAGCAAAAACCTTGAATCTTAGATTTGCTAAAGGATCTGAAACCTTAGATGAGATCATCAAGGTACAACGTTCTCCTCTTATAAAGACGGGTCTTGGATATACCGGAGAATCTTCTCAAACTTCAGCACCAAACTATCTAAAAGCAGTTACATGTGGTTTACATCATTCAGCCACTCAGCAAGAGAATAAAGGATTTCTACAGGGAAAGCAGGACCATCTCAATTCAAGGAACACTAACAGGGATAGCTTTCAAAGACACTACAACCAACGGGTAAATTCAAATAGAAGATTCCATGATCGCAGAAATTTCTACTTCAATGGGCAATGTTTCACGTGTCACAATTTTGGTCATAAAGCTATTCAATGTGTTGCATATAAAACCATCATGACAAGAGAAGCAAGAAAGAAAAGGTTGGATACTGAACCAAAGAAGAATACCTATAAAAAATTTTCTCCTCTTCAAAGTGAAGTTGAATGTACTTATTGCAATAACTTTGGACATGAAGAATCTGAATGCAGGAACAAGATCCAGCCTAAAGAACATGTTCCCTCAAGCTCTAAAGCGTGGAAGAAGAAAGAACCGCCGGTTGAAAATTGTGGGATAGCATTATTTGCAGAAGGTGAAGAAAATCAATGGTACATTGATAGTGGGTGCTCAAGACACATGACAGGTGACAAAAGCAAACTTCATACTTATAATGCTCTAGAAAAGGAAAAGAAAGTTACATTTGGAAATGATACTCCTGCTATGATTAAAGGAAAAGGGTCAGTATTTCTAAAAGAAAAGGTGAAGGCTAAAGATGTCATGTATGTGGATGGATTAAGGCATAACCTGTTAAGTGTTAGTCAAATGTGTGATCAAGGAGCAGAAGTGGTCTTCAGTTCCAAAGAATGTATGGTTCGTGATCTTGACACAGGTAAAATCATTATAAAAGGAAAAAGAAATCCAAGCAACCTGTATATTCTAAATGGCATAGATCAATGTTACTTGAGCAAGTCCTCAGAAAATTGGCTATGGCATAGAAGGCTGGGGCATCTGAGTTTCTCTCAAATCAACAAAGCAAGCAGACTTCAAGCTGTTCGTGATCTTCCCAAGGTCAATCTTCCGGAAAGTACCATATGCAAATCTTGTCAATTTGGTAAGCAAACCAGAGTACGATTTAATGCCAAAGAAGGATCATCAAGTAAGCCTCTTGAACTCATTCATACTGATATATGTGGACCTATGAGAAAAAAGTCATTACGTGGGGAAGAATACTATATCTTATTTATTGATGATTACTCTAGAATGTGTTGGATCGGGTTCATTAAACACAAAGATCAAGCACTTGAAAAATTTCAGAACTTCAAAGCTTTGGCAGAAAATGAATCAGATCTAAAAATCAAGTGTCTTAGATCTGATCGAGGAGGAGAATATTCATCAAATGAATTCTTTGAATTTTGTGAACAACATGGCATTAAACGACAATTCTCTGTAGCAGGCACTCCGCAACAAAATGGTGTAGCAGAAAGAATGAATAGAACAATTGTTCAAATGGCTAGAGCTATGCTTTCTGATTCAGATGTTCCTGACATGTTCTGGAGTGAAGCAACACATACAGCAGTTAACATTCTCAATAAAGCTCATGTTCGGGTAAATAGTGACAAAACTCCATATGAACTCTGGTATGGCAATTCTCCCACTGTGAAGCATTTTAAGGTTTTTGGAAGTAAATGCCTTATCAAAAATAATGATGAAAAACTTGGCAAATTTGAACCTAGATCAGATGAAGGGATATTTCTTGGTTACTCATCGTCAAGCAAAGCATTCACATGTTACAATAAAAGGCTTCGAAAGGTTGTTGAATGTATTGATGTTGTTATTGATGAGTCTCCTGCAGCTCCTAAAGAAGAAAAACAAACAACAAAAGAAGAGGATAGCGACATATGGCCTTCTACATCAAATAGAAATGATATAGACAGTGAATCCAATGAAGAACCTGAAGATGATCTATCTGGAAAAGCTCCATCCAGATATGTTCAAAAGAATCATCCTGAATCTCAAATTTTGGGTGACAAGGAATCTGGTGTACGAACAAGGAGAACTCTTGTAGAATCTTCTAATCATTTAGCACTCATATCCACAATTGAACCACACAATGTCAATGAAGCTAGCAAATATGAATGTTGGAGGCATGCCATGGATGAAGAACTAGAGAAAATTGAAAAGAATGACACTTGGGATTTGGTACCAAGACCTCATGATAAAAATGTCATTGGAACTAAATGAATCTTCAAAAACAAGTTAAATGAGAATGGGGATGTTGTAAGGAACAAAGCTAGACTAGTTTGCAAGGGGTATACTCAACAAGAAGGTATAGAATTTGAAGAAACTTTTGCTCCTGTAGCTCGACTTGAAGCCATAAGAATGTTTCTTTCTTTCTCAAGCTATCAACGAATCAAAGTTTATCAAATGGATGTTAAGTCTGCTTTTCTTAATGGTGATCTAGAAGAAGAAGTATATATAGAACAACCGGAAGGATTCATTTTGGGAAATGATGCAAATCTTGTTTGTAGACTTAAAAAGGCTCTGTATGGACTCAAACAAGCTCCAAGGGCTTGATATTATCGTCTTGACAAATATCTTCATCAGCAAGGATTTTCAAAGGGGTCTGCTGATAGCAACTTATACACAAAAGTTGAAAATGATAAACTATTGATTGTAGTTGTATATGTTGATGATATCATTTTTGGAAGTAACGAAGAATCTATGAGTCGAAAATTTGCTTCTGTCATGCAGCAAGAATTTGAAATGTCTTTACTTGGGGAACTAACATTCTTTCTTGGCTTGCAAGTGCATCAATCTGCAGATGGTATATTTCTATCACAAGCAAAATATCTTAAGCAAATTCTGAAGAAATATGGTATGGAAGAATGCAAACCTGTAAGTACACCAATGATAACCGGATGCAGTCTCAGTTCTAATGATGATTCTCCCACTGTGAATCAACCAGAATACAGATCGATGATTGGAAGTCTACTTTATCTCACTGGGACCAGACCAGACATTATGCATGATGTTGGGATTGTTGGACGATTCCAAGCTAATCCAAAAGAGTCTCACCTTCAGGCTGTCAAAAGGATATTCAAATATCTACAAGGAACTCAAGACTTTGGTCTATGGTATCCAAAGGATGCTGATCTTACTCTTCATGCTTACACGGATGCAGATTGGGCGGGAAGTGTTGATGATCGTAAAAGCACTAGTGGTGGTGCATTTTACATGGGGCCCCGGTTAGTATCTTGGTTCAGCAAGAAGCAAAATTCTATTGCCTTATCAACAGCTGAAGCAGAGTATGTAGTTGCCGCATCTTGTTGCACTCAACTCCTATGGATGATGCAAACCTTGCAAGATTTTCAAATCAAATGTACAACTCCTATCTCCATTATGTGTGATAATACAAGTGCCATCAATATTTCAAAGAATCCTGTTATGCATTCGAAAACCAAGCACATTCCCATCAAATATCATTTCCTACGTGAACAAGTGCTTGAGCAAAAAGTGAAGTTGGAGTATGTTACCTCCAAAGAACAAGCTGCTGATATCTTTACCAAACCTCTGCCCAAGGAAGCGTTCGAGTATCTAAGACAGAAGCTGGGAGTGTTCTCTGCCAGTCAAAAGAAAAAAAAATCTACATAATTTTTAGAAGATGGCTTGGGATACGCGGGTTTCCTGAAACACAGTCGCGTATGTACGCGAGTTCCTACACATAAACCCGCGTATGTTTGGTTGCTGACAATTTTTGGTTGGAGTCAGCTCTTTTCAGCACAGCTACAGTGCTGTTTGGTATATCTGATACTGTTTGGTATCTCTGGTGGTGTTCCAGTTCTCATAATTCTGTTTCTAATGTTTTGATGAAGATGCCTTGATGATTTGTTGGTGGAAGTTTTCAGGATGTACAAACTAAGGGGGAGCCTTAGTCTTTTGGAAAGATTGCTTGGTTGCACAGTTTCAGGGGGAGCATTGGCCTTGCTGAGTATAATGCATTGTTGGCATTATGTTGATTCTGAAATATGTTCTCTTTCTTGAGGACTTTCTGGTGTTGGTCTTAAAGTTATTTTTGTAGTTTGGTGTAAATGTCTTGTTGAGACTCATGATGTAAATTGCTATATTCAGTCATGTAAGGACTTTTCAATGTGTAAACCCACTTGGTTGGGTACTTGAGTCTTATATGTAAATCCGCTTGGTTGGATATTTGATGTAAGTATGAGTCTTTTGGTGATAGAAAGGTCATAGAGTCATGTACTTCATTGAAAAATATTCAGCATGAACTCAGGGGGAGCTTGGCCACTTCAGCACATTTCAGAATGTTTCTTCCACATGAGGAGAAAAGGGGGAGAATGTTGGTTTTTTATCCACCCTTTGCCCTTGATGTCAAAGGGGGAGAGTGACATGGTGTTTGAATTTGAGATGTGACATATTTGGGAGAGTGACATGGTACCTATCTGTTGTGGTAATCAAACACCATCGTGGTTGCCATCAAGTCCAAAGGGGGAGATTGTTGGAAATATGATGCAGAGTGTTGTCCTTGATGGCAACCCACTGAATGAGGATGAAGACATGCGACTGTTGACATATGTTGTCCTTGATGGCAATCCACTTGATGAAGTTGTGCTTGATAGAATATGGTTTGATGAAGGAAATCTGATGTATCTACAGTGTGAACAGAAGGCAATGAAGAAAGGAATTCAGAATGTGCTCAAAATATGATGAAAAGAGTATGTCTCTTTGTATACGCGGATTTTCCTAGGGGAAGTCGCGTATGCACGCGGAAAGGAACGTTCCAAGTCGCGTATGGGCAAAAGCGCTCAAAAAGTGCAAAACCAGGGGTAACCACCATGGTATTAACCCATTGTATTGGGTAATGGTCCGCCTAGTTGACCCCGTCCAGGTAGTTTTGGGCTCATGGTATTGTTTTGGTCCATGGTATTGAAAAATGGGCTCATGGTATTGACAAAGGGTAAACATATATAAGGAGAAGAAATTCATTGTGCAAATGATGAGTGTGGGTGCAAGATGTCTGAGCTTGAATGAATACTTCTCTCTGAAGTAGATCTGAATGAAAGGGTTACACTTGAAGATAAATCTGAATGGATGATGCACCAATGATGAAGAAAGGGATCTAGATCTGAAATGCATCTACTAGATCTGCTTATGGAAGGCTTAGATCTGTGATGAGGCGAACATCTAGGCGAACATCTGTCTGAAGTAAAAGGGTAAATCTGAACTGAATATCTGATCTGAAGAAGTATGCTTCTCTGTAATGTTTGAAGATCTATACGCTACTTCAATGCGGAGGAAGCGCGTATATACGCAGCTTCAGCAAAGAGAAAGAGCGTATGCGCAATAAAATATACACTGAGGTATACGCTGGTTTGTGTGGACGAAATCGCGTATATACGCGACATCAGTGAAGGGAAAACGCGTATGCAAACTAGGGTTTGCTGAAGCAAGGGGTATGAAATATCTGATCTGTTCTGCTGTGTTTCTGCTATCTGATCTGTGTTGATATGTATCTGTTGATGATGTATGTTTGAGCTTAAAAGTATGGAAAGGGTTCGGTATGGAAATATGATGAATTGTGGCCTGCAAGTTGTGTTCTATTGAAGTTGTTGGATCCAGTGTGAAAATTGATGAAACGTGGTCCAAGGTGGTGCTGAGGGTTGTAGCCTTCGGTCAGGGGGTCGTAGCTCCCTTCCAGGTGAGGCTGGTAAACGAGATCAGGGGGTCGTAGCTCCCTTCCAGGAGAGGCTGGTAAACGAGTCAGGGGGTTGGAGCTCCCTTCCAGGAGTGGCTGGTAAACGAGCGCAGGTGGGTGCCTACGTGCTGGTCAAGTCTGCACCAGCACATATGTTGTAACATGTTTTCTCTATAATAAAAATATTGAAGGCTGAGCAACTGCAGCGGTGGTTTTCTCCCGTTTTGGGTTTCCACCTAAAAAATCCTGGTGTTCATGTGTGATGCTTTGTGTGATGGCTTATTCTGTTATTACTACACATGTTTACAGTTTATTGAACATCTGATAAATGAATGATGGAATGATATAAGTGAAGAGTTAATTACATATCTAGATCTCTCTGTATACGCGAGTTTCACAAAGGGGATCCGCGTATATACGCAGGTTTACTGAAGGAAAGTAGCGTATGGGTTTTAAGGAATGAAAAGGTAAAAAGTTTTGATTATGCTGTAAATACTGATTCACCCCCCCCTCTCAGTATTTTTTCCCAACACGTGGAACACGGGATTCTCAGAAAGACGAATCCCACTCTGGTTATCACAAATAATAACGATGGTATCTAAGACATGCTCAAATATCTCACTAAAGAGATTCTTCTACTTCTTGCTCATCCAAGAGATTGAGGTAGAACCCAGGGTGAAGCAACATCCATATGTGCTCTTACGATTCACCACATTTCCTGCCCAATCGACATCAGTATATCCAAGGAGCCTCATATTCCCGACAGTGTATCTTAGCCCATGGTTGATTGTGCCTCGAAGATATCTCAATAGATTCTTGGCACCAATCTAGTGAATGTGATGAGGCTCAACCATATGTTGACTCAAAGTGTTCACTCCAAAATATACG
Source organism: Pinus albicaulis (assembly GCA_034641835.2). Classification (NCBI taxonomy): domain Eukaryota; kingdom Viridiplantae; phylum Streptophyta; class Pinopsida; order Pinales; family Pinaceae; genus Pinus; species Pinus albicaulis. Next base: position 867,716,421 of record CM076570.1, on the reverse strand, counting down.
TCTGGACGTGAGTTCACTAAGAACATCAAGGCCCTTACGATTTTTCGATACTCGGTGGGATTTCCCAGCTCAGGACCAGTAGCGCTTCCATACAACTTCTTAAAGTTTAGTTCCATCGGTGTCGACACAGACTTATAGTCCACCATCCCAAATCTCTCCAGCAGTTTCACAACATATTTTCCTTGAGAAAGGAAAATCTCACCTGGATTTTTCCAGACCTCCAAGCCTAGGAAATAGTGCATCAGTCCTAGGTCCTTCATCTTGAACTTAGAAGCTAGGTCCCTCTTACATTGATGAATAAGAGGGTCATCACCTATCAAGAAGATATTTTCCACATAGAGAATCAAAATGAGAGGCCTATCTTTATCAACCTTAAAATAGATGTTTGGATCAGCATCACTCTGAGTGAAGTCCAGCTTCATCAAGTAGCTATCATTCCTCTCATACCAAGCCCTCGGGACTTGCTTCAACCCATATAGGGCTTTCTTCAAACTGCATGCACATTTTTCTCTATCTTGGACTTTGAACCCCATAGGTTGCTCCACATAAACCTCTTCCTTGATTGAACCATGTAAGAAAGCAGTCTTCACATCCATCCGATGGAGACTCCATCCTTGCGTTGCAGTAAGGGAAATGATCGATCGGATGATGGTGTAGCAGGAAACAGGTGCAAATGTATCGTCATAATCTATACCTTCCTGTTGAGTGAATCCTCGAGAAACAAATATTTCCTTGTACTTTTCAGCACTTCCATCGACTCCATGCTTGATCTTGTAGATCCATTTCGAGGTGACAACGAATTTTTCCTTGGGTCTTGGGACCACATCCGAGACATCATTCTTCATAATAGACTCCTATTCTTCGTATATATCATCCTTCCAACATTGATGATTTACAGCTTCTTCAAATGTTCCAGGCTCAGATTGTATAATAGTGCTCATGGCTGCTAGGTACCCTTAGTCCCTATTCGGCTTCTTGCTTTCACGAAATGTTCCTCTCGGAGAAATATGTCTCTCGACATCTTGGAGAGTGTCTCTAAGCCATGAGGATCTCCTTTTATTTGAAGGAGGTGGATCAATAAGATCCATCGGGCCTTCAACATCATGATTCACTTCATCCTTCGGCTCTTCCACCTTCCCTGCTTCTTCTTCTTCTTCTTTGTCTTCCTTTTGGCTAGGAAGATCCCTGACTTTCTTGAGGGAAAAATCTTCATCGAAGGTGACATTGTGGCATATATCCATTTCTCTTTGACCAATCACATAGATTTTGTATGCCTTCGAAACCTCACTATATCCCACAAACATTCCTTTATTCCCAGAAGCATCTAACTTGCTTCTCTTTTCCTTTGCCAAATGAAAATAAACATGAATTCCAAACACTCTAAAATGGGAGACATTAGGCTTCTTACCAGAGAATACTTCTTCGGGAGTTTTGGATTCCAATACAAAATGTGGGTATATATTTTGAAGGTACACAACAGTGTTGGCAACCTCTCCCCATAGAAACTTCGGAATACCTTGGTCATAAAGCATGGCACAGACAACTTCCACAATGGTTCTATTATTTCTTTCAACAACACCATTTTTCTCAGGAGTATACATAGTAGTGGCCTCCCTCTTAATGACAGCTTCCCTGCAAGAGTCATTGAATTCATTCAACTCATACTTGGTGCCATTATCGGTCCTCAAAATCTTGATCTTCTTCCCTGTTTGATTTTCTAACAATGCCTTGAAGGTATGAAACCACTTGAATCCTACATCCTTATTTTTCAAGAAGTATATCCAAGTCTTGCGGGAGAAGTCATATATAAAAGTGATATAATATAAGCATCCTCCCAAGGATGTTATGGACATCATACCAGATAGATCACAATGTACCAATTGCAAAATATTAGATGTCTTAGTGACACTTGAGGGGAATGGTCCCCTTGTATGCTTTCCTTCAGCACAACCCTGAAAAACACCTTCATGATCATCTTTGAACTCGGGCATCCATATCACCACCTTCCTTGCTTCGGGAAGGGCTTTGTAATGAAGGTGTGAAAACCTTTGGTGCCATAGCTCGGTTTGAAGAGTTGTGTCACATGTCATGGCCCCTAACGAACTTCCACAAACCTGATAAAGTGTATCAACTCTAAAAAAAATAGTAGAGCTTCATTGAAGTTCTTCTTCGAAATTCATACCTTTCCATCAATGAATTCCACCTTGAATCCTTTGTCTTCCATTGTCGAAATGGAAACTAGATTATTCTTCAAATTAGGTATGTACAACGCATATTTCAAGTGGAGGACTTTACCTTGAGTTAGATGAAGGGTCACAGTCCTTGTCCCTTTCACAGGATAGGTGGAATTATCTCCAAGGATAATATCCAAATTATTATCCTTCTCAATAAAATCAGAAAGGTCTTCTTTATATCCAGTGAGGTCCCTTGAAGCACCATTATCAATCAACTAGAAATCCAGGGTGTCGGGAGGAGATGCAGCAGAGAGGGAAGATATAGGAATATATTCATTTTTCTTATTATCAACAACATTGGATTCATCATACCTAGAATTCCTTGACCTCTTGAAAGGTTGACCATTTCCGCTTCAATCATAGGGATCCTTCATCTTCTTTGCATGAGCGGTAAAGGAAGTAGGGTCACCTCCATTCCCATTTGAGGGATGGTCTCTCTCCATAATTCGTGTCTCCTCTTGAGTGCATCTTGTCAAAAATTCATCAAAATCAGGAATCACATTATTATTAAGAATATTAGTAATGAATACATACCAATCACAGTGGATTCCTCCAAGAGAAATGAGAACAAGCTCTCGATCAGCTACTTCTTCTCCAATAGCTAAGAGATCTTTCCTGATTTCTGTGAGCCTCATAAAATAGGATTGAATTGATTCTTATTTTCCCTTACTAATATTCTTCAACTTGTTCTTGAAGAAAAGAACTTGATTGACATTGTTATCCCTGAACATCCTAACCAACTTATCATACATCTCTTTAGATGTACCTAGCTAGGAGATATAAGCAACCAAGTGCTTATGAATAGAATCCTTGATGATCGTATTTGTCTTGAATTCCCCTTTTCTATACTTTGTCTTTGTCGCAGCTAGTGCATTTGATGGAGGCTCATTTATCTTCCCTGCACATAGTCCATGACTTCTTGACCTTCCAATACCAAATCCAAAGACATCTTCCAGGCATGATAATCAAACTTATCAGTTAACTTATCATCACTCTTGAAACCCTTGTATGTGGAGGCCATTGGTCCTTAATATGAAAACTTCTTCAGTGATTTATTTTCACACTAGATTGGGCTTTGTCTTCACCTTAGCTCTAATACCATGTTAAATTTAGATAACCATGGTATGCTCTATGCTTAAAGAAGTTTACTTCAATCTTTCTTATAGGCCCAATCATATTAGAAATCACATAATCATTGAAATTAAATGTTGATTGAACATAATAATAGATCGATGTAAGACAAGCCAATATAATAAATCATAATTTACAATTATTCTTGTCCAACAAAGATATATAAAAAAAAAATTTACAGCAATCAATAGGATGCCCTAGCCAGCAAATACTTTGGCTGGTCAAACTAGCTCTTCCAACCTCCCAGAGGTTCAGTCAAACACATATAAGATCAACCTTCCTTTAGTGTCACACAAACCTCATGAGATATCTCCCAAAACAATCAACAAAAGGATTTATGACATCCATATTTCCAACATCCATTTTCGGCATCTAGATTTATGGCATCCATTTTTGGCATCATCCATATTTCCAGCATCTAGATTTCCAGCATCCATATTTTCAGCATCCATTTCCGGCATCCAAATTTCTGGCATCCCTTTTCAGCATCATCCATATTTCTAGCATCCAGATTTTTGGCATCCATATTTCCAGCATCCAAATTTTCGGCACCCATATTTTCGGTATCGATATTCTCGGCATCATCCATATTTCCAGCATCCAGATTCACATGTGGGAGAGATAGAAGCCTCTTCTAGGTTGCATGAACCAATTAGGTAATGAGGAATGTGTGTGATGAGATGATGAGAAATTAGCATCAAGCCTATCCAAATTTTATCTATTAATGAGGGTGTCTGACACATTTGTTGGGCCTATGAGCCTACATTACAATTCAGATCGACCTTGACAAATTGCACATGTGTGGAAAATAAAATCAAAATATAAGTTCTGCTCATCCAAACAAGATGATCTTTAGATCAATATTGCACCTCTCTGAAGGAGGAATCCAAAAAAAATATCATCATCATCATTATATGAGAAATGCAACATGGATTTTGGACCTAGTTTCCCAAAATTAACATTCATGTTTTCATGGTGTTTTTCTTCGAGCAGATCATTCACTGTAAATACTGCAATGAGTTAAGTTATCAAGCTTCATGGGTAGTATGTTTTCTTCTCAGTGTTTTTTCTGAGGTGTAGGTGTGGTTTAACACCGAGGACGATGTTCCCCAAAGGGGAGGGTTCTGTAACAGACCCGAGTTAAAATTTCAAGTAATAAAATTTAATAAAGGCAAAAAATTAAGACCATGGTTAAGGGACATGTATTCCAAGTTGAATTTTGGGAAAATATATCCTTGTGGGAATCGCTATATGTGTTTATGTCTAAAAGTAAATTGGCAAAGCAATGGATAAGGTATTAAAGAGGAAAAAGTGTATTTTGGCACATTTATTTATCAAAATAAAGGAAAATGAGAGAAAAGGAAGGTGAAAGGTCACAGGTTGCATGTGAGGAGTAAAATGAAGGAAAATAATGGAAAATGAAGAAAATAGAGGCCTCATTAATAAAAAGGCTTCTAAGGATCAGTTCATGGATTTTTCAGTTTACTTTTGGAGTTCTCTCTATTCTCTCTCACACACACTCTTGGACACACATATTTTTCTTGGATAATTTCTGCATTGAGCCAAGAAAGAGGAAAGAAAGCAAAGGAAGGACAAGGAAATGAAAGAAGATAAAAGATCAAGCAAGGAAGAGCGAGATCAAGCAGCTTCAACATGATTACTTGAAGATAACATATTGCATGTGTGATTTCCTAGATGGATTGTACATGCATGGCTTCTGCATGTTTCCATTTGGTTCTCTTGTTGTTGGTGGTATGGTTTTTCCGAGATTTGATAGTGGTGTTTAGCCTTGGCTTTCCTTTTTCTGGATAGCCATGGTGTGATGGGATTTGATCTCAATTTTGAGCTTTTGAATTTCTAGATGTATTTTCGAATCCGGGGTGGAGGTGGTCTCAGATAAATTCCCAAAGGCCTAGGAATCCCTTGACTAATTTTAGTGGGATACACGGTAAATATTGAGGGTATTGTCTCAGTTTATGGCCAGTGATCTGATGTGGATTGCGGTAAAGCCTGAGAGAAAAGGATACAGAAAAATCCTCAAGGATAGTGATGGATTTTGGAGGCATTCCAATTTTAGTTCATTTTTTTTTATCCGGCACCAGCTTAGGTGTGATCACGGTATGGTGAAGGTGGAGGTGGTTTAACCACTGGATTCCATTGGTTTTTTTTGGGTTGGTCTATCCATGATATCCCAAATTCATGCTTGGAATATGGCACGGAGGTGACTAGCTAAATAGATATTTGGCTCAACCATGTCTATGGTTGGGTGGTACATGGAAGTCCCGGACCTGGTCAGCTCTTGCCTATGTTTAATAAAATCTAAGTTATCTTGCTTTTGTACTTATTAGTGTGTGGCTTTAATGGATTTTATCTCACTATTATTTACATGGTTTTATGTTGGTTATAAGCATGGTTATATGATAAGTTCAAGTCATGGTTATTTCATGTATTTACTTGTAAATGTTAAAATAATGGATGTAAGACCTATTTTTTGTCAAAACATTTTAAGGAAGAAGGTGGTGATCCTTCTTGTCATATCTCATAAGATTTTTCATTCATTCATTCTCTATCTTGTATCTTATACCTGTAGATTGCATTGATGCCAACTTTTTTATAGAATGTCAATCCCAGTTGGGGATGGTCAAGCCTAGTCCTAGAGTTGGTTTTTGGTTCGTTAGCACTGCCATCATGTGTTTGATGGATTATGGAATCTATAGAAATTTCTGGGCTTAAAAAGTGCCATAAATCTCGTAGACGTTAGCACAGTTCTGAGGGAAAAATTCCCTAGACACACGCATGGCTATGTTGTGGGAGTGTCCAGATCCTCCTAGACACACCCTTTCCCATATCAAGGGAGTGTCCTGAGGTTTTCTTTACTAAAATTTATTAGTACCTAGGGACAGGTCAGCTGGATGACTGGCAGAGCCTTTAGGGGCCTTGTATAAGGTACACGGGGTTTTTCTTATGGTTTTATGTGTCGATTACACTTCATTAAAGTCACCTGTTAGCCACCTATAAAATTTGTTATATCAAAAGGTGGCTAAGACTTTTTGAGCCTTCAAGGAACAAATTTTATTACTAAAAATTGTTGGCTCTTAAAGACTCTTGAAGGCCTCATGTCTATCCTCTGTCCGAACTTCACTGCTGTTCCCGTTTTACACTTAGAAATCCTGCTGATTTCCAAGACAAAATATTGCTGCAAACACCTTTTTCCTTTTCCTCTTTTGCCAAAACTAACCTCAGTTTTTAACCCTCCATTTCCCATGAAAATCCCTCATTTTCATGCTTTTCCCTTTTTCCCCTTCTTCAAAATCCCCTTGACAAGGTTGAAAACTCCTTTTTTGCCTTATCGGAACCCCTCTAACCCTTTGAAAATCATTCAAAAACCATAAAAATCACATTTTTTATGGTGTGGACTTAAGCCCCCTCAGGCTAAGTCTTTAGCCCCTCCTCTTAAAAACCCTGGTCACATTATTTCCCATGCGCCCAAAGGCCCCGCAGTCGGGGGCCAAGCCACATTTTAAATTAATAAAACCTCTGTTTATGTTAATTTTTTGATTTTTTATTATATTGTGAACTTCTCGCCAGTGTAAAATATCAGTCAACCCCCATCGTCGATCTGATCTGCAGATTGACGGAGCGGAGTCTGTCTCCCCGGTGGTCCCCACATTCCACTCACCTGTCCAAAAACCATGCGGTATTCATCGCACCGCCTTTGGGCGAGGGCGGTTTTTTCCCGATTGGCAGCGATTCCATTCAACAGTTGACGCGTGGCCTGGGCATTTTTCATAAAACCGTCGTCCATCACGCGTTAACGTTTCTATGTGGACCCGGCGCGATATCGCTGTACACCGTCTGATCTGGGGCGGGCTATCCGACAGCTATCGCTCACCGAAGATGCCCAACAGTTAACCGGGCTACGACGCGGCATTCAATAGATTTCCATCGTTGATCTGATTTGCAGATCGACAGCCCATATTCCATCGCCCTGATTCATCGCCCAGTCAAACATTTTCTGCTTTGACTCTCCGTTTCCGCTCCCGATCGTCGATCTCTGCATGATCGACGGCTTTGATTTAAAAAAATATTCCACCTTCTCTATCACTTCTCCCGATCAATCCTGACCGTTGGATGATGCCATCCAACGGCCACGCTTCCCCCACACGTCCTCCATAGCAATAAACCTATATATGCAGGATTTTTTAATATTTGTTTGTATTTTGCAGGGCTTAAATGGTTTTCTCACCATTTTTGAAGAAAATTCGAAGGCGGAAGATGATGATCTTCCTGCCTTCGATTAACCAAAGAAAATCATCACAGGGTGTTAAAAACACGTTTCATCAGTGTTTCTTCAGGCATTGATGCCATATCGCCCCTGCGCAGCCCTGTACATCAGCAAAAACCATGAATCGGGCGCAGTCAGAGAGTATCAGTGACGAAGACCAAAATTTATCAGAACAGAGGATTAAAAGATATATTTTGCGGGCATCATGGCTAAGAACAATTATCAAAAGCCTAGTCCCCAAGTAAAACATAGTTTAAAGAAAATCTGAAGGGTTTTATCAACAGGAAAACCTCCACCACCACAATTGAGGCAAATTGATCCCTCTAGCTACCCCGATGCCACCTGTACCTCAAAGTATTCAATCAGAGGTCGAATTTATTGATCAGGATCAGATATTTGTCTCAAAACGCAGCCAAAGAGGAAACTCTGCCAATGAAATTAATGACAAACATCTGCAGAGTTACTTTGACGCCACACAGAGCCTCAAAGGTCAACAAAAGCTCCCACCAAGATTAAACTTTATGTAAAACATTTAATACAGGGTGCACCCATGTAAGTTTCTTCATTGAACCCCTCAAAGGCCAAGAAGCCATTAAATCTGTATTAATTGTAATTGGATATCTTTTATTAGATCTCACCTCCTCATTCTTCTATATATACTTCTGCCGAAGATGAGTTAGGGGTTGGTTGTCGAAATTTGATATACACTTGAGCTTAATTTTCTGATTGTAAATAGTGTTCACTGGCTCTTGGAGCTCTGCTTGTGATAGATAGGTTAGGCTGAGATGTCTAGATGGTTGCTAAAATAAAGCACTGGACTTAAAGCTGTAACTGGTTTGGAGCATCAATACAAGTTGATTTATGGGATCCTGGTCTATGTTGACGGTGATGTTTTTCTTATTGTAACTTGTCATTTTGTTTCTGTTTTCACTGTGTTCCAATTTCTCTTATAAAGAACAACATGCATAGAGTTAGGACCTACTGTACATCAGTAACCTTCTCTGACTGAAAATATTTATATATATGTTTTCTTCCAATCTGTGTTATTTAGGAATGATTTAATTCAGTTTAAGCATAGGAATTTTGGCATTCCCTCATATTATTGCCTTAGCTGAATGTTATTCATAAATTTTATTTTCAGTATATGTTTTGTGAAGATGAACTGAGGAAGATATGGTGAGCCCTGGTCCCAATTTTATCCCCACAACTATCTGGATGTTTCCCTTGGAATGTGTTAAAAGCTGGCTAGTTTAAAAGTAATTACCAGATCTTAGGCCATTCTATGTTACCTTCGTGTTTGTCTTGAAAGTAACCAAGTAAAGCAGAGCTAGGAGAAGATTTGTGGTGAGCCCGGCCCGCACGTTTCTTCTCCAAAAGTTGCCTTCAAGTTTCCCTTTGTTTTAAAGTGTTTTCTATTGAAAGTGTATCAAAGGCTGGCTAGTTTAAAAGTACTTACCAGATCCTAGTTTGCTTTTATGTTTTTCTTGAGTCTATGTCAAAGGTTGGCTAGTTTAGAAGTACTTACCAGATCCTGGGCTACTCCTTGTTTTGCATCTGTTTATTTCTCCTTCTTATTGTATCATTTCATTCCATAAATCAAACTTCAAAGATATCCTTAGACATAGATGACTTGCCCCTTAGACCACTCTTGCCTCTTGTTGTTCCAATTAAACCCTATTATGACTCCATAGCCCAATGGACTAAAACCTGCAATTATATATCTTTTTGGTCGAAGCTTACTCTCATTGCTTGCAACTTCTCACCTTTGAAACTCTTTGCATTCATTACTTTCCACCTCAAACAGTATTCATGCTCAACCATCCAAAAAATAAACAAACCCTTGGCCTTCATAACTAGCCTAATATTATTACCCCAAAACTTCAAAGACAAATCCATATTTGCACTTATTGGAGAGATCACTCTCTGGATTCAGGAGGGCTAGGTCCTAGAATCCAAAATTTGGTTGAAACAATGTTGTTCCTGTGATTGGACTTTGCTGATCTTTCTAATTACAGATTCCTAACATTTCTGGCGACTCCACTGGGGAACGAAACCCAAAATATTTTTCATTTTTATAAAACTTTGAGAGTAAAAAGCAGCCTTTTCAAGCACTACCTAAGACTAGTAATCATGATAAAACTTGTTTGAATCAGTGACAAACTAGGTGAACCCTAGGATTTCCATAAGTCTTTATCTAACCTTGAAAAATCAGTTGGCTTAGCCATAAGAATAGACTGTCTTCGTCTCATAACTGTAGCTAAGTTTTGAAATAGAGTTAGAATATTCTTAGAAACCACACGACTAAAAAATAACTCAGAAAACACCAAAAATATTTCAGATCGGTATCCAATAAACATGGTGGTGGACCATAAAACCTTTTACCTCCTTAGGAGCTAAAAAATTCCACTTGGCGACTCCACAATCCTTGGCAGAACTTAAGACTCCACTGGGAAGAACCCTCAGCTTTCTAACATTAATCAAACTCAGTTAGAGGACTGTAGGATTGAAATTTCTATAAACAGATTAGTTAACCTCTCAAATATTGTCATACCTAGTTGAAATTTTCTTGTTTATTTGGGTCTGAAAAACACAGCATAGTGGCTCCTAGAAAGATTCATACTAGAGCCCATCCTGACCCTGATCCACCTGAAGTAGTTGATAACCCAGAAGGTATCCTTAGGAAGTCTCCTAGGATTAAATTATCAACTGTTTTCAGAACACCCTTGAGAGCTAATTCAATCCTTGAAAATCTTTCAACTCTACAGCGATCACAAGTTGACTTAGTAAATCCCTTTAGAACTAGGTCTCTTGGTGATTTAGATCACCTAGATTCTGAGTCTTCACTTTCATCTCCTGAAACAAGTGAACATCTTGGCAGCAGAGAAACAACGCCTCCTTATTTGCATTTCCTTCACAATTTAGGTGTCTCTCATCCAAGATCAGCTCAGCAATATATTCCTGGTCCATCCACTTCTTCTCACCCTACATCCACTGTTCAAACCACTCCACTTCAGCCCACTTTTCCTGTTTTTAATCCACTCCTTGTAAATCCACACCCACCACATATCATGGCAACATGGTATTCTCCCTTAGTCCTTCCTGCACCATTAGTCAATCTTCCATAGGACTATCAGTCCAAAATTCCATTATATGATGCTAGCAACGCTACAACTGCATCACAACATGTGGATAAAATGAATGACTACTTTGACAGAAATGAAATTGATGATGATTCTGTCAATCTTAGATTATTTTCTCAGAGTTTAGGGGGAGAAATAAGAAAATGGTTCAAAGGTTTAACCCCCCATAGTATTAATGATCTCCAAGCCTTCCATCAAACTTTCTTAAACAAATGGGAAGTAAAGAAGAATCCTCTCCAGGTCCTTTCTGATTACAAGAACCTCCATAGAAACACTGGGGAAAGTGTGCAAGCTTATTTCACCAGATTTAACAGTGTGTATATTGCACTTTCCCCAGAACTAAAACCTCCACAAGGCTCAGCTTTAAACAATTTTCCTGAATGGTTTGACCCTGAGATGGCCTATCAGCTAAGAGAGAGAGACTTTGCAACTCTTGAAGATATGAAAAGAGGCGCTCTTTCTGTGGAGGTCAACTTAATGGAAAAGAGAGAAAGAATGAAAACTGAAAAGAGAGTGTCCTTTAGAGAGGAATCCACACCTTCTACTTCCAACTCAAAGATGGAGAAAATGATGGAGGAGGTGATGAAAGATATGAGCATAATTAAGAGAGCACAAGCAAGCCAAAACCAAAATGCTCCTCAAAATGGAAACCATAACCAAAACCAGAATTTTAGAAGAAACCAACCTCCAAACAGACCTAGGGAAGATGATCAGCAGATCACTCCTCCCTTTCAGTAAAAATATGTAAGTGAGGTTGAGGAAACAGAACAAATAGAAGAGGAGGATGATATCAATATGCTGGGGATAGACAATGATGACTTTGAGATTCATTATGATAGAAAACAAGGTCTATACACACCTTATGATGACAGAAAAGATGATGATGAAAAGTATTATCAAGACATGGAAAATGTCATCATAGAGTCTCAAAGAGAATATGACCTTAGAAGAAAAACTAGTCAAAAAACTCCCAACAACAAAACCTCTGAAAAATATTCACAAAACAACACTGCAACCAAACCTAAAGTTGTCAAACAAAAGAACAAAACAATGGTTGTAAATTCTAGTAATGATAAAGAGAAAGACACTCAAAACAAAGAAAAACAGAGTGCAGACCTTAGTAGTACTAACACTTCAGCTAGTACTCTTGTGAAAAAAAAAATTTCAAGTGTAAATAAAACAAATCAGCAAGCTGATAGTGTTGATAGAATGACAGCTAATAAGTCTGAAACCAACACTTTAAAGATTCAAATTCCTTTCAGCCTGGAGCAAGAAATTTCAAAGATCAAAATCTATGTTCCCTTGACTGAGTTAGCTGCCCAACATGTATATAGAACCCAAATTTTGAAGGCTTTAAACATTGAATAAAATGAGGACACAGTCAATCTTAATGATGACCAACCAGAGCTGATTTTTGGTCCTAAGATTGAAGGTAGATATCAAGAGGGACCTGTTCCTCCCTTTTATGTAAGTTTAAACGTTCATGACAAAATTTTGCACAACGCTATGCATGATTCCGGGGCTTCTCATAATTTAATGCCAAAAGCTGTAATGGAGAGCCTGGGTTTAGAAATCACCAGACCTTACAAAGACCTTTACTCCTTTGATTCCAGCAGAGTAAAATTTTTAGGATTAATCAAAGACCTCTGTGTTAACTTAGCCCAAATTCCAGCCAAATCTTTAGTCATGGATATTATTGTGGTTGATGTGCCCCCAAAGTATGGAATGTTACTATCAAGATCTTGGGGGCTTAGTTACAGGGGACTATGCAAATGGACATGACTTATGCGACTATCCTTGTTTTCAATCAGAATAGAAGACTTTACAGGGAGTCCCATATGAAATACACAGTTACAAGTCAAGACAGACCACAAAAATCTCCTATGTATTCTGTAAATACAAGCCTTGATTCTTTTATCATGTTTAATGAGGAAACACTTGGTGAACAAGTCACTTTAATAGGATTAATGGCTGATAGGGAGGAAGAGGAGAACAGCACAGAACTGTCAAAATAGTTTGTTGAACTGTTAAGCATTAGCAAACTAAACAAAGGTCTTAAACTACAAGTCATGCATCCTTTGCTTTTAAACATTGAGAGTCAAGAAAGCGGTCCTCAACCCAATAATATATCTGAGGAAATGAAACAAATTCAACTGAGTGTTGATACTCAAGAACAATCGGAAAGCACAGTAGTTGAAGAGAATGTTCATCAAACAGATGAAATTGAAACTAGTCCTCTGTGGAGTATGTATTTTGATGGATCCTGCACTAGAACTAACACTGGTGTAGGTGTCTGGATTTCCAACACTGAAAATAACCACACAGAAAGCATTTCCTGTAGATTAAATTTTCAGTGTTCCAATAACATAGCGGAATATGAATCCCTTCTCTTAGGCTTACATTTATTGAAAAAGTTAGGAGTCAGAAGAATTAATGTGTATGGGGATTCAGAGTTAGTCATTAGGCAAGTCAATGGGGAATATAACGCAAATCATCCCAGACTTAGAGCCTACCGAAACGATGTCATGGACATTTTGAAAACCTTTGAGGAGTCCAAACTATTTTTTGTCCCAAGAAAAAGAAATATTGCGGCCCACAATTTAGCCTTTGGAGCTAGGACATGCTTGACGCCATATGAAACCAAAGACTGCACAACTGAGATAAAATTTAGACCAGTTGTACCTGATAATGAAAAGTATTGGTAAGTGTTTGACAATGTAAACAAATAGAAGACTCCATGCAATTCATAAATGAATTTGAACTACACATTTCAGACTCGGATTATGATACAGATTGCAATGAAGAAAATTTCCTTGGTGAAGAAGAACCGTCTCCTGAACCTGTTAATATTAACCTGCTGTCAAGCAAACTAAAAAACAAAACGGAATTGGCTGCATAGTTTGAAACAGATGAGTTAGAAACTCTGCACTCTAAAGATGAAAGTTTGCCAAGTGGTCTAGCGCCTTTAGAAGATTTGTTTGATCTTAACGATGTGGCCAAAAAGCCAAAACTGGAACCTGTAGAGGCTGAAGTAGAAGAGTGCAATATAGGCAGTGAACTCAAACCTATGATGATTAAACTGTCTAAAACTTTACCAACTCACATTAAACTTAAATACATGGAGCTGTTTAAAGAGTTTTCTGATGTTTTTTCATGGAGTTACGAAGATCTTAAATCCTATGACACTGAAATAATACAGCACAAAATTCCACTCAAAGAAAACCAAAAACCATTCAAACAGAAACTGCGCAGAATAAACCCTGTTCAGTTGCCTTTGGTTCAGAAGGAGATCATGAAAATGTATGAAGCTGGTATTATTGTCCCTATTAGATATTCTGAATGGGTGTCTAATCTGGTGTCGGTTAGGAAGAAAACTGGAGAGATCAGGCTTTGTATAGACTTTAGAGACTTGAACAAAGCTTCATTAAAAGACAACTACCCTTTACCAAAGATGGATCACATTTTACAAAGGGTGGTAGGGTCTAGAAGAATTTCTTTGCTAGATGGCTATTCAGGGTACAATCAGATTTTAGTTCACCCTGTTGATCAATTAAAGACAACCTTTACTACACCATGGGGCACTTTCATGTATGTGAAAATGCCCTTTGGTCTAATGAATGCTGGAGAAACTTTTCAAAGAGCCATGGACATAGCTTTCTCGGAGGAACTGGGCTTCTTCATCATTATATACCTTGATGATGTCACTGTTTTTGTAAAAATAGATGAAGAGCACTTAGAACATTTAAGAAAAGTTTTCGAGAAATGCAGAAAGTTTGGAATATCTTTAAACCCTAAAAAGACACTATTCGGTCTCCAAGAAGGTAAAATTCTTGGGCACATTATTTCTGAGGAGGGTATAAAGATATATCCAAAGAGGATTGAGGCCATATTGCAAATCTCTCATCCTCGAAACATCAAAGAGTTGCAATCTGTCATTGGAAAGATTAACTTTTTGAGAAGGTTCATCCCCAACTTGGCTGAGCTCCTTAGGAATATCACAAACATGTTAAAGAAGGAGCAAGGGGTAAAATGGACCTTGGAAGCAAAGGAGTCCTTTGAATTGGTGAAACAAGTGTTAACCAAAACACCGGTTCTTATAAGTCCTGATTTTTCAAAGGATTTTTATATTTTTTCATTTGCATCAGAACATACCATAGCTGCTGTCCTTTTACAGAAAAATCCGCAAGGACAAGAGCAGCCTATTCCATTCTTTATCAAGGCATTGAGGGATGCCCCTTTGAAGTATAACATTATGGAAAAGCAAGCTTTTGCTTTGGTTAAAGCTTTGAAAGACTTCAGAGTGTACATCCTTCACTCACACATCATTGCCTTTGTCCCAAAATCAGTTGTTAAAGACATTCTAACACAGGACCCAAATGGTAAGAGAGGTAAGTGGATTGTTGTTATCCTTGAATATGATTTAGAGATAAAACCCACTAAACTCATCAAAGGCCAAGGTCTAGCTAAATTAATGGTTGAATCCAATTTTGAAGTTCTTGATATCAATATGATTGATGCTTTGGATGACCAAGAAGGATTCTCTACTCCTATTGTTGAAGATCATTTTATGAATTCTCCTTGGTATGCTGATATTATTTATGTTTTGCTTAAATTGAATACACCTCCTGGTTTGACAAAAACAAAGGCAAGATTCCTCAAATTGAAAGCTGTAAACTATTGCATTATTGATAGATGTCTTTACTGGAAAAATGCAAGTGGTGTATTGCTTAAATGTTTGCCTGATTTTGATGCAGAAAAGGTTAAATACCAGTTCCATGAAGGAGAGTGTGGAGGCCATTTGTACTGGAAGACAACAGCCAACAAAATTTTGAGGGCTAGTTTCTATTGGCCTACTCTTTTTCATGATGTGCACAAGATGATCCTAGCCTGTCATAAATGTCAACTTTTTGAAGGTAAAAGAAAACTGCTACCCCTGCCTCTGCATCCAATCACTGTTGAAGCCCCATTTCAACAGTGGGGACTTGACTTCATAGGATAAATCCATCCCCCATCTTCTGCTCAGCATAAATGGATTCTCACTACCACAGACTATTTCACTAAGTGAATAGAAGCCATACCTTGTAGACAAGCCAATGATTCAGTTATCATAAAATTTATGGAGAATAACATTCTCTCCAGGTTTGGCTGTCCTACCAAGATTATCACTGATAATGCAGTAGCATTTGGATCAAACAAGATGGTTGATTTCTTTCACAGATATCAGATAACATTGGGGAATTCCACGGCCTATTACCCTCAAGGTAATGGACTTGCAGAATCCTCAAACAAAATTTTAGTGAACATAATCAAGAAACTGTTGGAAGACAACAAAAAGTCTTGGCACACAAAGCTATTTCATGCACTATGGGCTGACAGATTGACTTTGAAGAAATCCATTGGCATGTCACCTTTTTAGCTGGTGTATGGTACTGATGCAATTTTTCCAAACAGCCTTGGTGTACCAGTAATGAAGTTGATTCAAGAGTTGCAAACTGAAGATAATGACATGATCAGAAGAATAAATCATACCATCCATCTTCAGCAAACCAGAGAGGAAGTTTATAACAAAGCATTGCAGAAACAGATCAACATTAAAAATCCTTTTGACAGAAGAACAAAGGCCAGCAATTTCAAAATTGGGGACCAAGTTTTAAAGTGGGACTCAAGGAGGGAAGAGAAGGGAAAGCATGGAAAATTTGACAATTTATGGCTTGGCCCTTACTCTATTCATTCAGCTGTTGGAAACAATGCATTTTTCTTGAAGGAGTTGAATGGATCAGAACTGTTTGGGGGTCCTGTCAATGGCAGGATGCTTAAGCATTACTTCTCTTGATCCATGTTATGTTCCAAAATCCTTTTTATCTTTTTCCACTATAAATATTTCATCCACGATTGCATTCAAAGTTGTAAAAGTCAAAAATACAAAAACAATGAAAAGAAAGAAAAGAGGGAAGATTGTGAAAACAAGAAAGGTATAGCCCCATACCAAAAAAGAGAAACAAATCTGAAAGTGTGCAAACTCAAATGCCACTCCTGAATAACACACTTGTAGTTAGTCAAACTGTCTAATCTTGACTAATTAGCTTTAAATTTTCTGCTGATAGGATAGTGAAATCGATTTTCCAAACTGTTTAATCTTGGCTTATTAGTAGATAGTTTAGGATAGAAATTAAAGGTTCAAACATGATCAAAATCTGAACCTAAGTTTCCAAAAAGATATGAATCAAATATGTTTCATTTTCTGAGTCAAAAAACATGTAAATCTAGTTCTAATTAACTCAAAACCTGAACCAGAGAACAAAGGAGGAACAACTCAAACAAAAGTCAAAACAGAGCTGTTAAAAAGATGAAGGAAGTGCTTTCAAATTTCCAATCTCAAGCCTTCCATTTTTGTTTTAAATTGTGTGCAAAATAATGTCTATGTGCAGTTTGTTCTTATGCCATAGACCAGCATCAAGTCAGACTGTTCAATCCTGACTTGAATGCTTTTAAAATTTCTTTTGTAGAATTTAGAGAATAAAAATCTGTTGGACAGTTTAATCCCAACAGATGGTAGAATAGGTAGAGAAGCATCTGAACTCAACTGTTTAATCTGAGTTCAGGGAGAAATAAGGAGTAGAATTAGATTAGTTTTATGCTTTCAAAAGAATAAATGTTGTGAAAAGATTTTTCCAATCCAAGTGCACTCTAATGAAGAAAAAATGTTAGATCAATAGGATTGGGTAGGTAGAAAGTTTGTATTGATGAAGGTCCATTGTTTTTATGGCTGCTAATATTTTTTCAGAGCACATCATCCACAGAAAGAAAGGAAACCCAATGGATGAGGCAACTGATCAACCCCCCGGAGAACATAATGGATGCGGCACAGGTCAGCCTCCCAGAGAATGCAGGTCTGAAGTTCTTGATGCCTTCAAGAAGGCACCATCCCCAAGTGGAGCCACTGTTAGCCACCTATAAAAAATTTTATATCAAAAGGTGGCTAAGACTTTTTGAGCCTTCAAGGAACAAATTTTATTAATAAAAATCGTTGGCTCTTGAAGACTCTTGAAGGCCTCATGCCTATCCACTGTCCGAACTTCACTACTGTTCCTGTTTTACACTTAGAAATCCTGCTGATTTCCAAGCCAGAATACTGCTGCAAACACCTTTTTCCTTTTCCCCTTTTGCCAAAAATAACCTCAGTTTTTATCCCTCCATTTCCCATGAAAATCCCTCATTTTCATACTTTTCCCTTTTTCCCCTTCTTCAGAATCCCCTTGACAAGGTTGAAAACTCCTTTTTTGCCTTATTGGAACCCCTCTAACCCTTTGAAAATCATTCAAAAACCATAAAAATCACATTTTTTATGGTGTGGACTTAAGCCCCCTCGGGCTAAGTCTTTAGCCCCTCCTCTTAAAAACCCCGGTCACATTATTTCCCATGCGCCCAAAGGCCCCGAAGTCGGGCGCCAAGTCGCATTTTAAATTAATAAAAATCTCTGTTTATGTTAATTTTATGATTTTTTATTATATTGTGAACTTTCCGCCAGTGTAAAATATCAGTTAACCCCCACCGTCGATCTGATCTGCAGATCGACGGAGCGGATTCCGTCTCCCCGGTGGTCCCCACATTCCACTCACCTGTCCAAAAACCATGCGGTATTCATTGCACCGGCTTTGGGCGAGGGCAGTTTTTTCCCCATTGGCAGCGATTCCATTCAACGGTTGACGCGTGGCCTGGGAACTGTTCATAAAACCGCCGTCCATCACGCGTTAACGTTCGGACGTGGACCCGGTGTGATATCGCTGTACACCGTCCGATCTGGGGCGGGCTATCCGACGGCTATCGCTCACCGAAGATGCCCGACAGTTAACCGGGCTACAGCGCGGCATTCAATAGATCTCCACCATCAATCTGATATGTAGATCAACGGCCCATATTCCATCGCCCTGATTCATCGCCTGGTCAAACATTTTCTGCTTTGACTCTCTGTTTCCGCTCCCGACCGTCGATTTCTGCGCGATCGACGGCTCTCATTTAAACAAATATTTCGCCTTCTCTATCACTTCTCCCGATCAATCTTGACCGTTGGATGATGCCATCCAACGGCCACGCTTCCCCCACACGTCCTCCCGAATTTTGATCCAATGTTTGACACGGTAAATGTTGAAGATGATTAGCTAGAATTGATTTTCGGGCCTGCTTTAGATGGTGAGTCCCCTGACAGTGATGTTCCTCCCTTTTATATCAGTTTGAGGTTGCATGAATATGTATTGCACAATGCCATGTTCGATTCGGGTGCTTCGCACAATCTGATGCCAAAGGCGATCATGGAAAAGTTGGGACTAGACATTACAAGAAAATATCATGATTTGTATTCATTTGATTCCAGCCGTGTGAGGTGTATAGGACTCATCAAAGATTTGGTTGTAAGTTTAGATCAAATTCTAGCGAAGAATGTCTTGATGGATGTGGTTGTGGCGGACATTCCTCCGCGATTTGGGATGCTCCTTTCAAGATATTGGGGGGCGAAGTTGAAAGGCACACTTCAGTTAGATTTCTCTTATGCGACAATTCCAGTCTTCGGTCAAATGAGAAAGTTATATCGAGAGCAGAAGATGAAATACATGATAACCAGCAAAGAGAAGCCAATCAATCATCCTGTAAATTATGTACATACCGACTTAGAGTCGTTTGTGTTGCTTGCTGATAGTTTTAATGATATAGATAGTCAATTAATTCAGGCGGAAGATATACCAGAAATCACTGAGAATTTTAGAGAAGTTCTGCAAAAAGAAAGAAGAGAAAAACAAGCTACTGTGGAGCAATCAGCTGAAGACAATGGGCAGCAAACAGGAAAAACAGAGCTGGCGCAATTTTAGCATTTAGAGGACGATGAAGATGGTCTTTGGACCATGGATTTTGATGGCACAGTGGGTAGTGACGGTGCTGGAATTGGTGTTTGGATTCGTAGTCCATTTTCCGCTCCGGATAAGGTTCCAAGCAATGTGAGAGTGTGTTCCTACAAGCTTGCATTTGACTGTTCTAATAATGAAGCGGAATATGAGGCTCTAATTGCTGGCCTTAAGATTCTTAAAAAGCTGAAAGCGAAAAGGATTGCAGTGTATGGTGATTCAGAGTTGGTGATAAAGCAGGTTAAAGGTGAATTTCAGGCCAAGCATCCTCGTATGAGGGCTTACCGTAATGCAGTTTTAGACATTCTGAAATTATTTTCTGATCATACCTTGACATGTGTGCCTCGCATACAAAATGGTGTTGCTGATGGACTTGCTAAGGTAGTGCTATAGGTAACCGCTGGGTGGTTGGTTTTCGTGATATCCCTTTGTGGCTTTCTGCCCTGGCAAGACAAACATTGAAGGAAATGCTCAAGTCTGTATTAATTGTAATTGGAGATCTTTAATCAGATCTCACCTCCTCATTCTTCTATATACACTTCTGCAGAAAATGAGTGAGGGGTTGGTTGCAGAACTTTGATATACACTTGAGCTTAATTTCTGATTGTAAATAGTGTTCACTGGCTCTTGGAGCTCTGCTGGTGATAGATAGGTTAGGCAGAGATGTGTAGATGGTTGCTAAACTAAAGCACTAGACTTAAAGCTGTAACTGGTTTGGAGCATCAATACAAGCTGATTTATGGGATCCTAGTCTATGTTGACGATGATGTTTTTCTTATTGTAACTTGTCATTTTGTTTTTGTTTTCACTGTGTTCCAATTTCTCTTATAAAGAACAACATGCATAGAGTTAGGATCTACTGTACAGCGGTAACCTTCTCTGACTGAAAATATTTATATATATGTTTTCTTCCAATTTGTGTTATTTAGGAATGATTTAATTCAGTTTAAGCATAGGAATGCTGGCGTTCCCTCATCTTATTTCCTTATATGAATGTTATTCTTGAATGTTATGTTCAGTATTAGTTAAGTAGAGATGAACTATGGAAGATATGGTGTGCCCTGGTCCTAGTTTTATCCCCAAAAACTGTCTGAATGTTTCCCTTGGAATGTGTTAAAAGCTGGCTAGTTTAGAAGTACTTACCAGATCTTAGGCCATTTTGTGTTATCTTTGTGTTGGTCTTGAAAGTAACCAAGTAAAGCAGAGCTAGGAGAGGATTTGTGGTGAGCCCGGCCCGCTAGTTTCTTCTCCAAAAGTTGCCTTCAAGTTTCCCTTTGTGCTAAAGTGTTTTCTATTGAAAGTGTATCAAAGGCTGGCTAGTTTAAAAGTACTTACCAGATCCTAGTTTACTTTTATTTTTTTCTTGAGTCTATGTCAAAGGCTGGCTAGTTTAGAAGTACTTACCAAATCCTGGGCTACTCCTTGTTCTGCATCTATTTATTTCTCCTTCTTATTGCATCATTTCATTACATAAATCAACCTTCAAAGAGATCATTAGACACAGATGACTTTCCCCATGGACCACTCTTTCCTCTTGTTGTTCCAATTAAACCCTATTATGACTCCATAGCCCAATGGACTAAAACCTGCAATTATCTATCTTTTTGGTCGAAGCTTACTCTCATTGCTTTCAACTTCTCACCTTTGAAACTCTTTGCATTTGGGACTTTCCACCTCAAACAGTAATAATTCTCAACCATCCAAAAAACAAAAAAACCCTTGGCCTTCATAACTAGCCTAATATCATTACCCAAAACTTCAAAGAAAAATCCATCTTTTCACTTATTGGAGAGATCCCTCTCCGGATTCAGGAGGGCTAGATCCTAGAATCCCAAAGTTGGTTGAAACGATGTTTCTCCCTGAGATTGGACTTTTCCAATCTTGCTGATTACAGAGAGCTAACACAGACAACGACATACATACATGTATATATATATATATATATATATATACATTATCATAATCACGATCACAACATAATTATCAGATATCATATGGCATAGGTTAAGAGAACTCCCTTTATGCATGCATAGTATGCATAACATTGAGAAAAATAGTTCCCAACCTAGCCAAGGAATCTAACATCTTATATCCATTCACTTTACCTACTCTATCACTTTCCATTTTCCCAATGAACTCAACCAATCCAACCTACTTTCATATTCTTACCTTCTCCTGCACTTACGCATGCACTAATATTAATCTAGTTGTTATATTACCTATTGGGTACCACAAAGCTCTCGCCGAGCTCCATTAACTTTCCTCTTTCCCCAACCAATCCCCAAGACTCTTGAAGTATAAAAAACAAGAACAAGAGAAAGAAAGAAGAAGACCATGAAAAACCACAAGAAATACAACACCACAACAAAGTGGAAAGGCCTTGCACTGGTAATAAAAAAACTGCAAATCAAGCACAAACAAATCTTAAAAGATCGAGAGCACATCACTAGAAAAAAACACCATGAATCAATCGCCATGGCTTCCCAAAACTTCCAAAGGAATGATTATCCCGAGCCTTCTCCAATATTTCATTGCATTCTCTTACCATGTAATACCCTGCATCATACTTCCATAACCACATAACTATTAGTGCACCAATAAACATAACAAAAATCTAGTTACCTTACCTTTTTGGGCCAATCACGCTGCCTTGTAACTGAACACACACATATTAGTCACATGTTCCAAATATCAAGACAACATATCTATTAATTTGAAATCAAATTTTACCAATACTAACAGCCATGTCATAATCAACAAAGAACTCACATTCATCAGTCATAATAAATAAAGCTACAACTATCACCTACTTTCACTCAAGTACATATACCCTATCTTATCACATACGTGTTATTACAATTGTTCTTAAAAATACCATTACTTCATGCAATATTATAGATATAGCCTCATATCATGCGATTAATCAAACATTCAATAGTAAATAGACGACATAATAGACACCAAAACTAAAACACTAAATAGATGACATAATCAAACTTTCAAGTACAAAGTAGATGACACAAGCAAGATCATACCTTAATGTATCTCAAGGGAGGCTATATTGTCCTCACAATCAATATATATTAGCATGATATAACTTCACATCATATCAACCCAATCATAAATAAGGTCATGATATCCATAACAGTACCTAGCTAACATGTTCACGTCATAAGTTCATAAACAATTGTCATTAACACATAACAATGAAATATACATAGTTAGTCTAGATTAATACAAAACATTATCATAATTACATTGAATCATACTTGAATGTCATAACCCTAGCCATCAAGTCACTAGCATGTAACAACAACAATTTATATATTGTGCTCATCAGCAACATGTAACCTAATCATCAAGCTAACTATCACACAATAACAAAAATTTAACCCATAACATGCTCATCAACAACATATAAGTTATCTAACACAAACCAACAATAGCAATTCATACCACCACAGGTTTCTATCATGACTATTTGACTCATGTACATATAACCACACTAATCAACTAGAATCTATAATGTATTTAACCATAACATCAATAGAATGAAAGGAATGCTCATAACCATATTTCATATAACAATTCGTAATCTACATACCTACATTCCCAACATCGAAACCTGTATGATGACATGTCACTTGCCTCAAGGTCCAATGCTGCAACTTCACTTTGATGGTATTCATCTCCTGCTTTATCTTAGCCAACACATTAGCATAATAACATATCAATATCATCATGATGACCTAATTGCAGACAATGACCTTATGCACAACAACCTTCACCAAAGCAATGCAAACCATATGAAACGACTTGACATGTATAACCTATCATGAACGACCAATGCATGCTCAACATATGACATCACACAAGCAAACATACATGGATAAAACTGAAGCATGACCAATATGTAACCCTAGCATAAGCAATAAATGCATGTACAATATGTAACAATATGTAAGAAAGCATGCATGAAAAATACACAAGCATGAACAACACATAACCAGTCATACACTCATGACAACATGTTGACAAAAACACCATCAACACTTCCATAGTGACACCACTGCCACCATGGTCAACAAAATCTGGATGCAACAAACACATATAAAACACATGCCTACTAAACACATATGCAACCAACATAAATGCATGTTCAACACACTGCCCATCTAGTCCAAGGGTTGAAACATGCTATGATACCACTCTATGGTATCATATATCACACAAAGAGAACATAAAATAAATACCACCTAAGGAGAGTGCAACCATACTCTGAT
This sequence comes from Pinus albicaulis, assembly GCA_034641835.2. Taxonomy (NCBI): domain Eukaryota; kingdom Viridiplantae; phylum Streptophyta; class Pinopsida; order Pinales; family Pinaceae; genus Pinus; species Pinus albicaulis. The sequence goes on along the minus strand of CM076570.1, from coordinate 867,692,454 downwards.
ACCACTCTGTAACACCCTCTTCCCATATCTACCCAAGTAACTTGCCAACTGGGGTAAAAATGTGACGAGAGGCTACTATAATGAGATTTAACCTCCTAGGTGACCTTAAGGAAGTGGAACCGATAAAAACACAACATACAAGCCTCGTACAACAATAACAACAACACCCCCAGAAGGTAACCCAACCTTTCAGGGCTCCTACCCCTGGGTCAAACTGACATTTTGGCCTCTTTGAACCATATTTGCAGGCATAAAATTACATAAAAATAGCCAAGAGGATATAGATATAGGAATAACACTACATGCCAGTAGCCAGGCCCCCAAAAAATCAGTTCTATGCCTATATCCCCAAGATTTGAGCCACCTTTTCAGGCCTAGAACCCAGTGCTCTGCCCAAAACTTCATGAAAATATTAGAGATGACAAATAACAAGAGGACAATGATAAATAAGCAATCACATCAATAAGAACTCATATGGACCCCTCATAGCGATGATAGGCATTTTTTCAAACATGTCACAAACATGAAAGCTACAGGTATAAACAACATAACAGAGCATAAGGGTCCCATACTTTTCTGAGAATCGCTAAGAAACATTGCTCCCCTACATAATTAACTGCAATACAATACATTTGACCATAGGTACATTGTGTATTCATTTACAAGTCAAAACATGGGGAGATCCATACATCATCACTATCAACATACATGCTTATAACCAACATAATAACCAAAAAAATACCATGGATACATCAACAGTGGGATCCACATGTAAACTGGTACATTTATACATCAAATATCAAAGGAATGAATTGCTCATTAATGAATGTAGAAACCAATCGGATATGAGACTTCCATGTTCCACCCGACCATAGATTTGTTGAGCCAATTATCTCTTCAACCAATCACCCCCATGCCATATTCCGAGCATGAATGTGGGATCTCATCAAACACATCAATCACAATCAATCCAAGGCTTCCAAAGGCCATAACACCTCAAACCTCAACCATTGATTCCAGCTCATGTTCATAATTCACAACCATAATGGATTGGTCTCTATCCAAGTTTTTCCATGGCTCCAGAGTGTTTGTTCCAACCAGGGCTTCCAGGACTAGTAACTCAACCCAAACCGTTATAGGGCTTCTAGAGTGTTTTTCCAACCAGGGGTTCCAAGACTAGTAACTCAACCCACTTGGGGATTCCAGAGAATTTTTCCAACAAAGGCTTCCAGGACTAGTAACTCAACCCACAGTTGTCTTTCGGGCTTCCATAGAGTTTTTCCAACCAAGGATTCTAAGAAATAATAACTCCATGTCCAACCCCTCTATCTTATCTCCAATTGCATCAACAAAAACCTAGAAGCTATGTTTATTCACTTTAGTCACTTGTCGAACATCAACTTTATCTTTATCCACTTCAGTCACTTTTCAAACATCAACTTTAGTGAGGCCATTAACTAGGTCCTCACACCGGATTAGACAAAAATGATGGATGAGGTCTCACACATCAACCATGAATTTTTATCAACGAGTGGTGAGCCCTGGTATTGCATCAAGAATTATGCAACTCCTAGAGGCTACTCTACTTTACTTTATCAACCCGAGGTTCATACAAACTTGGAGGTGACAATGCTATATACAGAGCAGATGCATTCTACTCTTCTCATCCTCTTCTGAGTCCTACGGAAGGGTGCTATTTCTAGGGTTTCTGAGTGAAGTCTATCACATTTTTTATTTAGACCTAGAACTACAAGTGACTCAAAACCATTAATATATTAACCATCAAATGACTATTCTGAAGCAAGAAAAGACATCTAGCTATTATGCAAGGAAATAAATCTGTAGTTTAAACTATGACACGAAATAGAAGCAAACTAGGTATCTCCATGAAGTAAATGGATGAATTGAAATTGCAGAAAGAAGGCTAATATACTCACAAATTTCTGGGACAAATGGCTAAACACGCTCTGTCTAATTCATGCTTTAACTATCATGATATTACTCATGCATCTAACCATGACCTAATTATGGTTGTAAATGCACTATTTTGCAGCAAGGAGGAGAAGGCTCTAAGGTGGCTTAAAAAGGTTTTGAACTCATGGATGTAGGGTTGAAGGTGTCTTGATGGTTTTGGCAGGTATAGATGAGGTTGATGATGGTTTTTGGGCTTAAGGAGAGGCCCACTGGTGATGCTACTAGTTCTACTACAAGTTTCCTGTAGTGCTACAAGAAAGTCATGAATTGCTACAGGAAACTATCTAAGGGCAATACAAGGCTAGAAATGATGGAGAAAATCATAGGGGAGGTGGAGTGGAGGTGTACTTGGATGAATGGAAGGTGGCCAACCCATTTTCCAAGCTTATAACCTCTTTATAAGCTTGTCTTGCACTTCTAGGGAAACTCACGGTGTGAAGGTGAAAATCTTAAAAATGGGGTTGAAGGCGATTTGATGAAAATAAGGTTGTTGATGGACAATAAATGAAGCTGAGGGTGCTAGTGAATTCCTCCTTTGCTGTGCTACTTGAACCTGCAAGAAAACTACTTGTTTATGCAAAAAACATGGGCAACTCTATGATGAAGGAAATGGAAAAGATGGGTTGAATTTGGAAATAAACCCTACTTAAGCATTCAATCAGAAATCTAACTCATTATTCTATAAATGTTCATGACACTGCAAAAACCTAACTATTATTTCCAAGAAATCATAAACTAAAGAGAAAAATTTCCTCGTGGTGAAGATCTACCCTCATCAAGCTCCAATGAAAGAGATGAGAGAGGGAGGCTTGACACATAAATTTGTAAGTTTATAAGCTATTCTACCAACATTTATGTAAGCTAAACTACAATAAAGACAAATGGAAGTAAACTAAAAATAATGAATTGAAATGTAAGCAAACTAGCTAAAGCTCATAAAGAAAACTAGCTACAATGACATAAAAATAAGCATGAATACACAAGAGAGACCAAGGCCAATGGATTGGGCCCTAACCCACAAGCCTATCCCTCTGAAACTAAATCAGTGAAGGACAATCTCAATATTCATCTTATTGCAAAAAATAGTCTCATTACATAATCATAAAAGTTTCAAAAACCTATTACAAGAGCTAAGAGTATATTAGCTTCCTTCAAAGTTTGAATCCTAATGAACTCTTTCTCAGCCCTATTTGACCTAGAGGGTAGCTACCAACAACTCCCTAAAAGGTAGGTGATGTGCCCTCTTTGATTCTAAGAGAAGTGGAGGTTTGGTGCACTAGATCTCCCACTTGCTTGGCTACCCTTGATTTCGAGCTGTTGGAGGGAATATCGAGGATCCATTGGCTGCTTTCGGAATTAAGGAGGTGGAAACCCCCCCTAGAATCTCTCCTTGCTATCTACTCCAAGCTTTAATTGCAAAATCTTCATCAAAAGTGAAATATATTCGTGATTATTGTGCATTTTGTTAGGGTCCTATAATAATAGGGTTGATAAAATTTTGAACTGACTTTGATAAAGTCTTGTAAATATGTACACACCTTGCTTTCTGCAAGTTGTTTTCCCATATTTTGAAAAAGAATGAAAAATAATAAAAAATCAAAAAAAGGGTAAAAAGTCCTAAAAGAAAGATCAAAGGACTTAGAAAAATATGAACCCCAAAAGAAAAGAAATAAGACCTGAAAGTGAGCAAGTCCAAATGCCACTACTTTTACTTTTACTGCAAGAATAATCATTATGTGCAGAGTGTCAATAAATGCCATAATCCATGATCAGTTAAATAGTTTAATCTTAACTTTTCATGTTTTAGATAGAGAATAAAGATTTTTCAAACAGTATAACCTTGACAAATCAGTAGATAGGTAGAGAATAATGAGGAGCTCAACAGTTTAATCTGAGCCCTCGGATGAAATAAGGTAGATCTAGATTAGTTTTATGCTTTGAAAGAAATTTTTTTAAGGTTGCAAGCCTAAATGCACCTGCAAAATGAAGAAAAAATGTTAGAAATAAAAGTTGGGTAGGTAGAAAGCAGTGGAGCAATCATGTAAATAATACATCATCGGGAAAAATCACTAATTTCCCCTCCCCCATGAGTATTCAGTATTCTAAGCTATCATTCAAATAGGCTCAGAGCATTTCTCTAACTTTTGTTGGGACCGGACCCAAGGCTCTATGACTAGTTAGTTAAAAATATTGATTTCTTATGCTAAATCCTCATTTATCATCATTTACCCTTCATTCATGTATTAAAACCCCTTTTTCCTAACTAAAAACACATTCTTACTTAGTAAAATTGTAGACCTAGAGTAATTAACTTCATCCCTTCATAAGCAATCATAAAAACCCACAAAATCACATTTATCCTAAGCATTAGCGAAAGAAATATAAATATGAGCTATGCTTGATTTTGTACCATATTTAGAGATAACATGTATTTTGTTTAAATTCATTACCCTTTCATATTAAGTTTTAACATATTTTATTAAATCCCTAAGAAATACCCTTTCCTAGTTATTAATTCCCTTATATTCAATAATCCCCCAAAACCCACTATTATAATGTCTAAGACCAAAGTTTATTATCCATGTGCGCAAATGAAAAATCCCAAGTTATAAAGCCCTTTGGTCTAAACTATCTTTATTTGTTTTACCCCGCCCCTATAGTTTAATAACCATTAAAAAAGGTTAAAAAACTATATAATATAACATACCATTACGCACATATGCGAAACATTTTTTTATCAAATGTTGCAAACCCAACCCGCCATATATATACCAATGGATAAGGCTTAAAAAACCTTGTTTAAAAGCACCTTTGCAATAACATTTTATCCCGCCGCTTTGTATAAATAAACCATTACATATATGCTTTATGCCTTTATATTCCTCGATTATATCATAAAGGTTTAAATGCATCCTAACCCTTCCGCTTATATAATTAAACCCTGGTCCCACCTTTCTGCTCCAATGTAACTCCCAAAACAATCCTCACCATTCACTTCAAACCTTTTAATCTGACAGTTGAAGATTGATATCGCATAGAAAAAGTGCATGACCACCCCAAGGCAAAAGCCACATGAAATGGGTGGTTTCCTATTGACCCCTCCCCTCCACATGGCCTCTTTTGATTCGATCACGTAGGTTTTGATTAAAACCACTTACTACTCGTTATCCACGAGATAAACCATCAGCTTTCTATGCGTTTGTAATTCGAAAACCACCTTCCCACCTGATCGCGACTCGCATTCAATGCTGATTAATGCAACCAATATGTTTTTTAAACCTTTGGCAAATGCGTTATTTCATATCTTTTGTGTTTAAAACATTGTTTCATTTCCTCGACTGTATAAGCCTACTAAAACCTATGATACCCATTTTTACACCCAGAACCTCCAAAATTCACCAAAGAAACCTGTAAAAATTGCTAAGGAGCCGCACCTACTCTAGTTCAACCATTGAAAGCCATCAATTCGACCAGAATACTGAAGAAAACCTTTTAAAATTGATACCTACGTCAAAAAAGGTATTCTTCTGAGATTTAAACCTGATTAAATTGAACAAACCTTGTAAAAGAAAGAAAAATCATTTCAAAGTCAGGAAATCAAGAAATTAAATTGCCCCAAAGTCCCTAAAACAGGCCAAACTCTGGCAAAATTTTCCCAGGAACCCTAGTTGTCTACTGCGTGGTATTTTCAAAGAAAATTATCATTTTTTCACAGATTAATGATCAATTTCAAGCTCTAAAGGCCAGAAATCCTCTACAGGTGCCCTATATCTTCTAAAAATCCCTTTTCAATAGAGTTTTAGCCCATTTTTCAGTCAAAAAACTCAGAAAACCCCTGTTTTCTGTTTTAGACCATTTTTTAGCCTCAGAACTTCATTTGAGAGATCTAATTGAGCATAAAATCCAAAGAGACATTCTATTTTGCTAAAAATTGCCCAATCAAGCCTTTGTTATAGTAAAATTGCCTCTACAAACAGTTTAAACTTGCATAAGGCAATCAAAATGCCTAAAAAATAGAGTGTAAACAAACCTGATGGTTCTAAAACTCCTAAACCTACTCCTGCCATGACTCCAAATACTGCAATTGTAGTCAACCCATTACAATCCCAAGTTGTTGATATTTAGCATATTGCCCTAGCTAATATTGACTACAAAATAGCTGATCCTATAGTTGAATTCAATCTATTAGATATCCACAACTGGTGTTTTGAAAAATCTCTACATGATCAAGGAGAAATTCATATTTGGGAATCCAATTTGCCCAAATATGTAGTCCCCCTGACTCACCCTTGTCAAGAAATTATCAGATTATGTCACCAGTACTACATCCCTGAACAAAGAGCTATTGTGAATGCAAATAAATACGTCCTATTCACCATCACTACAGAGTCAATAAACCAAATGTTGTAGCCTCAAACAGACCCCCAAGTAGTACCTTTGTCTATTGAAGTCCTCACTAAGCTATACATTGGCTTAGATTTCCCTAGAAGGTTTATGATTTTCCAGACTTTCATGCCTCTGCATGTTGAAATTCCTAAATTAAACCCTCCATATTCAACTGCCAAGTTCCCTAAAGGTTCAAGGCATGTAATCTCCATGCTTTCCTTCATACTTGGGTATTTCACTGATGAGCATACTAATGAGTCTATCTTAGGATTTTTGTCAACCTTTTCTCCAGGTGAACCACCTTCAGTTATATTTGACTATGCTGGTTTAATTGTTGATAGTATTCACTATCAATTGACTAATTTACAGCTAGAAGGAGTATTCAGATATACATCCTATCTTTTCCACTTGTTTCTATTCTTCCAATTAGAGAGCTTTCCCATTTCACTTCAAAAGTTGGATATAGAGGGAAAACCTTTATCAGTTATCTTTTGGACATCCATACTTAGAAAAGAAGGTTCAGAGTTTAGTTATTCAGATTTTGCAGAGTTGTTTTTACATCCATTGATCACCATCTTGAAAAAAATAGAGCAGCCTAGAATAAGTGAGGAAATGAAAATAATATTGTAGCTATCAGAGCAGAGCAAAGTGGGCGATTGGTATTTGTATGAGAAATTCACTGAAATCAGAGTTTTTGGTTCTAACTTGTTGCCTTACAAGTTACCTAAGCATCCATCAATGAGGATCTTTGCCTTAGAGTACATTAGGCAGATCCTAAATTCAGATTCAATTAATCTCATGGTAGCCAAGAAAAATACCCAATTTAAACTCAAAAATTAAATTGGGTATTCATATGTGATCAAAGAGATGCAGAAAAGGAAGCATCAAGTAAACTACTGGAATATAAATTAGAAGAAAGCTTCCCATGGAATTATGATCCACAAGGGATCTTGAGTAAACTAAGGGTAAAATGTAAATTGACACCCTTTATCCATGAGTCAAATCTAGAAATAGAGAAGTTTTCTAATCAAATTTAGTGGATCGAAAACACTTTAACAAAGGTATTTAACCAAAAAAATACTAATCACACTTTGGAAATTTCCAAACAGCCAGAAACATACACTAAGATAATCATAGAAGAAGGAGCTTATACTAAAGAGACTACAACAGAGACAAAGTTTAAAATCATTTACAACAAGAGGCCAAAACTAGATACAACAACTAAAGGTAAAGTAACAATAGATGTTGAAGAAACACATCCCTTGAATACCAACACTACACAGGTAGAGATCAATGTAGCCATTGTACTCATCAGTGAGCCAAATCAGAATGAAGAACAATTGAATAATGAAGATGCACAGATAATGGAAAGGCAACAAAGTATGGAGGCTTATTCCTCACATTTAGCTGAGGAGAAGGATTTGGATATTAAGGAAAAATACAAGCAAATCAAATTAAAGAATGAGGAAATAAAAACTAAAATATATTCTTAGTTTTTGAAGCAAAATCCAGGTAACCAAAACATATTTCTATCAGCGTTTGATTATTCAACTAAAAAATTGATTATGTTAGTTTTACAGCCCACAATACCAGTTCCAAAGACAGTGGCTGACTATTAAAAAGTTGATATGGAAGTAGCTACAAACAAAATCCATGAATTGGATCAGATTGAGTTTCATAGGCAAACCTTAGAGATGCTCTATTCCACAGTCACAACAAAATCTATGAGTGCTCATAGGCTTCAAAATACAATCTCTAATATGCAGGACCAAATGAAAATGGATAAAGCTTAATTATATGCAAAGGATCTAAGGATAAAGGCCTTAGAAAATTTAGTATTACAGGTAGGATATGATCGTACAAACATCAAAGCAGCAGAAGAATTGGTTAAAAAGAAAAATGAGGACATAGCTGCCTTGAGGAAATAACTCAAGCTTCCTCAAGGTGAGCATCCTCAAGCAAAGGAAGTTTTACAGGATCAAAAGGAAAAAGATGAAATGATGAGTTTGATACTTCAACTGACAGCTCAAATTAAGGAAATGGAAGTACAGATGGACCAAGTTGTCCAAGAAAAGGAAACAGTTAAAGAACCAGTCATTCATACAGTAATCCCAGTCATCACAGCAGCAGTGCCTTCAAATTTAGAAGAAAAGTTGGCACCCAAAGAGCCACTGGCCACTGCAGTGCCAGTGACTTCTTCAACAACTTCAGTAACTGAATCCTCTACAACAGTGTTGCCACTCACAGATGAAAGTAGTCAACTAGTAAAAGCAATGGAGGAGATGTCCTTGAAGACTAATGAAATCAACATATTGACAATGATAATTGAAAATCTTGAGAAAAAAAACAAATCAACTCAGATAGATGCTAAAATACATGACCAAAATGCCCACAGACTGAGTGAAGAGGTAAAGAAACTCCAAAAAGAATTAATTCTCAAGGATCAGATATCATATATTAAAAATTACCTATGGAATAATGTAATTGAAGCCATCCATGATGTTTGGCCTTCAATTCCAGTAATTTTTGAGCAGAGAGAGTTACTATTGGCAGCCCAAGCAGAGATCCAAAAGACACAAGCTGATTTAGTTGATAAACCAGAACAGGCTGTAAGGTTAATAAATTTCCTCAACAACAAGAATAAATAGGAACTTGAAGAATTAAAAATCAATGATAGGACAACAACTATCCTAGAATTTAGGAAAGTTACCACCAAAAGAAATTTAATGAGGCAGCTTGAAGAGAAATGTGAAGGAATGAATATTGCTATCACTAGATTCATAGTTAAATTCACCAATTTAAGGCAAAAGGGACTTCCTGATATCATGGTGATTAATGAAAAGCTAATGCCTCAAAATGATTATGACAAGAAGATAAGAGAACATGCCAAGGAGTAGGTGAACAAGCCAACAGGTCAAGGTATTCCCACAGGAAAGTATTGTTAAAAAGTTTTGAAGATTTGTTTTATTTGCAGTATGAAATCAAGCACTTATTTGTCGTCAAGCCCACATTTTCTAGGTACACTAAGGTTGATGAGAATTTTAGGAAACTCAAGAATATTCGAATTCCTAAAAAAGAGGATTAGCAAGCATTGACTGATTTACTATGAAGAATAAAAAGCAAACAAATGAAGAAGAAAAAATCTGTTTGCTGATTTCGCTGTCAAAACAGATTTTACAGCAGAAAGCAGTTTTACTGAAGGTTAAAGAGTATCCGAAGTGAAAGATTACTAGTGAGAAAGATTATCAGCGAGAAAGAGTATCAGTGAAGACAAGTTAGATTCTAAAAAATATCTAAAGAGCCAGCAAAGAGGACACATAAGCAGCCAATTGCTTCTTATCTTAAAACAGTTTCTATTTATTTTGAATAAAATAGGACAACTTGCTAACTTGTTGAGCAACTGTCACTATTATGGTTGTAAGATATTTTATTTTCCTAAGTTAATTCCTAGAAGTCATCTAGGATATTTTGTCAAACATTATGTATAAATACTTCACTCTTTGAAGTATTTTTGTGTGGAATAAAATTGTTAGAGATTACTATAGATATTTTGTTGACTTGAAGGCTTTGGATTTCGATTTTGAGTAGCAGACTGGATCAAATATTTGGCATCATACTTCAGGATCCCTGTGATAAGCTATCTGGAGTGAAGTACTCTCTTAAAATTTTCATTGTTATCTTCTTTTCTTACATGCATACATCTATGTTTTAATTCTAAATCTGAATGTATAACTAGGAGTATTAGTACAGGACATGTTAATATTATCTACCTTGCCCTATAGAAATTTGACCTTTTAGGCCTTGATCCCAGATCTGTTAGCTTGAATTAGACTCCATAGCCCAATGGACAAGTATATTTCCCTCTATCTACCCTCCAAGTGAAATTTTCCCACCAAATCCAACAAAACCAAACCAAATCTACACTTTCATAGCTAGCCTAATATTCACAAATTAAAAAAAAGTTAAAATTTAAAGAGAGAGCCCTCTCTGAACCCTAGGAAGGCTAGATCCTATAGTTTTAAGTAGGTTTGTGGTTACCTCTAGTATTCTTTGACTAAAAATCAAAATCCCACAACTTAAGAATTTACTGGAGTGATAACATTACTGGTGACCGTACTGGGGAATAACCAATCCTCAACCTTAAAATTAGTCTTAAAGGAATCATTTATATTATCCTTTTACTTTAAGATTGCTTTTATAGGTTGTGGGTATTGAAAAATTGTAATTCTGGCTTCTAGGAAAGTCCATTATACTAGGTCTAACCCCGATCCTAAGCCTGCTGTAATAGTAGATGACCTAGTCTGAATTGGTAAAAAAAAAAAACAAACAGAAAACTTAGAAGCTGAAATCTCATTAATAAGAGTTAATTCATTACCTAGTGAATTAGTAAGTCTGCAAGATATTGATTTTAATCTGAAATTTGAGCATTCCTTATTTAAAAGTATATCTGAAAATGATTTAAAAACTGTTGTTTTAGACCCTGCTTTTATTTCATTTTTGAATGCAAAACATAAATCTATTGCAGTGAGTTCTAAATCTAAGAAAGCTAAATATCAGACCAAAGTTGAAGAAATTAATGTTACTATTCTAAAGGATATTGATGAAGCTATTGAACTAACTCATGTATTGACTTATGCAAACAGACCTCCAGTTTCTCAATTACACACCACAATAATTCCAGCTAGAGATTCATCTCTTTATGCTGTTACATCATTCATAAATTCTACTACCAGCTCATCTACAGATCCATTTATCCCTAGGTTACCTCTACAACCTAAAGTTTTATTTCCACCAATCACTTCATCCACCATATCCATTAGTTCACCTTTTGATTTCTTAAATACATCATCCTCATTTCCAAGCACTTCAAATACAATTTATAGTTCATCCACTATCATTTCCAGCATAGCTCCAAGAAGTTCTACCTTACCTCCTAGCCAAGCTAAGCTTCAAGCTATGGCTGCTAGATATGCTCTCCTTGTCCTACCACATCAACTTCATGACATGCCACAAGAATATCAAAACAAAATACCACTGTTTGATGGCACTACTCAATATAATGCTCAACAACACATTGCTAAGATGACAAATTTCTTTGAAATTTATGAAATTGATGATTCAAATGTTCAAATGAGACTGTTTTCTCAAACTTTAACATGAGTAGTTAAGAAGTGGTTTAAAGATTTAGCTGTTGGTAGTGTAATTGATTTAGTTGTCTTTTTTACTTTGTTTTTAAATAAATGGGAAAAGAAAAAGAATCCCCTCCAAATTTTGTTTGAATTTTATTCTTTAAAAAGAGCTCCAAATGAGTCAGTTCAAGATTACTACACTAGGTATAATAGTGTCTATAATTCTATCCCTACAAATCTGAAACCTACTCCTTATTCCGTTCTGCTCAAATTCCCTGATGGATTTGACACAGATATGGCTTACCAATTAAGGGAAAGAGATGAAGATACCTTAGAAAAAATTCAAACTGATGCAGTCAGTGTAGAAGTGAACATTCTAGCCAAAAAAGCTAGACTTAGAAATGAAAGAAGAGTCACTATTAAAGAAGAAAATGATAATTCAGATACAAAAATGGATGTTATAGCCAAAACTTTAGAAAAAGTGATTGATAGACTAGATAATATGGAGAGAAGACCTCAATGGGATAACCAACAATAGATTAGAAATCCCAATTTTAGAAAAAACATAAATTCTGGAAAAGCAAAAGAAACATCCCCAGACCAAACAATTACGCCACCATTCCAAGAGAACTATGCTGAAAGTTCTCAGAATAATCATGATAATGAGGAGGATACTATTAATATAATGGGAATTGATGACAATAATAGCATTTTCCTAACTCAGGAAGACCAGGAATTGTTTGAACTTCAACAACTTAAATTAGATTCTAGTGAATCCTTTGATTATAAGCAAGGTTATGACTATGCAATAAATGAAATACACAGCCAGTATAACCTTAGAAACAAAACAAAAAATGAGTCTTATAATAAGAAAAATTCCCAAACTCAGAATCAGAAAATAGTAGAAGCCCCTAAAACAAAAGTTCTGCAAATTCTCCCAAGGGAAAATAAGAAAAAATCAAATTCTTCCCAAAACATTTCTAGTCCTAAGAAAGCATCAAGCCCTAAAATTGTTGATATTACTGATGAAGTTGCTCAAGCTACAAAATATTCACAAATATACTGCTACTAAAGCTTCTAATTCTGTAAAAACAACAAATTTAGATCCCAAAAAACCTTTTGCTGATCCTAAAACAGTAGACCCAAAGACTGTTACTTCAAAAACATCTGTTGAAAATTCTAAGTCAGAAAGAACATCTACTGCTTCACATACAATCCCTGAAAAGAAAGTTAGAAGTAGTAAAAAACAAGAAACAAAAACAGAGAATCCTAAAACAATTGAAAATGAAAAAGCAACTGTGGAAAAGCAAGACAAACCAACACAAACTACAGTAACCAAAGAAGAACTGATTCAGATCAGTAAATCTCAACTTGCATTCAACATACAATCAGAAATTACAAAACTTAAAATACCAATTACTTTGATTGAATTGGTAAAAAATGACTTGTATAAATCAACCATAACTGAAACATTAAATATGAATGATGGAGAAGACTCCATAAATCTAAATGATGATTAGCCAGAGTTGATTTTTGGCCCAGATGTAAATAGAAAACATGCAGATGGTGCAGTTCCTCCATTTTATATCAGTCTCACCATTCATGATCAAATTCTACATAACACAATGCTAGATTCAGGAGCTTCCCATAATTTAATGCCAAAAGCCATCATGGAAACTCTGAATCTGGAAATTACAAGGCCATATAAAGATTTTTTTTCTTTTGATTCTAGTAAAGTTAAATGCTTAGGTTTAATCAAGGATTTGTGTGTAACACTAGTTCAATACCCTGGTAAGAGTATATTAATGGACATTATAGTAGCTGATATCCCACCAAAATATGGTATGCTACTTTCTCGCTCATGGGGAGCAAAGTTTTAGGGATCTCTACAATTGGACATGTCTTATGCTACTATATCAGTGTTTGGCCAGCCTAAAAATTTATATAAGGAAACATTAATGAAGTACATGGTCAGTAGTGCTGAAAGATATATAAACTACCCAATCTACTCTACACCAATTGACCTTGATTCTTTTATCCTATGTAACTCTGAAACAAATGAAATCCAAAATGAATTAGTAGATAAAAAGAGAGCACCAAAAAATGATAACATTTTTTATGAATCTTAATGGCATTTAGACTTTGATGGTTCAGTGAATAAGTTAGGAGAAGGAGCAAGAGTCTGGATAACAAATATGGAGACCAATCATTTTGAAGGTCATGCTTTCAGGCTAAATTTCAAATGTACAAAAAATATGGCCGAGTATGAGGCCCTCATCCTAGGACTTCAAATCATTAGGAACTCAGAAGGAAAAAGAATTTTAATCATGGGAGTTTCAGATTTGATCATAAAACAAGTAAATGGAGTTTATTTTGTTTACAATCCTAGACTAAGCAGATATAGAGACACTGTAATAGATTTAACTGATGATTTATTGGAATGTAAGTTTGTTGTTATACCTAGAAAGAAAAATATACAAGATCATTGTCTTGCAAATTTTGCTAGTACATGCAATTTACCATTCTAACCTAATCACAGATATATTGCTGAAGTCAAACATAGGCCAATAATTCCATATAATTTTAAGTATTGGTAGATTTTTTCTCAGGATGAACAGATTTACAAGTTTGTGAACAATGAAGGAGAATTTTAGAATTGTATTATAGATACAGATTGTACAATAAATCATGATTTGGATTGTGAAATAGATTTAAATGAATTAGATGTAAATAAAATAAAGTTTGATAAACCCACTAGATTTAGTCAAGCTGACATAGATAGCTTAGAGAAAGTAGAGATTGAAAAAATTATTGAAGATGAATCAGATATATTGAATCTTAAGGATAATTTTTTACCTAAAGGTTTAACCCCATTAGAGGATCTTTTTTACTCCAATGATGTAGCTAGAAAACCAAAAATGGATCCAGTAAGATCTGACATAAAAGAATGTAAAATTGGTACAGAATCAAAACCAAAGATAATCAAACTGTCTAAAATTTTACCTCAATAAGAAAAGGATAAATATATTGAGCTTTTAAAGGAATATCAAGATGTGTTTGCTTGGAGTTATGAAGATTTAAAATATTATAATACAAACATAATCCAACATAAAATTCCAATAAAAGAAGATCAAAAGCCATTCAAACAAAATTTGAGAAGGATTAGCCTTGTGCTATTACCTTTGATTGAAAAAGAAGTTAAAATAATGTATGATGCCCAGATCATTGCACCGATCAGATATTCTGATTTGGTTTCCAACCTAGTCCCAACAAGAAAGAAAACAAGAGAAATTAGATTGTGTGTTGACTTTAGAAATCTTAACAAAGTATCCTTAAAAGATAATTACCCTTTACCTAAAATGGACCACATATTACAAAGGGTAGTAGGTTCTTCTAGGATTTCATTGTTAGATGGTTTTTCAGGATACAACTAGATCCTAGTTCAAGTAGAAGACAAAGCTAAAACAAAATTTACTACTCCTTGGGGCACTTTTATGTATGTAAAAATTCCTTTTGGTCTAATGAATGCAGGAGAAACCTTTAAAAGGGCTATGGATATAGCCTTTGCAAAGGAAATACATGAGTTCTTAGTAATTTACTTAGATTACATTACTGTGTTTTCCAAAATAAATAATGAACACTTGGATCATTTGAGACAAGTTTTTATTAAGTGTAGGAAATATGGCTTCTCTTTAAATCCTAAGAAAAGTCTATTTTGATTAGAATAAGGTAAGTTACTTGGAAATATAATCTCAAAAGAAGGAATTAGGATAGATCCTGCTAGAATAGAAGCAATTCTAAACATCAACCCACCAAGAAACATCAAAGAATTACAAGCTTTTCTAGGTAAGATAATTTTTTTAAGAAGATTCATATCTAATTTAGCTGAGATAATTAGAGAATTGAATAACATGCTCAAAAGAGATTAAGTTCTTAGATGGACTGTTGAGGCTAAAACATTATTTGACTCTATCAAACAAGCCTTAACCAAAACTCTAGTCCTAATAAGTCCTGATTTTAAGAAAGATTTCATGATTTTTTCATTTGCTTCAGAACACACCATTGCCGCAGTTTTACTGCAGAAAAATGACCAAGGATTTGAACAACCCATAGCTTTTTTCAGTAAGACCCTTAGATATGCCCCTTTGAAGTACAACATTATGAAAAAACAAGCCCTAGCCTTGGTTAAGACTATTAAAGACTTCAGAGTTTATATTCTCTACTCATACATTATTGCCTATGTCCCAAATTCTGTAGTTAAAGACATTCTTACTCAGGATGGTCTTAATGGAAGAAGAGGTAAGTGGATTTCCACTATCTTGGAGTATTACATAGAGATAAAACCCACCAAGCTCATTAAAGGTCAAGGATTAGCCAGAATTATGGTTGAATCCAATTGTAATGCCCTAGATATAAATTTTATTGCTCAATTTGATGATCAGGAAGAGATGGCGACTCTATCGATTAGTGAAGCCTTTTCACACTCACCTTGGTATACATATATCATATTTGTACTCCAAAACTTACAAGCTCCTCCTAGATTGTCAAGAACCAAAGCTAGATTTTTAAAACTTAAAGTAGTAAGATTTTATATATTAGATAATGTACTTTTTTGGAGAGATCATAGTGGGATTTTATTAAATTGTTTACTAAAGGAAGAAGCTGATAAAATACTCGAAGAATTTCATGCAGGTGACTGTGGAGGACATTTATACTGGAAAAATACTGCTGAAAAGATCTTGAGAGCTGGTTTTTACTAGCCTACCTTGTTTGTTGATGTCAAAAAATATGTTACTTCATGTCATAAGTGCCAAATTTTTTAGGGTAAGAAGAAATTATTACCCCTCCCTTTAAAGCCTATTTCAATTGAAGTTCCATTTCAACAATGGGGTTTATACTTCATTGGTGAAATTCACCCTCCCTCTTCAGGCCAACATAAATGGATTTTGATAGCCATTGATTATTTTACCAAGTGGATTGAAGCCATACCCTCCAGACAATCCACAGATACTGTCATTATTTCCTTTCTAGAAAACAACATTCTTTCAAGATTTGGGTGCCCTCAAAAGATAATTACTGACAATGCAACAACATTCAAATCCAAGAAAATGATTGAATTTTGCCACAAATACCATATTACCCTAGGCCACTCTACTGCATATTACCCCCAAGGTAACGACCTAGCTGAATCCTCAAACAAAAGCCTTGTAAATATCATCAAAAAATTACTTGAAGGCAATAAAAAGACTTGGCATAAGAAGTTAGTCAATGCCTTATGGGAAGATAGACTTACTACTAAGAAATCCATTGGTACTTCACCTTACCAACTAGTTTATGGAATGAATGCTGTTTTTCCTTCCTCCCTAGGTGTACCAGTGATGAAAATTATCCAAGAATTACAGGTTGAAACAAATGACATCCAAAGGAGGATAAATTAAAATATTCACTTGAAACAAACAAGGGAAGAAGTTTATATCAAATCTCAAGTCATTCAAGATAAGATCAAGAAAATATATGATAAAAAGACTAAAGAAGATGATTTTTACATAGGAGATAAAGTGTTAAAATGGGATTCTAGAAGAGAAGACAAAGGAAAACATGGAAAATTTGATTTTTTATGGAAAGGACCTTATAAAATTTATGGACATAGAGGTAATAATGCTTTCTTTTTGAAAGAATTGGATGGAACAGATCTGCAAGAAGGACCAGTTAATGGCAGAATGTTGAAGCACTACTACTCATCTGAGTTAACCAATAGTTAGTTTTTATTCACTTTGATCATTGTACATATACATTGCAAAGTTTAGATTGGATTGGATGTTTCCTTAAAAAATTTGAAGCCCAAAGAGAAGGCCATAAGCTTTGAAAAGTGAATATCATATATATGAATAAATTGTAGATATCAGAAGACAGTTACAGGATCATCACAGTCAAATTTCAAAGGCTACTAATCTCAGAGTTCTTGATATTTCACCAGGAAATGTCATCCCCATGTGGAGCCATTGTTAGGGTCATATAATAATAGGGTTCACAAAATTTAGAATTGACTTTCATAAAGTCTTTTAAATATGTACATACCTTGCTTTCTGCAAGTTGTTTTCCCATATTTTGAAAAAAAATGAAAAATAAAAAAAAATAAAAAAAGGGTAAAAAGTCCTAAAATAAAGATCAAAGGACTTAGAAAAATATAAAACCCAAAAGAAAAGAAATAAGACCTAAAAGTGAGCAAGTCCAAATGCCACTACTTTTACTTTTACTGCAAGAGTAATGATTATGTGCAGAGTGTCAATAAATGCCATTATACATCTTCAGTTAAATAGTTTAATCTTAACTTTTCATGTTTCAATTTCATGTTTTAGGTAGATGTTATAGGTCAATTTGGGTGCAATTCCCAATGACCTGGTTAACTGGGAATCATCTCCAGGACCAATGATCAAGGGTCTATCATTCCCAATCATTTCAATTGCTACATGCCCTAAGACAAGAAACAAGACAAATCAAGCAAGACTTTCATCAAGAAAAGGTTTCCATGGTTTGAAGCTTATTATATAGCATATGAGAGCTCACCAACGCAGGCTCTAAGGAGCCTAAGTGCATTGCATGTGCAGGTAGCCCCATGAAAGGCTGCTCTGCAAAGCACTTCCCGACATTTACAGGTGTGTTGGTCACATTAGGAGCGAAATTATCATTGTTCCAGAATCTCCACTTGGCTAGTGACTTCTAGAAGAGTTCACATGTGTCAAGCTTCGGATCCAAGTGTCCATTTGACATCTACATCACTGGAAACATGTCTTGCCTATTATAGGAAAGTCATTGATTGCAAAACAACCTACAGTTCATCTATAAATTGAGCACAGATCTAAGTGCTTGAGGAGGAAGAATTTGAGTAGAGAAATGCTGGAGAATTTTCAATTGAGAGCTAGATTTGTGAAGCTGCTACTAGAGAGATTTATACTATGATGAGGTTTGGGAACGTTGCTGGAAGGTCACTTCAAATCATTCATTAGGTTGTGACCTCTCCTTCTATCATCAATATAGAGTACTGCTTATTTTTCTCTATATGCATCTGTATTGACTTTGATTTTCCATATTGCAAGATCTTGGTTGATGTATATGGTTTATGCATTACTGATTTAGCCAAATAGCTTGAATAGATATCTATATTATTGCAATGTTCTTTCTTGCAAGAAGCATTCAACTCACAAACCGCTTGAATTTGAAGTTGCAACAGAAGCAACAGAAGGAGCCATTTGGAAGCGATTGAACAAGTAAGCCTCCAATCCTCTCTATATATCTATTTTGAGTTAGGATAAATAGTCGTATAGTCTTTCACCTATTTTTCTAGACTAGCACTCGTCTAGGGAAGTGTGATTTATCCGTAATTCACAATTCTGGCCCAACAGTAGAGAATAAAGATTTGTCAAATAGTATAAACTTGACAAATCAGTAGATAGGTAGAGAATAATGAGGAGATCAACAGTTTAATCTAAGCCCTCGGATGAAATAAGGTAGATCTAGATTAGTTTTATCCTTTGAAAGAAAATGTTTTAAGGTTGCATGTTGTGTAACTTGACTCCAAAAATAGAAGAAAAGGGTATCAACGCCTTAGAAATGAGCCACTTCGAGGGGGAAACCTCCAATACATTACATAAATAAACAATTCTTGGATGATACAATTTACAAAACCTCCTTTCTATATGTAGGATTCCATGGGGCCATAATGTAATCCTAGTGGGCCACAATGTAATCCTAGCCGACCTAACAATAATAATTTAAGGGCACAATAATAACAAAATGGGGGTTACAAGGGTACAATAATAACAATAAGGGGGTTACACTAACAATAATGAGGGACTATACTAGTAATATAGGGACCTATCATGCCCCTCTCCTTCAAAAAAGTGTTGTCTTCAATGCTTGAGTAGCTCTGGGTGCTTCTATATAAAATTCTCATCCTCCCATGTAGAATATTCGGTGGGTAAGTTCTTCCACTTGATGAGATACTCTGAAATTGATCGATTCCGTAGTTTTCGAGTTCTTGTTTCCGTGACCGCTTCAGGTTCCAATATGATTTTTCCTTCCTCATCAAGTTCTGAAAATATTGTTTGAATTGGAAGTTTGTCACCTATAACCTTCTTTAAGCATGAAACATGGAAAACTAGGTGCACTTAGGAAGAAGCAGAAAGCTCCAATTTTTAAGCCATAGTACCAATATTTTGCAACACCTTGTAAGGAGAAAAGTACTTTGGAAATAATTTATTATCCTTCTTAGCTTGCTTGAGGGAGATTTGTTTGTATGATTATAGCTGTAAAAATACCCAATCTCCTACATCAAAACTTCTCTCATTGCGATGTTGATGCGCTTGTTGTTTACATTGAAATATAGAAAGTGGAAATAATATCATGATGGCAGCCCACTTGATGAAGATGATGGCAACCTTCTTGATGAAGTTGTTCTTGATGCTTGATGAGTTTATTAATGATGTAAATTTGATGTGAAGATTGTTGGCATGTGTTGTCTTTGATGGTAATCTACATGATGAGATGAGAATTTGCTATATGATGTGATGAAGTTGTCTTTGGATAGCAACCTGTTTGATGAAGTTGTTCTTGAAGGAAACTGACTTGATGAGTTGCAACCTATGTGTCAAATATGTACAGATGATGTATCTACAGATCAGCTAAGGAGTACAGAAGAAAGAAACTTCAGAAAGGGCCAGAGAAATGATGAATAAGACATGTCACTACGCATATGCAGGTTTTCTTAGGCGAAGTAGCATATGTACGCGGAAAAGTACGTGCTAAGTCACGTATGCCTAATTGCGCTCTAAATGTGTAAAACCAGGGGTTATTACCATGGTATTGACCCATTGTATTGAGCGCTTGATTATCTATTTGGTCCCGTCCAGGAATACCATCGGAAGTGGTGTGGTTTTGACTCATGGTATTGATAAAGGCTAAACCTATATAAGGAGAAGAAGATCATTGTGCAAAGGTGTGCATGTGTCTAGGCTTTAAATGAATACTTCACTCTAAATTTTATCTGTATGGTTTAACTCTGTTCTTAATTGATAGATCTGAATCTATGATGCACCTATGAATATGATGAAGGTTCAAAATCTCTAGATCTGGAAATGATGAATCTCTAGGATGATCTGAAAAGAAGTATTGAAGACCTGGCACAAATCTGTTGAAGAAATTGAAGAAATCTAGGTAAGTTCATAGATATGGTCTGTTCTGCAAAGTTTATCTTTTATAGATCTATACGCAGGTTCATTTCATAAAAAGTGCGTGTATACGTGGATCTGTTTAAACAAAGGCGCATATGGGTAGTTAGGGTTGTTCTGAAAAATGCACAGATGTATACGCGGATTCGTTTCGTGAAAAGTGCGTGTATACGCCGATCTTGTTTAAACAAAGGCGCGTATGGTATTTGAACTTATAGTTGCTCAAGGTTGAATGTGATTCTGCATATCTATTCTAAATTTTGGGTTATCTCTGATATTCTGGTTACAGTGGTTTCACTGTTCTATTGGAAGCAATGGGAAAAGTATGATTGTTGATAAGTGAAGGGTTGTATTGAAGCTGTTTGGTCGAGTTTGAAAATTGATGAAACGTGGTCTGCAGTGGAGCTGAGGGTCGAAGCCTTCAGTAAGGGGGTAGTAGCTCCCTTCTAGGAGAGGCTGGTAAACGAGAGAAGGTTGTAGCCTTCTGCAGGTGGGTGCCTGCATGCCGGTATGAGTCTGCGCCAGTACATGGTTGTAAGATGTTTTCTTTATAATAAAATATTGAAGGCTGAGACAACGACATCGGTGGTTTTCTCCCGAATTGGGTTTCCACCTAAAATCCTAGTGTTCATGTGTGTTTCTTATGTGTGATGATTTAATCTGTTCTTACTGCATATGTTTACTGTTTATTGAACATCTAATGAATGAATGATGGAATGATATAAGTGAAGAATTATCTGCATAATAAGATTTCTAGACATACGCATGTTTTATTAAGGATATCCGCGTGTATACACGAGTTGGCGTCAAGAAAGTCGCATATGGGTTTTGAAGTAAGAAAAAGTAAAAAGATTTGAGTAAGTCCTAAATACTGATTCACCCCCCTCCCCCCCCCTCTCAGTAGTTTTCCCAACAATTGGTATCAGAGCAGGTCCTTCTGAAAAAGCTTAGCCGCTAGAAGGAAGATCAAGCAAGATGAGCAATCAAGAGGGATTAGCATCTATCAGGCCTCCGCTCTTTAACGGAAACAATTTAATCTTCTGGAAAACAAGGATGAGATCTTATCTTCAGTCTCTGGGAGCAGATGTATGGGCCATTGTTGAAGGAGGATATCAATATCCAGTCGCAGTACCAACAGATCCAACGGAAAAGAAGAATTATGAAACAAATGCGAAGGTGGTCAATGCTCTATTGGGAAGTCTAATTGAATCCGAATTTGTCAAGGTCATGCAGCTGAATACAGCAAAGGAAATATGGGACAAAATCATTCTAAGTTATGAAGGTGATGCAAAGGTAAAAGGTGCAAAACTCCAAACTATCAGAATTGAATATGAAAATTTAAAGATGCATAGTAATGAGAGTATTGCCAGTTTCTTTTTACATCTTGATGATGTTGTAAATCGTATGAGAAATCTGGGAAAAACAATAGCTGAATCTACTTTGGTTGAGAAAATTTTAAGATCACTAATGGAAAAATTTGAGTCAAAAGTTTCTGCTCTTGAAGAAAAACAGGATCTTCACAATCTTACTGTGGTGCAACTTCATGGCATAGTGAATGCTTATGAAATGAGAAGAGGAGGACCATATGAAGTCAAAGAAGTCGTCTTTAGAGCTTCTACAAAAGGAAAAGAAGTACAAGAAGTAGAAGGATCAAGATATATCTCAGAAGAAGATGAGGTTAATTTTGTAAAGAAACTTCAACTTGGCACAGGACGGTTCAGAGGTAAGCTTCCGTTCAAATGTTTTGATTCTGGAAGAGTTGGTCATTATGCTGCTAAGTGTCCTTATAAAGAAACATCTGCAAAAGGGAAGGAAGTAGCAAGAAGGAATAAGAACCGGTCTAGCACTAGAAAAAGTTACTATACTCATGAAGATAGTGATGGGTTCTCTGATAGTGAGGAAGAATGTGAACAAGATCTTAGACTTCTCATGGCATTTGGAAAAGATTCTAGAGAAGACAAGGATAATTTTATGGATGCTCTAGATGACAATTATTTTCTTGATGAAAGCAATCAACTCAAAATTCGCTTGGAAGAAAGTAAAATAATCATTGAGACTCTGAAAAAGCAGAATGAAGAAAAGCAGAAACACAATGAGAAATTAGAATGTGAAGTAGTAAGTCTAAGAAAAGAACTTGAGAAAGTAAAGACTCTGAATCTTAGATTTGCTAAAGGATCTGAAACCTTAGATGAGATTATCAAGGTACAACGTTTTCCTCTTATAAAGACAGGTCTTGGATATACCGGAGAATATTCTCAAGCTTCAACACCAAATTATCTAAAAGCCGCTACAACTGGTTTACAACATTCTACCACTCAGCAAGGGAATAAAGAATCTTTACAGGTAAAGCATGATCATCTCAATTCAAAGAACACTAACATGAATATCTTTCAAAGAAACACCAATCAACAGGTAAATTCAAGTAGAAGATTTCATGATCGCAGAAATTTCTTTTTCAATGGACAATGTTTCTCATGTCACTATTTTGGTCATAAAGCTGTTCAATGTGTTGCATATAAAACCATCATGACAAGAGAAGCAAGAAAGAAAAGGATTGATATTGAAACAAAGAAGAATACATATAACAACTTTTCTCCTCTTCTAAATGAAGTTGAATGTGCTTATTGCAATAAATTTGGCCATGAAGAATCTGAATGCAGGAGCAAAGTTCAGCCAAAAGAGCATCTTCCTTCAAAATCCAAGGTATGGAAAAAGAAGGAATTACAGGTTGAAAATTGTGGCATGGCATTATTTGCAGAAGGTGAAGAAAATCAATGGTACATTGATAGTGGATGCTCAAGACACATGACAGGTGACAAAAACAAACTTCGTGCATATAGTGCTCTAGAAAAGGAAAAGAAAGTTACTTTTGGAAATGATACTCCTGTTGTAATTAAAGGAAAAGGGTCTGTGTTTTTAAGAGAAAAGGTAAAGGCTAATGATGTCATGTATGTGGATGGATTAAGGCATAACCTGTTAAGTGTAAGTAAAATGTGTGATCAAGGAACTGAAGTTGTCTTTAGTTCAAAAGAATGTGTGGTACGTGATCTTGATACAGGTAAAACAATTATAAAAGGAAAAATAACTCCAAGAAACCTGTATGTATTAAAGAACTGCAAAGAACAATGTTACTTGAGTAAATCTTCAGAAAACTGGCTATGGCATAGAAGGTTGGGGCATCTAAGCTTCTCTCAAATCAACAAATCAAGTAGACTTAATGCTGTTCGTGGTCTTCCCAATATTACTCTACCTAAAAGTATCATATGCAAATCTTGCCAATTCGGCAAGCAGACCAGAGTGCAATTTAATGCCAAGGAAGGATCATCAAGTAGGCCTCTTGAACTCATTCATACTGACATATGTGGACCTATGAGGAAAAAGTCACCTCGTGGTGAACAATACTATATCTTATTTATTGATGATTTCTTTAGAATGTGTTGGATTGGGTTGATTAAACACAAAGATGAAGCATTTGAGAAATTTCAGGTCTTCAAGGCACTGGTTGAAAATGAATTAGATCTAAAAATCAAGTGTCTTAGATCTGATCGAGGAGAATATACATCAGATGAATTCCTTGAATTTTGTGAACAACATGGCATAAAAAGACAGTTTTCTGTAGCTGGCACTCCACAACAAAATGGCGTAGCAGAAAGAATGAATAGAACAGTTCAACAAATGGCCAGAGCTATGCTCGATGATTCCGAAACCCCGACACTTTTTTGGGAGAAGCAAGACATACAACCGGTAAATATTCTTAACAAGGCACATGTTCGTGTAAATAGTGATAAAATGCCATATGAACTCTAGTATGGTAATCCTCCCACCGTGAAGCATTTTAGAGTTTTTGGAAGCAAATTCTTTATCAAAAATAATGATGAAAAACTTGGCAAGTTTGAACCTAGAGTAGATGAAGGAATACTTCTTGGATACTCCTCTAGGAGTAGAGCATATAAATGTTACAATAAAAGACTTCGGAAGATTGTTGAATGTATTGATGTTGTTATTGATGAGTCTCCTGCAGCCCCAAAAGAAGAAAAACAAACAACAAATGAAGACGATGGTGACTTATGTCCCTCTACATCAAATAGCAATGATATAGACAGTGAACCCAATGAAGAACCTGAAGATGATTTATCTGAAAAAGCTCCATCCAGATATGTTCAAAAGAATCATCCAGAATCTCAAATTTTGGGAGCTAAGGGATCAGGTGTACAAACAAGAAGGACTCTTGTGGGATCTTCTAGCTATCTGGCATTTCTATCCACTATTGAACCTCACAATGTCAATCAAGCTAGCAAAGATGAATGTTGGGTTCAAGCCATGAATGAAGAGCTGGATCAAATTGAAAAGAATCATACTTGGGAATTAGTACCAAGACCTCATAACAAAAATGTCATTGGAACTAAATGGATATTAAAAAACAAGTTAAATGAGAATGGGGATGTTGTAAGAAACAAAGCTAGACTTGTTTGCAAGGGGTATACTCAAGAAGAAGTTATAGACTTTGAAGAAACTTTTGCTCCTGTAGCTAGACTTGAAGCCATAAGAATGTTTCTTGCTTTTTCAAGTTTTCAACAAATCAAAGTTTATCAAATGGATGTTAAATCTACATTTCTCGATGGTGATCTAGAAGAAGAAGTTTATATAGAACAACCAGAAGGATTCATTTTGGGAAATGATGAAAATCTTGTTTGTAGACTTAAAAAGGCTCTATATGGTCTCAAACAAGCTCCAAGGGCATGGTATTATCGTCTTGACAAATATCTTCATCAACAAGGATTTTCAAAGGGGTTTGCTGATAGTAACTTATACACAAAAATTGAAAATGATAAACTATTGATTGTGGTTGTATATGTTGATGATATCATTTTTGGAAGTAATGAAGAATCTATGAGTCATAAATTTGCTTCTGTCATGCAGCAAGAATTTGAAATTTCTTTACTTGGGGAACTAACATTCTTTCTTGGCTTGCAAGTGCATCAAACTACAGATGGTATATTCTTGTCACAAGCAAAATACCTTAAGCAAATTCTGAAGAAGTATGGCATGGAAGAGTGCAAACCTGTAAGTACACCAATGATAACCGAATGTAATCTCAGTTCTCATGATGATTCTCCCACGGTAAATCAACCAGAATACAGATCTATGATAGGAAGTCTTCTGTATCTCACTGGGACTAGACCAGACATTATGCATGCAGTTGGGATTGTTGGACGATTCCAAGCTAATCCAAAAGAGATTCACCTTCAGGCTGTCAAAAGAATATTCAAATATCTACAAGGAACTCAAGACTTTGGACTATGGTATCCAAAGAATGCTGATCTTACTCTTCATGCTTACACTGATGCAGATTGGGCTGGAAATGTTGATGATCGAAAAAGCACTAGTGGTGGTGCATTTTATATGGGCACCCGACTAGTATCTTGGTTCAACAAGAAGCAAAACTCTATTGCCTTATCTACAGCAGAAGCAGAATATGTGGCTGCCGCATCATGTTGCACTCAACTTCTTTGGATGATGCAAACCTTACAAGATTTTCAGATCAAATGTTCACCTCCTATCTCCATCATGTGTGATAATACAAGCGCCATCAGTATCTCAAAGAATCCTGTTATGCATTCTAGGACCAAGCACATTCCCATCAAGTATCGCTTCTTACGTGAACAAGTGCTTGAACAAAAGGTGAAGTTGGAGTATGTTCCCTCCAAAGAACAAGTCGCTGATATATTTACCAAACCTCTGCCCAGGGAAGCGTTCGAATATCTCAGACAGAAGCTGGAAGTAGTCTCTGCCTTGCAGAAAATCAGAACTGCTAAAATTCAGAAGATTAAATTGGATACGCGGGTTTCCTGAAAGACAGTCGCGTATATACGTGGTTTTATACACAGAAAACCGCGTATGGTTAGTTGTTGACAAATTTTGTTTTGGGTCAGCATTTTTTAGCACAACTGCAGTACTGTTTGGTATCTCTGATGATGTTTCAGCTCTTGTATTTTTGTTTCATTCTCTGATATTGGGTAAAGATGCCTTGATGATTGGTTGTTGAAAGTGTTCAGGGGGAGCAATGTATGATGATTCCCATGGTTGGTTTTGGTAATTCTGGTTATGTTTAATTCTAACAGTGCATTTGATGTGACAAAAGAAGACAGGTACAAGTGGTACAGATTCAGGGGGAGAAGGAATGTGAAATTTTCAGTTTTTCACTTTCCACACGCGGGTTTTATGAAGCAAAGTCGCGTATACACGCGAGTTCCAATGGAGACAGAAGTGTATGCTTTTCTGTTAAAGAAAACAGTGAGATGGCTCAAGAACAAGAGCACAGTTTCAGGGGGAGCTTTAGCCTTGCTGAGTGTAATGCATTGTTGGCATTATGATGATTCTGAAATGTGATCTCTTTCTTGAGGTCTTTTTGGTAGTGGTCATAAAAAGTCATATTTGTAATTTGATGAAAAGGTCATGATGAGACCTATGATGTAAAATTGTAATATTCAGACATGTAAGGACTTGTTCAAATGTGTAAACCCACTTGGTTGGGTAGTTGAGTCAAAATGTGTAAACCCACTTGGTTGGGTACTTTAGTCTCATATGTAAATCCACTTGGTTGGATCTTTGATGTAAGTATGAGTCCTTGGTGATAGGAAGGTCATAGAGTCATGTACTTCATTGAAAAATATGTTTGAACTTTCAGCATGAATTCAGGGGGAGCATGGTAACTTCAGTGCACATCAGATCTATAGCGCTCTTCTATCTACATGAGGAGAAAACAACCTTGTGTTGGTTTTGATCCGCCCTTTGCCCTTGATGTCAAAGGGGGAGAGTGACATGGTGTTTGAATAGGGGGAGAATATCATTATGCTTAATGTATCTATCTGTTGTGATCAAACACCATCGTGGTTGCCATCAAGTCCAAAGGGGGAGATTGTTGGTAATATGATGCAGAGTGTTGTCCTTGATGGCAACCCACTTGATGAAGATGATGGCAACCTACTTAATGAAGTTGTTCTTGATGCTTGATGAGTTTATTAATGATGTAAATCTGATGTGAAGATTGTTGGCATGTGTTGTCTTTGATGGTAATCTACTTGATGAGATGAGAATTGGCTATATGATGTGATGAAGTTGTCTTTGGATAGCAACCTGTTTGATGAAGTTGTTCTTGAAGGAAACTGACTTGATGAGTTGCAACCTATGTGTCAAATATGTATAGATGATGTATCTACAGATCAGCTAAGGAGTACAGAAGAAAGAAACTTCAGAAAGGGCCAGAGCAATGATGAATAAGACATGTCAATGTACACGGAAAAGTACGTGCTAAGTCGCGTATGCCTAATTGCGCTCTAAATGTGTAAAACTAGGGGTTACTACCATGGTATTGACCCATTGTATTGAGCGCTTGATTATCTATTTGGTCCCGTCCAGGAATACCATCGGAAGTGGTGTGGTTTTGACTCATGGTATTGATAAAGGCTAACCGTATATAAGGAGAAGAAGATCATTGTGCAAAGGTGTGCATGTGTCTGGGTTTTAAATGAATACTTCACTCTGAAGTTTATCTGTATGGTTGAACTCTGTTCTTAATCGATAGATCTGAATCTATGATGCACCTATGAATATGATGAAGGTTCAAAATCTCTAGATCTGGAAATGATGAATCTCTAGGATGATCTGAAAAGAAGTATTGAAGACTTGGCGCAAATCTGTCAAAGAAATTGAAGAATTCTGGGTAAGTTCATAGATCTGGTCTGTTCTGCAAAGTTTATCTTTTATAGATCTATACGCAGGTTCATTTCATAAAAAGCGCGTGTATACGCGGATCTGTTTAATCAAAGGCGCATATGGGCAGTTAGGGTTGTTCTGAAAAATGCACAGATGTATACGCGGGTTCGTTTCGTGAAAAGCGCGTGTATACGCGGATCTGTTTAAACAAAGGCGCGTATGATATCTGAAATTATAGTTGCTCAAGGTTGAATGTGGTTCTGCATATCTATTCTGAAGTCTGGGTTATCTCTGATGTTTTGGTTACAGTGGTTTCACTGTTCTGTTGGAAGCAATGGACAAAGTATGATTGTTGATAAGTGAAGGGTTGTATTGAAGCTGTTTGATCCAGTTTGAAAATTGATGAAACGTGGTCTGCAGTGGCGCTGAGGGTCGAAGCCTTCAGTAAGCGGGTAGTAGCTCCCTTCCAGGAGAAGCTGGTAAACGAGAGCAGGGGGTTGTAGCTCCCTTCCAGGAGAGGCTGGTAAACGAGAGAAGGTTGTAGCCTTCTGCAGGTGGGTGCCTGCGTGCTTGTATGAGTCTGCGCCAGTACATGGTTGTAAGATGTTTTCTTTATAATAAAATATTAAAGGCTGAGACAACGGCAGCTGTGGTTTTCTCCCGAATTGGGTTTCCACCTAAAAATCCTGGTGTTCATGTGTGTTTCTTGTGTGATGATTTACTCTGTTCTTACTGCATATGTTTACTGATTATTGAACATCTAATGAATGAATGATGGAATGATATAAGTGAGAAGAATTATCTGCATAATAAGATTTCTGGACATACGCATGTTTTATTAAGGATATCCGCGTGTATACGCAAATTGGCATCAGGAAAGTCGCATATGGGTTTTGAAGTAAGAAAAAGTAAAAAGATTTGAGTAAGTCCTAAATACTGATTCACCCCCCCCCCCCCTCTCAGTTTTTTTCCCAACATAGTTTTGAGCAAGCTTTCAAACACTTGGCGAGCCTCAAGTCCTGAGCACATGGTTTTTTGTATCAAATTATGTCTGGCTTTAGAAACGCAAGAAGTCTTTTAAGGGCAAGCTTTTTGTGGGCGCCGCCAATGCCCCTTGCATTGAAAGAGGATGATCATGAGGCACCTTCCCACTGGGCATTGTTTTCTCTAAGGGCCCTAGATATGGAAACCTGTTTTCCTTTCTTTATCTCCATCTTATCTCTTTCCTAGGATTCTTGTAATTTTGACTTTTTCCGACCGAGTTTTTTGTTGGCGGGTCCTTTGCAAATCCACCATGGGAGAGGGGAATGCCTTTTAGGGACTACTTAGGATGAAGCGAATAATCCCTTTTCCCAAAAGGAAGACATGAAGGGGAGGATAGGGGTAGAGAACCCACACCGGGGGAGCAAAAAGCTCAGGTAGAGGAGGAACCACAACAACACTGGGTTGAGAAAGGGATGTAGGGACACAAAGGGAAGCGGGGGGGGGGGGGGGGTGAGGCGGGCATTACAAGAGATGGGGCGAACTTATGGAGGGATGGGAGTAGACCTAGCAAGAGAAAGGGGCGAAAACTTTTTTGAGATATTTTTGCAACCTGCTCCTTCAGAAATAGGAACACCATGCGGATCCTGTTTAGGGGACAAAGCCAATATCCCTGACCCTTAGACATCATAAGTAATTGGGGCCTTCGAGCCTTTGGTGGATCCGCGATGGGATACAAAAGGACCCAAAAAAGGACAAAAACAGTGAAGGTGTCCGACCTCATGGCTCTTGTGGCATCGGAAGGGAATTTCCAGTAATCTACCCTTCATTTCCAAATAGACCCGACATAAGAAATCTCTAGTTCGCCCACCAAGCCCCCTTTGATACACATCCTTCCACCTAGATATCTTCCTTCTCCTGCCAACCATCCTCTTGTTAGAAAATTATAAAGGTAGAAATATTTTCTTATTCTTGATAATTACTTGTGGTGTTTCTTGTTATTGCGATTCTTTATATCTTCTTTCTTTTAGTTCATCAAGCAATTACCAAAGTAGCAACACATAAAACAATAGACACCAGATGTAGGCACTATGCCAGGGCAAAACCCCCCTCGAGGGGAAAACCCAGTCAACATAATTCTTCCTTTCAATAGTATTCTTTGAGACTCTTCCCCCTAGACATATACCAGAGCTTCCCTCCACACCAAGTCAGCCTCCCAGATCTTCGACCCCTTTCCAACAACTTCGACTAGGTAGCAACATCCAGCAGCAGAGAACTTCTGGTAGCAACAAAACTTGGAAGATTTTGATCTCCTAATCTAGGGCATTAAATAGTGAGAGAGGCACCAAAATTTCGTTTTTCTTCTTCTCCTTAGACTTCCCCAAACTTGCACTTCTTTCGGCTTACTGACAACAAACTTCAAACTTTTCCCAGCTACAAGAAATATTGAACTTGCTATCAGAGAGTGTGCTCCAAATGAATTCGATTTGCTTGTATTTATAGGCTCCATGTGAGTTCGAATTAGGGTCCTTAGGCCAACTTGATGTGGAGGATACATAAATCACATTTGACTCGATACTACAATGACTCTATTAACTCAGAATAAATCCTAGAAGTCCTCAATGGGGACTTCGACCCAAGCATGAAACCCATGCTTTAATAAGTCACAATAATTATAATTAAAATTCTTTTCTTTATTCTTTTGACAAGTACATTACAATATGACTCAAGTACATTAAATGAAGACCGAACCTAGTTACATTTTCCAACACCTCTATACTAATGAAGGAACCAAGTTTGCCCCCTACAACTCTGAAGAGATCCAAACTCCAATAGTGTAATGGTAACCCAAGTAGAATAGCTCAAACCCTAAGAGTGTCAACAGGGTCTCTTAAAGGGTTGAAATCCACTGTCCATTATTTTAATAACATACCTTCTTTGCCCCAGTTCAACTCTTACTCAGAATATTCATGTAGACCTCTTCCGATCTTAAGGATGAAGGCAACCCATCCTTTCACTAGCAAATGAATGATTGGATCATACCCTAGCAAGGATTGCCAAGATGTAGAGACCTATTTTCTTAAAGAAATCGCAGAACAGGATTTAAAACCAAATCATTCGACTAGGGTTTTTCTAGCGTATTCCAAGATCTGGTCAATTGGGATATCTTTTCCTACTGTTAAACTTGTAGGATCTTTTCTCACATGAATGCACTAGCCTCCCTGATGTGGCGCCATTGGGTGCATCAGATCAGAGGGGGGCTCAGGAATGCCAGAGGGACGCTGTTCATAACAGTGGGAATTAGAGATTGGACAAGGCAAATGAGGGGGAGGGAGCGACGCAGAAAAATATGAGTGAGGGGCCAAGATCAGATAAGCTCAGGGAGGACACAAGAACTGTGTTGCCTGTAAAAAATGAGGATGAAATTGGCGGGACAAGGGGCCTTCCACAGGCTGATAACAACGAGCAATGCACGGGAGGAAAGAGAAGGCCTGCAAAGGTTAGCGAGGGAGTTGACGGGAAGGACATGGAGGTAGTAAAGTACCCAAAGATCATCATTAAAAAACACCAGAAAGGAAAAAAACCGCCTTTGATGTTGCCACAGGAACAATCAATTCGAGCCATCAAACCTCAAGATAATTTTGAGATTTTGTGAATTGGCGTGGCGTCAATTTGTTTGGCAAAATCTTTTCGTCTATTGGATTTCGGATTTCGGGCTTGTAACATTGTTTGAAGCCAAGTTCAAACATCCGATCTGATATATCGACCTCCGACATAAGTCAGCAGATTCTGATATGTCATCCTTCCGAATTACCATCATGATATTGATATATATCAGCTACCAGAAACAAGAAAAGGATCCGTTAGCAATTGAATTTCCTTTAGGGGAATCTTGTTGGGGTTTCAACAATTTGTAACATGAAAGAGAAATTGCCCAACATTCCAAGGACAACTGGCGTGCCATAGTATGCCTTAGATTTAAATACCTATCTGCAGGACAAAAGATTCATCCTTGAGAACATTAGATCTCAGAGCAACGGAAAATTGACTAAAAAACACCTTTGACGCTGCCGCGGGAAGAACCCATCTTCTGTCTAACGACTTTCGATGATTTATTATGTATGTTATTGACATAGTGTTATGTATAAGATTTCAATGATTAATCATAAACATTTTTTTTTTAATCCGAGGAAATATCTGGGCAGATCCACCCGAAGGGATCACTTCTTGCCGGTTTATTACATTACAATGTGCATATAATTTATGTTTAATTATTTTTATAGATTTAAATTTAAATCTTTTAGTGTTTTGGGCAAGGTTCTGAGTCCTGACATCCCATAGAATTATGGGGGTGTTACTATGTGCCCCCTGGATGTGTTTCCCTGCTCCTATGCCCCCCATGTTGAGGAAACTCAGTGGACCAATGTTTTTTATTTTTTTATTTTTATTTTTATTTTATTTTATTATTAATTTTAATAATTATTTTAATTTTTTAATTTTTTAAATTTTTAATTTGTTATTAATTTTCTGGGTTTCTGCCTACATATTACCAAATCCAAGCACCTTTTGAGTTTTCCTTTGGTTGCATTAACTAAATACTCTTCCAGTATTTCATGATGTTTAATCTGGTTTTTGATGTTTAATGCTAACCTAATGTTTGTTAATGACTTCAATTACTGGATTTAAGGTTAATTAATCATGCTTTCTATTAAATGCTGGATAGTCTATCAGTTTAAGTGTTTTATGGGGCTATGTAGGAATTAGTATTTGCCCAAGACCTAACGTGGGATGTTAATTAATGATGGATGATGCTTCACATGCTTATTTGAGTGATAAATGCCATGTTGAATTGATTATTACTTTCATTGTTTGTTTGTATGTTCTATTCTCCGAAAGTGTTATATTTATATTAACCTATTTAAGTTCTGTATTCTCTCTCTTCTGATAGGATTATGACTGTGGATACTAGGAGAGGTTCATCTTTCTCATTAGGAGCTACTACTCCCTATCTCCACAATTTCTTTCCCATATGACATCGTCAAACAGGGTTAGGGGAATTTAAAGCTATTGATGGTAACAGATGTTTAATTGTGACTTCCCACAGATGGTAACAGATGTTTAATTGTGGCTTTTCTTATATGGAAGTTGCTAAGGCTAATGTGCCTATCGTTTTCCTTCCTTCTATTGACAGTTCTTATAATTTTGAACTGAGTTTGAAGAGGCCTTCTGTGTTCCCATGGGATATTGAACATGATGGAATTGATAGTCACGAGAGGGTTTCAGTCATCTCTGTGCATCAAGTAATTTTATGTAGTTTAGTTTTGTTTCAAGGTCTTTCATTTCCAACGAGTTGGAACAAGATTGACTAATATCAAGTACAATGAACTAAAATATGTTGTAGTAAGTGGCTATGGATTACAGACACATGCTAATTTACTTGTGGCAAAATATGCAGGTCACCAAATCAAGTGATTGAGCGCACATTGAAGGGACGCATGGACTGAGCCTTTTTTCTTGCAAGAGAAAATACAGGTCTTAGCAATGTTATTGGTGGCTATTAAATGAACAGAAATGTACTTTAGTACATAGTGGAGTTAGAGTTGTTGAAATCATTAATACATTTGATGTCATTGCACAAAAAGCCACCTTTCATCCCTTGCCTCCCAGTTCAATCCTCTCGAGTCCAATGCAAACTGAATCTTTTCCTGCATCTCTAATCAATTTGCAATAAAGTCTTTCTATGGACCAAGCTTACAAATACACAAATTTCACTTATCCTAATTTTAAATTGGTACATTTTGAGGGAGCAACATTTTCTGAAATTTTGTACTCTTATGTGAGACACTGATTTTTTTGCTTGTTATAAATTGGTGATCCTTTTCCATGTATTAGCATTCAGAAAGTGGCTACCCAGTCAATAAAGCTAGTGCTGGGTGAAATATTACTCAACATTTTCATGTCTGCAAATGAGAACCTTCGATACTGTAACATTAGTGAAAGAAGTATTTGAAAAATGTGGTTATTTTTTGTCATCTGCTGCATATATGTTACATTTTGCTTCGAGGTTTATCACATATTAGAGTTTGCCATATTTTATTTCTTTGGAGATATCTGGTAGTTAATTAGAAATGTTTGGATTTAGAGAGTAACTAGATTTACTAAGTGAAATCATATTTTGTTGCTTAATTGATTAGGATTATTTTTAATGCCACATGCTCACAAAAGTTCGACAATATTTTCTGTATGATGACGTAGGTCCCTTGGCTTTGAGAAAATGTTATGACTACTGGCCGAATGTAAAGGATCTGATCCTCGAGTTGTAAATATTTGTAGGCAATAGTTGAGTCTCATCAAGTATCATACATGATAATCAATCTATGGTCCTGTTGGCAGATTTCGCATTTGACTGTCGTAGTTTCATGGCAATGGGAGTATTTGCCTGCTTTGGAATTAACACTTTATATTCCTCTAGACTGTTTTAAATGTAGTTCACTGGGGCTTTATTATACCAATAATACCAGGTATATTCCATGGTTCTCAAGTTTAGTTCTAAAATTTTCTTCTTATGACTCATGTTTTCAGTTTAAGAGACTTGACACAGAACCTCCAACATAAGTCACATGGTCCAGGTTCGAGATTGGGTTTGGCAATGATTAGGTTCGGTTCAAATTTGAAATTTTCAATGAGAGATTAATGCAGAAATACACTTTGCCCTGTACCATTTTTAAGAGAAAAAGCTATATTATACCTTGGATGACCACAAAATGGTCAAATGGTTATCCAATAGATCACGCGTGTCTCAAGACAGAGCTTAAGCTCTCTTGATGTAGAAAGAAAAAAAAGGTCCAAAGAAATATAGTGGAACGATTATAAAACAGTATATAGTTGTGCAATAACCACTAATCTTGAACCAACAAGCATAAACTAGTTTCTGAGCTGCACATCTGGATGCCAGACATGTATTGTAAGAATAAAGTTACATTCAAAAGGTACTGAAACCTTTCTAGCACGAATAGTTTATATAATTCCAGCATATGCCTATCTGCATTTCTACAAGTTTAATAATTATCCTATATATGTCAAAACAAGCCATACATCAAAATTGAAGGATAAATTTCAACACATTTTCTATATCGTAATTTGCTGAAGAAGCTGAAGCTGCTATTATTGCATCATTTTGTATTATCTAGAGGTGTTAGGATTTTTTAAAGATTGTATAAACTTGATGGCTAAAGTGGTCTCGGATCTCTGCAGTACAGTTTTCTTATATTATGCGTTTCTGCAAAGAAACATGTAGTTTTTTTGGTTGAAAGTGCTTTATGCAGATGAAACATGTAATTTCGGTTCTCTATATGAATAGAAATGGTGACCTTTTTTTTGTTAAGTTGTCTTGGAAAAAAAAAACAGGACTATCCACATCTCCTCGGTGAAAGTTAAGAATCATTAATAGTACATCAAAAGAACAACATAAAAGAAAAGGTGCAATCATGTTGAGGGAGCAGGTATCCCTTCCATCCAGTGTTCCTCTAGCATAAGTACGTCAGGTTGACCATTAACGGTGATGGCATCTAGCAGCCCCTATACCTTCCTGAGACTCGACACCATAATAATGCACATCCCTTTCTGTGAAGTCTGCATAAAATTTTCTGAATTTCCTAATGCTTTCACCGGAATATAAAAATCCCTGCTCTCTGTGATTTCTTTGATTGTATCTACAGCATTGACTTTTAATACATTAACAGTATGGGTTGCTCCCGGCTTTCCAGCATTCTCAAGCTTTTCATCTTGAACATCAACAGCAATTATCTTGCTGCCTCCAAAATTCTTTGCTATCTGCAAACAACTAAATCCTACTGCCACCACTACCAATGACAGCGACACTTTCTCCAGTTTGCAGGTCAGCTGCATGTCTCATTCTCCATATGCTGTAAGAGCAGCACATCCAAGAACAACAGACTCTGTATGTGGCAATGCCGTTGGGAGAACAGCTAATGCCGTGGCTGGAACAACACAATACTCTGCAAGTCCTCCCGTGCTATACATGTAAACAGGCTTGCTAATGCAGAGCAATCCTCTTAATTACTTGGCCTCTTCCTCCGAGCTGCACAGTGGTAATGCGAAAACCACCAAGGCTGTCATTCCCTACGTTGGGCTTTCTCCCACCCTTTCAATCAAATGGTTTGCTATATGTTAGCACAATTTTCAAACCCCAATCTCCGAAGGTGGATCATCAATTCTGGCAACTATTGCTAACTTGTATGTTCCATTAGCCGCCCTTTAATCATTCAACAGTTAAATACTGCTTTCGCTTCTTGGACAGATACCTGCAGATGTTACATTCCATGATATGCTGCACACGGTATTCTATTTTTCATATTTTCCAGGATTGAGCTCATCTACGCAGAGTCTAATACAATTTTTGCATAACAAACCTCCAACAGTAATTTCATCAATATTGCTCAACGCAGCAACAATTCACAACTTGATGCGTTCTTATACTGTGTCTCCTCTGCATTCTCCCCAGTGTATATTGATTTCTTTATAAGAAACTCAAAATTATATACATTTACAAAGTAAAAGTGCTGCACAGAAAATGACACAGTAGTTTTTATTCAGTGGTATTTGATGAACGAAACTTTGCATACCACTATAAGAGGAAGACTGGAGTCTCAACGCACCTCCAGTAGCACCGTATCAAAGGTTTGTTTCCAGAAATCGATGGAGCAAATAACTATTTACCTTTAACTCACTCTCAGTAGCACTGTCTCAAAGGTTCATTTCCAAATTCGATTTGGAGTAGCAATATTAATGCAATCATACCACGCAAAACTCAGTTCCCTTTTAACTGTATTTAATAAATACAAAAACGCAGAGACTGCAAGTAAATGCATTAACAATCCTTCTACATACAGTCCATTTACTCTATCATGGCCCTGATCTACTTTGTGTGGCCATCTATTTTTTCTTCCCCCTTCTGCCTGTAGGCTTGCAGTCTCATATACAACAGGAAGTCCATTCTTCCAATCCTCAAAACCTAACCAACTTCCTAAATTCCTGTCAACTAAATCATAAAATAAACATTCTACTCTATCCATTTGATAATTCAATAAACAAGATGTATTAAGACTCTACCGAATTCTGCCACCTAGTGGAGATTCGGTTACAACGATTCCCTTTCTAACTATTGACTCAACTACTCATTAACATCTCATCACACTAGAACCTTCTAAAATTCTTGTACTAATAACATATAGATAGTTTTACAATGATCTTTCGATCAAACCCCTCGGGCTAATAATAAGACCCTAAGCCTATGCAACCTTTAGATTTTTGATTGAGAGCGAGATGTTCCTGCATCAGACTCCCGAGGTAAAATGAATTCATGACGTCTTGGTCATGTGTCTTCAATGCTTGAATCTTCCAGGATCCCAAACTCCGTTTTGCTGCTGTCCATAAGTTGCACTGTCTTCATCATTCATTAGCTGCAAACTAATTTTGTTTTCCTTATTTTTCCATGTACTTTGCTGCACTTTATCCATTCATCACTAAACTGTTGATTTCTTTCTTCAGCTCTTCTTGCTTCAATTTCTGTCTTTTCACTTGGAATTACTCCATTTACTACTGCAAATATTGTTTTGGACATCGCTGCCACCCAAACTTCCTGAATATCTCTGAAGATATCTCCCTCTGCAACATCCTTTTTCTTTTGCATGTTTGCAAATTTATTGTCAAAAGGTAAATTGTCTTCTAATTCCCTGACTGCAGTAATATATTTATTCACTCTTTCCTGTATACTAGTTAACATGAAACTAGTATCTATCTCTGTTTCAACTACAGTTTGAAACGGTTCCATCTTATTGTCTGCAATCTCTTTCTCTTGCTCAAATGCTTTCAACAAGCAACTCAACCATTCACTAATTACTTGATTCCCTTCAAGTACCTCTTCGGTATGATGCATTATAGTTTCAACATAACTGTCTTCCTCTTCCTTGACAACATTCCATAGTTGTCCTTCTGCTTCTTGACTAGTTCTAATAGTCAATTTAGTCTTTTCCACTTCTAGGACTAATTTTCCTTTAGCTTGAGACATAACTGCCTCACTTTCATCTGTATGGCTTTCTTCTTCCTTGTCACTAAGCCGACCTCTTTGTGACACTGCTTCTTCGTCTTTAATCAGAATAAAATTCTGATTCTCTATTTCTGCACCGTTCTAAATGTTTGTCCAACAATCTTCCTTTGGCTATTTAAGCAAGCCAATTCCTCTTTGTTCTCATCAAGAACAAGTTTCATCTCATGAGGCATTACTATTTCATCTCCATTAAAGTTACTCCCTTCATTAAATAAAGAATTTATGAATTCCTTTTGCTGCAATAACTCAACTTGGTCTTCATCAGAAAGACACTCTTCATCATACCTTGTTGGACAACTTTCTTCTTCATTATGCTTTGCTAGATAAACTTCAGCTTTACTTGAGACAATTCCAAGAGATGAATTGTCTTCTACACAACCTGCAAACACATTCAAATTGTCAGCATTAAATTCACAAGACCCAGTGGTCTTATTTGATGATTCAATCACCAAATCTTTCTTTGGCTGCTCCAAGTCTTTTATAAGACTCATAAAATCTCCAATGGCCTTCTTTTTAGCTTTCTCAAGCATAACATATGAATGCTTGATATCATCTTTTGCCTCTTTCTGTTCTTGGCCATTTTGGTAAGCCAAGTCCTCCTTGTTTTCAACTTTCACAGTAGGTTGGAAACCATTGCTTTCACTCAGTTGTGCATGTGCATGTACATGAGACTCAACTATCTCATCTTCTTTCAAAACATGATTAAGATTATGTCCTCCTCCTCCATTCTTTATGACAATATTAGCAAATTGTCCTTTTTCATTCATTGTACCTGCAGACATGCACAAAATATCAATTTTAACACTGTGAGACCTCTTGGCCTCACTTGGAGTTTCAGTCCTCGAGTCTTCTCCTAGATACCCACTTGCCTTGAGTATCTCATCTTCCCACTTAGCATTCATTAGTTGCTCCTTCACCTTCTTCTGTAGCTTATGCCACCTTATCTTTCTTCTCATGAGGAAACCACATCTTTGGTCTTTCTCCTTCTGTAACAGCTCCATCATGACTTCCAAATGGACTTATATCTCAACTTTCTCTCTCTCATATTCTTCATCACTCATCTGTCTCCATATGCCATTAACTTTGGCATATTCTTTCCTCACTTTGTGGCTGTTCCCTGAACCTCTGCTATGACTATCAATTGTCATCTTCTTCATCTTCAGAAGCTTCTCACACTCACTATGAGTTGCACTAAGCCTCTGCAGTGACAAGTTCTCCCTGCTACAACTTACCTCAGCAAGTTCTCCTCTATACTTGGTCTTTTGGCAAACATTGGTCCTCTGTCAGGGACCTCCTTGAGCATTTCTCTCTACCCTAGGCTCACAT
This sequence comes from Pinus albicaulis, assembly GCA_034641835.2. NCBI lineage: Eukaryota > Viridiplantae > Streptophyta > Pinopsida > Pinales > Pinaceae > Pinus > Pinus albicaulis. The sequence continues at coordinate 867,652,585 of CM076570.1, read as the reverse complement.
TCACAACTCATCTACTTTTGAGAACACAACAATTCTCCTATATTTTAATCCTTATTTGAAACACTAGGTCCTGGCCACTCTTCTTCTTCCTCTCTCAGAAACCCTCACTGGTTCCTTCATTACTGCCCTTGAGGCTATGCTCTTCTTCTGCTGAGATGTCTTCACTCATGCTGTTCCCTGCACATTCAACAATGTTAAAATCTAAATACCATTTGACTCGCCATATCTCAGTGTATCCGCTTCTTCAAGAACTTTTGAGTCCTTTACTGCCAAACTCTAGAAGTTTCCATCCTCCTTTCTCATTGCCCAGAAAGGTCAACCTGGTTTACTCTGAGCACGAATATTGGTGTGTGGCTTGAACACCACACATAATCTTCCTCAACTTTATCTTCAAATGCCTTCCTACACTACTGGCCTGTAGGATGAACCCGCTCTGATACAAAAAATGATGGCATATAGCAGCACCTATACCTTTCTTAGACTCGACAACATAATAATGCGCATCCCTTTCTGTGAAGTTTGCATAAATTTTTTTCTGAATTTCCTAAGGCTTCCACAACAATATAAAAATCCCTGCTCTCTGTGATTTCTTTGATTGTATCTACAACATTGACTTTTAATACATTACCAATGTAGGTTGCTCTCGACTTTCTAGCATTCTCAAGCTTTTCATTTTGAATATCAACAACAATTATCTTGCTGCCTCCAAAATTCTTTGCTATCTGCAAACAACTAAATCCTACTTCCACCACTACCAATGACAACGACACTTTCTCCAGTTCGTAGGTCAGCTGCATGTCTCATTCTCCATATGTTGTAAGAGCAGCGCATCCAAGAACAACAGACTCTGTATATGGAAATGCTGTTGGGAGAATAGCTAATGCTATGGCTGGAACAACACAATGCTCTACAAGTCCTCCTGTGCTATACATGGAAACAGGCTTGCTAACGCAGAGCAATCCTCAACACAGAGAAATCCTCTTAATTACTTGGCCTCTTCCTCCGAGCTGCACAGTGGTAATGCGAAAACCACCAACGCTGTCATTCCCTAGATTAGGCTTTATCCCACCCTTTCAATCAAATGGTTTGCTATATGTTAGCGCAATTTTCAAACCCCAATCTACGAAGCTAGATCATCAATTATGGCAACTATTGCGAACTTGTATGTTCTATTAGCTGCCCTTTAATCATTCAACAGTTAAACACTGCTTTCGCTTCTTGGACAGATACCTGTAGATGTTACATTCCATGATATGCTGCACGCGGTATTATATCTTTCATATTTTCCACAATTGAGCTCATCTACGCAGAGTCTAATACAATTTTTGCATAACAAACCTTCAACAATAATTTCATCAATATTGCTCAACGCAGCAACAATTCACAACTTGATGCGTTCTTATACTTTGTCTCCTCTGCATTCTCCCCAACGTATATTGATTTCTTTTTAAACCCTTCATAAGAAATTCAAAATTATATATATTTACAAAGTAAAAGTGCGGCACATAAAATGACATAGTAGTTTTTATTCAGTGGTATTTGATGAACGAAACTTTGCATACTGCTATAAGAGGAAGACGGGAGTCTCAACGCGCACCTCCAGTAGCACCGTATCAAAGGTTCATTTCCAGAAATCGATGGAGCAAATAACTATTTACCTTTAACGCACTTTCAGTAGCACCGTATCAGAGGTTCATTTCTAAATTCGATTTGGAGTAGCAATATTAATGCAATCATACCACGCAAAACTCAATTCCCTTTCAACTATATTTAATAAATAAAAAACACAGAGACTGCAAGTAAATGCATTAATAATCCTTCTACATACAGTCCATTTACTCTATCATGGCCCTGATCTACTTTGTGTGGCCATCTTTTTTTTCTTACCCCTCTTGCCCGTAGGCTCGCAGTCTCATATACAACAGGAAGTCCATTCTTCCAATCCTCAAACCCTAACCAACTTCCTAAATTTTTGTCAACTAAATCCTAAAATAAACATTCGACTTTATCCATTTGATAACTCAATAAACAAGATGTATTAAGACTCTATCGAATTTTGCCTCCTATTGGAGATTCAGTTACAATGATTCCCTTTCTAACTATTGACTCACCTACTCACTAACATCTCATCACACTAGAACCTTCTAAAATACTTGTACTAATAACATTGAGATAGTTTTACAATGATCTTTTGATCAAACCACTCCTTGGGCTAATAATAAGACCCTAAGCCTATGCAACCTTTAGATTTTTGATTGATAGCGAGATGCTCCTGCATCAAACACCATCTTTTGATAGATCATCAACGGTTGTGTCAAGATATATGTAATCATAATGTGCTTCCTTGCTGCAATTTTAATTTGATTAAGGAATGGACCCAATACCATGTTGTGAAGGTTGAAAGACCAAAGTGCCTTTTACCCACTCAATAACCAATTTCGAATCGAATGTGTAATTTATGCATGAAAGTGATGTTGAATTTTTCATTAATGTTTCATTTTTTAATCATTACAAAACTATTCAAATAATATTGTATGCATAGATTAGGGGAGAGATGTCTAATGTTGTGCAGGGACCAATAATTGTTATAGTACTGGTCCCACCAACCCACCAAAAATTAACATATATGCAACCAATAATTAAACAAAAACAAATAACTTTAAGTCCATATATATATTGAATTATGTCCAAAATTTGCCAAGTCATTGGCTGGGCCCACAACTGTCCATAAATAGTTTAATAAGTATTAAGAGTACAAATCCTATTGTCTCAACTATAAAACTCATAAAACCAGTTATCCTTCCAAAATGGTCAATTCTAGAAAACTCATAAAACCATTTATCTTTCCAAAATGGTAAATTCCAAAAGTACAATAGGGAAGTCACTTCATCCCCTCTCATAACTGATGTTGTCTATCCCAACTAAATATCCATACCTACACATAATAAAAGTTAATGTATGTCAGCCATAACTTCTGCGTTATTCAACATTTAAACCCATTATGTTCAATAAATGACACCCACCCAATAATAACATTTAAACCTATTGTGTACAATAAATAGCACCCACCCAATAAATTCAATAAGTGACATTCAACCTATTCTATTTCCCATTAAAACAGATCAAATCACATGGATCAACAAAACAAATTCCTAGCCATTGGATCACATCAAATTCAATCCTAATCACACATGCAAAATGAAGTCATTGCAATCCATGTCCATCATTGTCACCAATTAAATTCAACTGCAAAAAACTATAAAAGAAGCTCAACCACTACTATTGTTACATGTTTCACATTCAAACTATTCACCAGCCCTAGAGACAAACCATCACAGAACACACCTTAGAACATTTCACAGAGTATTCAGATTAGTTTTTTCAATTACAACACAATTTTCTTACAAATTTTTTTTTTTAATTTACGAGTCTTTATTTCAGTTTTCTTACACTTTTATTTTCATTTATGAGTCTTTATTTCAATTTTCTTATTTTCATTTCTAAGTCTTTATTTCAGATTTCTTACAATGCTCTCCTTTGATTTGAGTTGATGAGATAAATGTTATCAATAGTTCTAGGCAATGCACTTTAAAACTAGGTCCGAGAACATAGCTAAGTCTACCCTAAAAAACCAAACAACTTGCAAAATTTAAGGCTACTCTCAGCAACCAAACAACTTGCAAAATTACCATGTCTTCCCAAATATTTTTGGTTGCCATCTATCATAGAGCATGTATAATTTATTGTACAATAAGTTTGTCACTGTGATGCTATTCAAAACATCAACAACTCAATTCTCTATAAGTTTGAACATATACAACAAAATTAACAAAATGTATAACAAAATTTACATATACAACAACAAAATTAACAAGATGTATAACAAAATTAACTAGATTACAACAAAAACTTTTAATTTCTAGGCAATGCACTTTATAACTAGGTCCGAGAACAAAGCTAAGGTTACCCTCAACTACCAAACAACTTGTAAAATTACCATGTCTTCCCAATCCAAACTCATGATTTCTGTGAGTGTCTCCAACATTGTAAGACTTTACAATCATTGTATAGATTTCTTTCATCAAGAAAAGATAGTTGAATGAAGATCTAAAGACAACAAAGACCCAAAAGATATCAGAAGATATCCAATTATATCATAGATTAGAAATTAAAGAGGCATCTGTGGGTGCAACGGAAAATAGTAGATTGACTGCATGTGAAAAGGATTCAAGAGAACAATGTCATATATTAGAAATTAAAGAGGCATCTGCGGGTGAAACAGAAAATAGTATATAGTAGATTGACTGCATGTGAAAAGGATTCAAGAGAACAATGTCATAGATTAGAAATTAAAGAGGCATCTGTGGGTACAATGGAAAATAGTAGATTGAGTGCATGTGAAAAGGATTCAAGGAAATAACAAATTTAGTATGACTATCATTATCAGGTCATACATCCTTCACATTAGTGATTGCAGATTCACATTACAGTGATTGAAGTAGCTTGGAAACTAAGGAGTTGCTTTCAAAAAAACAATTTTGCATCTCATTCTAGTCCCTAGGCTTCAACATTAGAATACCAACATATGAGTACAAATCTTCATTCTTCCAAAGATTAAGGAAGATATTCACCTTGATGAAAAATGATAGATTTCTTTCATCCAGAAAAGATTGTAGTTGAATGCAGAGCTAAAGACAACAAAGACCCCAGAGATATCAGAATATATCAGAAGACAACTACAAGGGGAATCAATCTTAGAATTCTTTAAGTGAAAACATTACCTAGTGTTGTTGCAATGTCCATTGTTGGGATTGTTTCCCAACAACTGAATCCTTATAAGCAAAAAAATAAGTGATCCTTCGGAGTCTAGAATGCAGTGGGTTTTATGGTGAATGGAACTACAAAGTAGAAATATGAAAAGGGGTTTGGACACATCTCAAAGAAAATTAGATTTTTAAATGCTTGTCTGCATGTGAGCCATATTCTTTACACTTCAATCTTACAAAGTTACAAAGAAAGAATTCTAAATCAGAGAAACTACTCAAATAATCAAAAGGTGCCGTGAGGCTAGCTTAAATTGCACTATATACCCCATATTTATATATTTCTATCTAGTCCCAAAGTGTTTGATGAAAACCCATGAAGGTTTAAATGCATGCTGAGCATAGAAGCTGGAAAAAAATAACCAAAAACACAACATAAGAAAACCATTCACAATATTTAAGGAACTGCATCATTTGTGCAAAAAACTGTATCATTAAGTCAGCCTATGGAAAATATCTCAATAGCTATAGCATTTGAAGTTAACATATCTATCTGCAATAGCTGAGCATATAAGCTGTATCATTTGAACTTGAAGTGAACATATCTCTCTGCAATAGCTGAGCATATAAGCTGTATCATTTGAACTTGAAGTGAACATATCTTTCTGCAATAGCTGGGCATAGGAATCAAAGATGTCAAGACAAAAAATAAGAAAAGGGTAATAGAAGGAAAGGCATTCAGAAACCTTGGGCATGAACACACTAATCTAAGCTTAAAATGCTTCTACAGAGTTATGCTCGTCTGGACTTTTCTAATGCTGGGTGGGCTTTGATTTATATTCCTGGGTGGGCTCCTCAGAATTTTCTACACAGATTATTTTATCTTAATAAAAATAACCTAACATTTTTATACTCAAATTATTTTATCTTAATCAAAATAATGCTATTTCTTCCTTTTAAAGGAGCTCTATATCATACTTTTATTAACCATACTGATTATGGATGCTTTTTTATCCACATAAACCACAAATTAATAACAAATTATTCTTAAATAAATGCATGCAATAATTCTGCAGGTAGTTGCATCCATGGCAAGAGTTAGTTATGTAGCTCGTACAAGGAGAAGTGGCAGAAGAGTGACCAGGGGTGTCCAACTGCGATGCACTTCATTAGATGAGGAAATGACAGGTGATGCAGATGTCAACAATGCTCCAAGCAATGTTGTTGAGGATGACTATGTGGTTGAAGTTGATGTTGTCACACCACCACTCACAGAGCCACCGTCAACCACAGTGCAAGGGGAAAGTTCAACTAAAAAGACCAGTGCTATAAGAGGTTGGAAAAAAGAAGAAATGTTAGATGCAATTGACGACATAGAGTTTAATGGATATTCAGTTCTGGAATCTACAGAGAAACATGGTATTCCTTCCTCATCAATACATTGTTGGATAAATGGGCTCACTCATACCAAACGCAGAGGGCATCTTACAGTTATGACTGAAAAGGAGGAGGCCGATGTGGTTAAGTGGTGTAAAGAAATGGCCCAATTGGGACATGGGCTAGAGTTGATACAACTCAAATCCACAATTGCTCAAATCTGTCAAGGGAGGCCAAACCCATTCAAAGATGGGTTTCCTGGTAAATCATGGTTGTTTGGATTTAAAAAAAGGTATTTAGATCTTGAGGGCCTTGACAAAGACCATTAAATTTGCACCCTGCAGTTGTATGTAAGTTCTATGACACTCTTTCTAGTGCATACGATAAACATTCTTATGGTGCAAACCATATATGAAACTGTGATGAAACATGTTTATAGGCCGGAAGGAATTGTGGCATGCAGGTAATTGCCAAGAGAGTGAGCCAAAATGTGCCAAATATTTTGCCTAAGATCAGGGAGTGGATAACCTTTTTATGCTGTGTCAATGCAATTAGTGCTTCAATATCAACATTTTATCTATTCAAAGGTAAAAATCAGTTGAAAAACTATATACAAAACTGTGAACCAAGTGCATGCATGGCTGAACATCCCTTTGCATGGATGACTAAAGAATTTTTTGAAAATTGGCTTTGCCACTTTGCTGCATCTGTGCCAGGTGGTGTTTCACCTAATAACATACATCTATTGATATTAGATGGCCATGTAAGCCACATGGCTGTACAAACAATTGAGGAAGCAAACAATTTGGGCATTGACCTTTTAACATTTCTCGCTCATACCACTCATAGATTGCAACCCCTTGATGCTAGTGTGTTTGGACCTTTCAAGAACTATTTCAGGCCAGAGCATGCTGCATGGATGGCAAAGAATCCAGGGGTTAAAGTGAAAAGGTTCGAGCTAGTAGAGCTTGCAAGCAAGGCTTTTAAAATGGCTCTGACACCATAAAATATCAAGGCTGGCTTTAGGAAGACAGGAATATGGCCACTGAATTATGATGCTCTTATGCATGATACTAGTTGTAGCCGAGCATTTCATGTGGATGGTCAGGATGAAGAGTATGTCCAAACATATGTTGAAGTGCAAGAAGAAGTACATGAACATGCTGATGTGGTTGCAGCTGGTAGTATAATTTCCCTATCTCAAAGAAAATTATATGCTATTGATGATGAGAAAGTATGTGAAACACAATATATTCATGAACAAATTGATAGCAAAATGGAGGTTGTTCTACCAACTCAAGCATATGGAACTTTTGTTGTTGATATTTTTGAACATGTAATTGACAATGCAGATGTAGTTGAAAATGAAATTGCTGATATTGTTAATGCAGATGTAGTTGAAAATGAAATTGCTGATATCGTTAGTGACATTGAAAATGACCAATTGACATTTCCAAGCCAAGTAAACTCACCATCATGGCTGGCATAAGCCATGATTAATTTGAACAAACACAGTGTCTCGAGAACCAATGAACAAAGCATGAACATGCCTTCACAACCGGCTGAATTGAACAGTGAAATTGTTCATTTTTTGTGGACAATAGATCAATGGAAGAAGATTAAGCACCAGATGAAGATAACAATATCGTTCAATCAATTGCCACAGATACTGAAAGACAAGTGCCAAGCAATGACATGCAGGTGGGGGGGAGGGTGGAGAAGTTACTCGGGAGGTTCCTAAAGCTACCAGTAGAAAGAGTGTCAATGAAAAAGAAGCATGGAACACCCGATAGTATTCGTTTGGGCCGAAGTTCATAGTTACTCACCTCAGAAGACTATATACAACTCTTAGTTGAGGCTGAAAAGAAAAAAGTGAAATTCAGGAATTAAAACTGAAAAAAAGGATCGAGCCAAGGGAAGAAGGCAACAAGGGTTGTTGCAGCACACCATCGAGCAAATGAAAGGCTTGAAAGAGATAGAACACGACAAGAGAAGGAGCAAAAAAAACAAATGGCAAGACAGGAAAAGGAAGCAAGAAAGGTTAAACAAATGCTTGAAAAGTAACAAGGAATTAATGATATGGTTGACATAAATGCAAGCACAATTGATGAAAATGAAACCAGGGACATGTCCAACACATTGGACAATATTGAAAATAATACACCATTATTTCAAGACCTCATAAACATTCAAGTGCCTCACTATCAAAATGGGGGTTTACCGACTTGCCTTATTCCTACCACAAGAGGTGTGAATTCAATGCATGCTCATCACACACCTCCACTTACCACAAGTGTGAGGTATGCGTACTCAATTCTTCCATGGTTGGAAGTGATAAATTGGTCTCAATTATATGGCAGCAATCAACCACTACCTAATCAACCCTTCTTAGGAAGGCCAACCTACTTGGCTCAATCATGCAAATCAGGGTTTGTCACTGAAGATTCTCAAGGCCATAAAGAATAGGGGTGTTATATGTTTTTGGTTGTAACCACATTCTAATGTGGATTTTGTATGGACTATCTATTTTTCTTGTCACATGAAGGTTGATTTATTCCATACTGTATGCGGCATTGTAAGGAAGGAACATCTATAGTCTATTATAATGGAACATTCTGACAGAATGACATGACAATGTTGTTAGATCTGTTATTTTTTTGATATTGTATACTATTAGTTCTATTAGTTTATGAAGATTTTCTAAATTTCTATATGTTTGGACTTTTTTTTTTTTTAAATCTTAATAGCTCCAAGATTTCCTCTACTACACTAAGTATAATTAAAATATTTTCAACATACTTTGAAAACTGTATCTCACATATCTATCCACACACAACATGCAACAAATCATACCTCTTTATAGAACCACTGTGATAGCACAGTGAGATGTGCAATATAAAACCACAATATAGAGTTCTCATAAATAGTTAATACATAGCCATGTTATGGAGTTCTCATAAACCATGTTATGAAGGTTCACTGCCATATAAAAGGCTATTGCCATTCACAAGGGTACTCCCAAATATAGAGTTAATGCCAAGTGTGCTATACTAAGATCATTAACATTCATATTAAGGTGAATTCCATAACATGTTTAATGTCTTCGTGACTACATCATTGTCAATAGAATAGACACTGAATATACATAGTGATATACACACACGAGACACCTTGTTAAAATCATACATTACTTAGTTATGGTTATTGTCTCACCATTGAACACAAATTACTATAACACATTGAACAATCATATATTATAGGTCATAGTCCTGTTGATTTCACAGATAAATAGTATGAAGCTCATTGCTATATCACTGCCATATAAAAGGCTATTGCCATTCACAAGGTTACTCCCAAATATAGAGTTAATGCCAAGTATGCCATACTAAGATCATTAATAGTCAGCTAAGAGCATGCAAATACTCTTCGAGAGATATAGATAGAGAGAGTTACTTCATATTGTGGCTTGACTTCCATTACAAAGGGGAGTTAGACCCACTCGTTTACCCACTCCTACAGTTAGAGAACCTCCTACTATCAATGGTGGTAGACATCCTGCTGATTGGCCACAGGCAGAGAGGATACTTCACTAGAATTAGACCCACTTGGTCACATGCAGACAGTTTCACTAGTAAGAAAAAGGGTAATTCTAGTAATAGCATAGAGTCCATATCGATAATTTAGAGCTAACAACACATGTATTATACTGATATCAAACCTAATAGGGAAAGTAACTCAAACTATTAAGTACATATATGAGGTTACATCATAATATATGAAACAATAGTAGATCATCCTATATGGAGATAATAGTAATGAGGTTAGATTACAATATGTTAGTCTGAATATGATGAACACCTTTATAAATGTGATTACTAGTGTGATTTCACCTTGCTTAATTCGGGTAATACTAGTAATATGAAGAGTGTAAGATGATCAAAGGTATAAGCATGTTCATACATTAGTAATAGTTATTATATCAACACATGAATGGTAATAGTAATCTAATCGTGACATATAATGTATGAGACCATATCTCAAACAATGCACCTAACTTTGATTCTTGCATTTAATAGAATACATTTCAATAATGAAAATAATTCTATGATTTTGTGAATAGTGGGCCAAATGACAAGACTCCTTTCTCGATATTTGTGTTTTAACATGATGACAAAATGGGTATGGAGATACCCATTGTATTGTAAATTCATTTCCTTTTTGAAAAGTGGAAATTTGTGTTTAACATGATGACAAAATGGGGATGGAGATGCCCATTGCATTGTAAATCCATTTCCTCCTTGAAAAGTGAAATGATTAAGGGGTTTGCTATTTGAAGGTGGACTGAAAAGAGGTCCACATAATAAAATTTAAATATTACGAAGTTCATAAATAGTAAAATAGAAAAGATCTATGCTTGAGGGTGTGCCTATCACCTCCTTTGGTAGATATGACAATACAAAAATTATGACTGTGTATCCATTGGTTTGATGCAATATTTTTTATTAGTGAAGATGGATATTTGATGCAATATTTCCTTCTGTACAAATAAATTAATTGTTATTTTTGTAAGAAAACAATATGTTTCAATTATAGAATAATTGTATTGCATTGATTAGTACTTAAAGTATGTGGCAGGACTCCGAGTCACAAGCTCTGCAACTTTGCTTGGGGTGAAAGAGTGATTGAGATATTATCAAATCATTTAAAAAAAGAACTGATCTAAACCAAAACTGATCTAACACACATTACTATATTGCCTCACAATAACAAGAAAATTCACAATTATAAGAGGGTTGTTGTGGACACAAAACAACAAGAAATATTTGCAACCTCAAAATATGATTATACATATAGCTATGTCCACCCCATCCAAACAAGAGAGAAGGGGCAATCCATCAAAAGATAGACAAAAATATCTTAAAGTTAAGAGGAGCATAAATCATCAAAAAGAAATTGAATCCTCAAAAATGAAATAAATATGGCACAACTTCAAGATGGATATAAAGCATGCCTTGCATCCTTGCAAACAAATCAGAGTTTGATATCTTAACCAAAACTGATCTAACACACATAAATATATTGCCTCACAATAACAAGAAAATTCACAATGATAATAGGGTTGTTGTGGACACAAAACAACAAGAAATATTTGCAACCTCAAAATAGGATTATACGTATATATATGTCTACCCCATCCACACAAGAGAGAAGGGGCAATCCATCAAAAGACAGGAAAACATATCTTAAAGTTAAGAGGAGAATAAATCATCAAAAATTAATTGAATCCTCAAAAAGGAACTAAAGATGGCACAACTTCAAGATGAATATAAAGCATGCCTTGCCATCCTTGCAAAAAAATGAGAGTCTGATATCTTAACCAAAACAGATCTAACACGCATAACTATATTGCCTCACAATAACAAGCAAATTCACAATGATAAGAGGGTTGTTGTGGACACAAAACAACAAGAAATATATGCAACCTAAAAAACATGATTATACATATAGCTATGTCCACCCCATCCACACAAGAGAGAAGGGGAAATCCATCAAAAGACAGAAAAAAATATATTAAAGTTAATAGGAGCATAAATAATCTAAAAGTAATTCAATCCTAAAAAAGGAACTAAAGATGACACAACTTCAAGATGGATATAAAGCATGCCTTACCATCCTTGCAAACAATTCAGAGTCTGATATCTTAACCAAAACTGATCTGATATCTTAGCCAAAATTGATTTAACACACAACTATATTGCCTCACAATAACAGGAAAATTCACAATGATAATAGGGTTGTTGTGGACACAAAACAACAAGAAATATTTGCAACCTAAAAATAGGATTATACATATAGCTATGTCCACCACATCCACATAAGAGAGAAGGGGCAATCCATCAAAATACATACAAACAAATCTTAAAGTTAAGAGGAGCATAAATCATCAAAAGATAATTGAATCCTCAAAAAGGAACTAAAGATGGCACAACTTCAAGATGGATATAAAGAATGCCTTGCCATCCTTGCAAACAAATTGGAGTCTGACATCTTAACCAAAACTAATATGATATCTTAACCAAAACTGATCTAACACACTTGTTGTGGACACAAAGCATCAAGAAATATTTGTAACCTCAAAATAGGATTATACATATAGCTATGTCCACCCCATCCACACAAGAGAGAAGGGAAAATCCATCAAAATACAGACACACATATCTTAAAGATAAGAGGAACATAAATCATGAAAAAGTAATTGATTACTCTAAAAGGAACTAAAGATGGCACAACTTCAAGATGGATATAAAGCATGCCTTTCTGTCCTTGCAAACAAATCAGAGTCTTATATCTTAACCAAAACTGATCTAACATGCATAACTATATTGCCTCACAATAACAAGAAAATTCACAATGATAAGAGGGTTTCTGTTGATCAGGAGTTCATAAATTTTTCTCAAAATTGAAAGTTACAAGATTGGGTTGAAACTAGGATGGTTGTGTATATCTCGTCTTCCTGATTCCGGCGCCGTGAACGGTTCAAAAAACCAATGTCGTATGAGGGAGATATTGCGTTCTGATCGAATTCCCAAAAAACTAAATTTGCGACAAGGTTGACTGGGATGCCCAGTGAGCATGGAGGATGAAAAATCAACAAAAGGAATATTTATGTCCTCTGAACCAATCCTAGGCTGAAAAGTGGCGCGTTAATATTGGTTGAATGGATTTGTACGTTTTGGTTTTTTGACCAATTAGAGGGTGACATGTGGCCAACCCTGAGGCCGCCACGTGTCCCCTTAGTGGTGTAGTAAAATTTTCTTAAGGCCATAGGAGTCGACCCCACGACCTTCGGAAGAGCACGCCCATGACTTAACCGCTTGCACTACGTTGATACTTAACCCTTATAGCATTCGAGTTCTATTTAAAATTTATTGCAAAGTGGAGTGGGGGTTGGGGACTTCCGACGGTCTCAACTCGCCAGCAGTCCCATAGATCGTGGTCACATTACAACATATAAAAAGTTACAAAAAATGCAACCTCCAACAAACCCGCCAACCATTCAACCTTATCACATGCTGTGGTCAATTAATATCTTCGCGTAGTCAAGACTTAACTTCGACGTTAACTCCAGTTTTGAAACTTATCCGCGGGGTTTGTGCTATAGTTTCACCAACGGTTATGTAACCGTGTGGTGTGGGTCATGTGACCAACCACCAACATTAAAATTTGCAGTTAGTGCTGGCGGGAATTATGGCAACACGTTTTTTATGGCAAATTTTTCCAAATTGACTCTAGTTAAGTGGAGTCCTCCATAATTAGTGGAGCTTTTCTAGGTGTTATTGGGAAAATGATTTGGAGACTCAATTTTTTCCCATTATGAGTGAATGAAGAGTCATTCTAAACTAATTGGAGCATTCTAAAGCCATTGTTGCAGAGAAAACAACCATTAGAGGCCTATAACTATATGTATGTGCAAAATTTTAAGCATAATGAAAGATGGACATGCCATTGGGAGTTGGACCAACAGATGTAGCCCAGGAGGGGTGAAATGCTTCATCATGCCTGCTGTGTAAATGTTATTTGGTAACTTTATTATCTATTTTGCACTACTGTTTAATGTTATTTGTGCTTATTTCATGCTTCTAATTCACTAAAATAATCTATAATTCATGGTTAAAATCCTCAATCCTTATGCAAACTAAAGAGACAAGAATGCACATGTTTTATAATTAAAAAAGCAGGGAAAATTTTAGGGGCGAATTTTAGCCCAAAGGCGAATTTTAAAGGGTTTTAAATTTTGGTAGGGTGAATTTTTTATATAAAACCCATTTTTTATAGTTTTATATAGTTATCCCTATAATTATTTTAAAAATAATTAATTATTAAGTGTTAGCCCAAAAAAATAAATGCACTTAAAACTTAAACCATGGAATTCACCTCTCAATTTTTTGGTTTGGAGCTGATTTCAATGGCATTCGCCTGGATTTACTAGGTCGGGGGGGAGGGATTGGAGTGATTCACCCCAATTTTCACTGGTTGGGGCTTGGAAGTTGGAGGTGCAACAAATATTTAATGGCATTCGCCCGAATTTACTAGGTTGGGGGAGGGATTGGAGTGATTCGCCCCCATTTCAACTGGTTGGGGCTTGGAAGTTGACTGTTGGAGGTGCACGGTGCCCAGATTATATGCAAGATGCATTGAATAGGGAAAAAACTTACAAGATCTGGTTTTGACGCTGTACACATTGACGAGGGCATTAAGGAAACAAGAATCGAGATCTAGTTCCGGAGAGGTAGTTGCCCGGAAAGGGATTTAGAGTACTAAGATGGTCCAGTTCCCCGGTGCCATGGAGCTAAACCCGCGAGGAGGAGTTTAGACACACAACTATAATTATATATATTTTTTATAAATCTGCCGAGTTAGGACTCCGAATGCTTCAAGTGTGCTGGTGATTTCTTCGGCCTTCGGAGAGTCTAACAACAGTGCTATGTAATTATTATTTTTTAATAAATTTGCTAGTCTGAATACTTCAAAGTGTGCTGGTGAATGCTGGTGAGATCTTCAGCGAGTCTAACAGTGCTGGTCAGTGGTGAATGCGGGTGCTCTGTGGGTGATTTGCAAGAGGTAAGCCAAAATCCAGAAGTTTACACTTGTTCCAGCCTTCTTTTAAGCTTGCAATCGCTAGAAATCCCAACTGTTTACACTTTTGATTTGTTTGACACTTATAGACTGTGTAGGTTTTGTGAATATCATATGAGTCATGCTAGTTTCACTAGTTATCATAAAAGATCGATTACATTGGTTTCATACTAGTTTGATTGAATACAAAAACATATGTCAGAGCTGTTACCCTTCGATCTTCCCCTGGTTCTATTGGCTCTACATATTCTAATGACCTAAAAGAATATACAGAAACATGAGATCCAAGTGTTTCCTTTGGTTGGATAGTTGAGTAGTAGCTTCTTCCTTAAAATTTTGAGCTAGATGAGTTGTGGATAACTCTCTACGGTCTATTGGACCTTTTTGTCATTTTAGATCGAATGAAAGAGAGAAAGACTATTACTAAATGTTTTCAAATTTAATATTTGTCAATTACAATAGGTTCATATGACATTGAAATGGTTTGGGCCAAGATTTAGATGAAAATCTACGTAGCAATTGCATAAAGGGGTAGGATGCCATAGCTACACCAGAACTGAACTAGTATCCCACAGTCGGTAGCATGAAAATTTAATTTCAGTCAGCTCAAAATAGCTTTGTAGCTTTTATGCATCTCTAATAAGTATCTACTTAATTCTGCAATATATTGTCTCGTTTTCTTCAATGTCTTTTGCAACTTGTTTGCAGAGGTGTTTGATTATATAGTTTCTTCCAATGTGTCTACCCTATTGGTAGATATTTTTGTATTCATATATACTAGAGGCATATGTATGTTATGGAATGACAAAAATGCTATTTTGAAATAGTGTTGAAATGTAAAATACTGAAAGATGTTAAGAAGCGAATTTCTTTAGACATGGGACAAGACAAATTGGTTCACTTCATAACTTTACACCAATTCATGAAGCAAATAGGGAATTAATGCTACTCGACCATTTGTTGATGACCTTTCCTAGGGTTTCAAAATTCTAGACAAGTTTAGTTGAAATGAATAATTGTAACCACTTTCGTCAAGATGCCAAATAAGTTGAGAAGTCTCCGATATGGGTCAAGAAACAACATCCTTTATACGAGTGGTTAGATGCTTGAAACTTGAAGCCTCATGTGTTTGGTAATTGCACCTATGTTTGTTCTAGTGAAGAAATTTCAATGTGGTTATTTCATATTTTGTTCATCTCATAATAAACATTGTAGTAAGCTGCCAAATGAGTTGAGAAGTTTCCGACATTGGTCAAGAAACAACATCCTTTATACGAGTGGTTAGATGTTTGAAACTTGAAGCCTCATGTGTTTGGTAATTGCACCTATTTTTGTTCTAGTGAATAATTTCAATGTAGTTATTTTATATTTTGTTCATTTCATAATAAACATTGTAGTAAGCCACTACAAGAAGCCTCGACTACATATTTCCTTGAAACTAGTAAAAGTTCATTCATATACTTTGTTTCCTAAGGAAATTATAGTTTACATTTATGCATGGAATTCCCATCCATGAAGACGTAATCTAATATTTCACTATGATCTCAAGAGCTGATAATCTAACCACTTATAAATTAGTACTTCAAGTGATGTTACACTTCATCTAGTTTCTAGTCCAAAATCAATCACGTCATGAGAACTACTTTGGATCAACTGTAGGTTCTTTTCAGTTTTGCAACATTTAGAACTGAGTTTTCCAATGTTCTCATCCCTAATATTCTTATATTCATCATTGAGAATTTTACTCTGGAAGCCCCACTGCTTAAGTAAGCATTTTATGCTGGAAGCCCTACTGCTTAAGAAAGGGATTCATATAGTCTATCTAACTATTATTGTCTTGAATTTAGTTAGTTCCATGCGAATATCTAGTTAATGCATCTTTTCCTATGTTTAGCTTTTATATTCAAATCATCAATGGTTGACTGAATTGATTTCTTCTCTCTAGTCTACATGGTATTAATTTTGTCATGCTTCTATGTTCTTTCTTCATCTTGGGATTTGACCTCATAGATCATCCTCATATTTAGTGTAGTCAATTTAAACTGAGTCCCTAGCATCCTTTGGCCTTTGATTCTCTATTTTCTAGAGATCATCATCCACTTCTAAATGTTTGGCTTTGAATTTGAATCCACAACTTCATTTCCTTTCTCTCAAGCCCATTCTTCAAACATTTCCCTCTTTTGTCATTGAGGGGAGACTTGGTTGGTGAACTGGGGGTGTTGTTATTCACCCATCAATGTTCAAATCCTAACAGAGACATTCTACCCCCTGCTCTTTGTCTATGAAAGGTGATACTTGCAACTTGAAAACATTCTCTTCTTTTAGTTGCTGAGCTAATGTATAGTTCAATTTTGTTCAGCTTGAAGTCAAATAACTTGTAAAGAATATTACTTCTTTTGTCCTTCCTTTCAATTAATTTTTCAAAAGAGTGGAGTCTAAAAACTTACCCAAATCAATGTGTGTATTTTTTCAGTTTGGAAACAATGAATAAGCATGAATGATGATCATTAATTAGTTGAATTTCTCCTAGTGACCGCTGACAACTAACTTGAATGGAGAACTATAGAGTAGATAAAGTGTGGTTTCCTTCAACTTCACCAACTATTCCAATTTCTCATGTTCAATTTTTTAAACATGATCATTGAAACTATTTTAATTCACCTTCTCATTAGTGAAGGAATTGAGATGTCATAAATATGTGTCTACTGAAGTACTGTATTCCTTGGCTTACCATATCTGTAAATCCGTTCTCCATCTATGGGAAAATTTTGTATAAGGGATTATGGAGAATCACAGATTCTTCATTGATTTCACCATCATCCTTAGGATTATAAATTACCTACAATCTCCTTTTATGAGTATTGATGGTTGTAGGGGTAGAAAAAAACATTTCAAGAAGGTTTTCAAATGGGTTAGCAGTTTATGAAGTGGAGTATATATATATATATATATATTAAAATAAAGATTCCTTTAACTATTGAAGGAATGATATACATATGGATTTAATATAAGAAAAAAGGGCTGCAAATGTAGCTTCCACAAAAAAATCCAGGAGTCAAACAGAGATCACCAACTCACGTAATTTTTACATGTCTTGTCCATGAAAGAGAATACAGAAAACTACCTAAGTAAATAAATACTAAGGATTGACCACACTAGTTACACAAGGAGGCTAGTCATGGTAATTCTCTACTGTAGGGTTCTAAGCTAAGATATGGGGATTGCCACTAGGAAGCTAGAGTGGGTCCACCCATATATAGGAAGTTAGGGAAGCTTGAGACCATATGGCCAAGGGATAACATTATTACCTGCTTGTTGCTTGGTGGACTATGTTGGAATTTGGGTAGCTCAAAGTAATTTTTGAGAGGTGAAAAACCACCAAAAGGAGTTGGTTGGGAAAGTTACCCAATTAGTTGGAGTTTTGACCCAAATATGTGGGTTTGGACCTAAGACAATTAATTATTTATTCTAATTTAAAAACTGTCATGATCATAAAAACTATCTTCAAGGGGTATAGTGCCTTTTATTAATGTCACGTGAAGAATTATAACTGTAGACATCCTTCCTGTCTGATTATGTGGTGTACATGTCTTAAGATATCAACTGTTTTCATCAAAAATTATTTGTAAAGATCTTCAAGAGAGACACTTGCAACTTTTCTTGGCTCACTGAATTGTATCGGTTTGAGTTGTGTATACATATATACCAATCTTGACATTGAAAGTCTACATAGAACTTATACTACAAATTGTATCTTCTAAGGTCATTATAGCTAGATGATAAGCCTAATGAGCCTTCGCTCTCGGTATCCTTTATGCTTAGAAATAATCTGGGGAATATCAGTTCCTATGATTAAATCCTTTTAATATACTTATGCTTAGGAGGTGGTCTTATGGTGACTGATGTCACTTCTTATAGTCTTTTCTATATATATGCCTAGAATAAAGGGTCTTTAGCACCAAACTTGATGTGACATACTATTGTAATATTAGTGAAATAATTTCTCCAAGATGATGACATGAAGGAGAGTGATGGCTTAGTTTATAATTATTGACTTTGAGTTTATTTTGTGCATAAAATTGGTTTCAGTCCTCTTGAAACAACACATAACATAAATTTATGAAACAACACATAATTCAAATATATTGGAGTGAATCCAAAGCATGTCAAGTGTGCACAGAACTTCGATATATATCCCAAGAAGTTTGGTCTCGAGAGAGATTATTTTCAACCTATTTGGGTTCTTCTAATGGAGATTAGACTAGGACCTTCATTGTTCTGCCTTAGGTTACCAAATTATCCTTTCAGTCCTCTAGAACAAAAAAAAATCTCTGCCATTTGTGCTAGTGTATGTGCCCAAAATAATTGAGCCTTAAGCCTATATAATGTTATTTCCCCATCCAAAAAATTCTCATGGAGGTCGCATCTATATGTAAAATAGATAAGTCTAGCAATCTAACCCCTCACAAAAAAATGTATTTTCTAATTTTCTAAAATTAGTGTGTGTCCAGACTCCAGAACATAGATACCGTGTTTATTACAAGCACAACACTCTTTTATGGTTTGTATCATAACCTATACAATGCACGAGGGATATAATAATGGATCCATCTTTGGATATTTGAAAATTTAATTCAAATTTCAAAGTATCTTCTCATAGTGAGATAGGGTATGCATTACTTGTATAAGCCTACAAAACCAAACTTTTAACACTTTCCATCACTGGCGAGTTTTGTTGGGAACAAGAGTTTATGATTTTTAGGATAACCTTTACACGGGATAAAGGGTATGATAATGGATCCATCTCTATCTCTCTGAAAATTCAGTTCAGAGTAACTTTTCATAGTGAAACAGGGCATACATTTACTTGTATAGGGCTAGAAATCCAAACTGTTGACACTTTCCATCACTGGAGATGTTTGTCAAGAAGAGAAGTTTCAGTATAACGTTTTAAGAATCACTTTACCTCATGGAAAAGAGAAATAGTTTGCATATGTGATCTGAAAATGGAGTGTACTGATTATAATTTTGTCCCATAAGTTCTCATGGTTATGTATCTTTACTGGATGCAATTCAAAATGAATGCTTTCTATTGACTTTATTAAAGATTATTTTATAAACAATATAAAGCTATTTTGTTGCAGATTGGTTCCAGGGTTTTTTTTCTGCCAAGATAGACCTTAAAACCCATACAAAACAAATAAGAAGCCCATACTTATGTCATAAAGGGGTGAAAACACTCAATGATAGCAGGGTGCGATAGAGACAACATAGAGTTTCATGGTTTGAAACTTAGATTTAAATTTTACACATAAGTGAATTTGGGTATCTATTAGTTGAATGTGTCCAAATGTGACTTCATTTCTTATGCTTTGACCATCTAGGTGGTGTGAAAATGCATTGGAAGCAACTTACCCCCCTTAAAGCCATGCAGTTCCCGTTTGAGGTGTAGGCGATGAAGTTGCGCCAACTGAAGATTCTCAACCTGGTTTATTAGGGATAGTCCGGGACACCTTGGATATGCCATGTTTACATGATGTTAATATATGTTGAATGCATTTTATTTAGGAATATGTCGTCAATATTTGTGTATTTTTCATTTGAAATGTGAAAATCCTAAAGTGAAATTCCTATAAAAATCCTCGGTGTGGCCATAGAGTGAAGTTGATTGTTTGTTTGAAATATTTGTATGTAAGAAATATGAGCTATATTCATATTCCGATTCTTGATCAAGGTGCTGTTTGGATATTGTCACTCATTAATTGTGGCTAACCTTAGGAATAATATTTTCTGGAGTGAATCTTTTATTACAGTTGCTATTGGCATTAGGACTGCTTTTGTGATAACTAACTTGTTCAATCATAGAACTAATCATGTGATTGGGGATATCAATCCATGGTTGCAAGATGACACCTTGGTAAGTTTTTCTTTGGTAGAAGATGCCCCCATTTTTGAATTATGGTATAGTCTATTGAACAATGAACTCTCTTTAAGTATATGTATCTAGGGGTACTACAAAACATTAGTCAAGGAGATTGAGGTGTAGTTCCCATGCTCCCATTGGACTTAGTTAGAATAGGTATTATAATTGTAATTACGTTTTCACTCTGTTTTTCCAATTTCATCCTATATATTTTATGGGGACCTTGGTCACATGTGATCACCCACCTAGATATGTATTTTATAATTATAACCTTAGGAACTTGGTTAAATATGATCACTCTCCACCAATGTTGTACCTCTATAAATAGATATTCCAATGAAGAGTGTACCATAGGTGCACCTTGCAACAATATCCTCTTTACTTGCATGCTCGGTTTCTTGGGTTTCTCTCTTTCTTAGATGCAATTATTCACATTGCTAATGTGTGCCCGTACCAATATTAGGGTCTCTTTAGCGCTTTGCAATTTCAAACTCATTGGGAGTTTTCTTGCTTGGAATTCTCCTTGAGCTTCCCACTCCAAGTGGTTAGAGAAATTTCTAGGCTTGTTGATACAACTAATTCTTATACTCAGGCCATTAACAACATGCATCGTATTTTTTCTCAGGTTTCCCTTGTCCTTTTTGCATATCCACTTTTTTACAGTTTTTATTTTTGCAATTTTTCATAACCATTGTTTTTATTCACAATTGGTGTAATCATTGGTCCTTTTGGCCTATTCTATGTTTTTTTGATACATACTGTTGTTTTTTTGTCCATTTCACTTAATAAACCTATAGAAAGGGTCCATTCTATTGATTAAACAAGTGTAAAGATACCATTCCATTTATTTACCCTGCAAAGGGTCCATTCCGCTGATCAAACCCATTAGATGATTTAACGCTTGAAATTTCTTTTGTCCATGCATGTTCCATGCATTTAAACTCAAATCATTGGCCCGCCTAGCAATGTGGTCCACTTGGTGTCTTAGTGTAAGAACACTCTTAAAAATCCTTAGTTCCTCGTCAAGCTCATGAAATATTACTTGCAATGATTCCAAATTGCTTTGACAATTGTTCATGTAGGAAAATTAAAGGAATTTGCACCTATTATTAAATCATAAATCATTAGGGACTTGGATGTTGTGTATATGTGAAGTTGTTTCTAGCCTATGCTTGACAACTACCTCATAAGGAGCTTCTCCTTCATTTTTCCTTGCAAGCCATTTAGTCGCTAAAACTGTCCTTGGAGCATGGCTGTTAATTAGCCCAAGTCCTCCATCTTCTCAATGGAGGGTGTAAATGTCACTAGTAAATGACTAGTTGCCTTCCTCCTCACTTTTATCATGGAAAATGATAGAGGATATGTTTTAAATTCTTATAACCAATTCATCAAGGGAAAGATAAGTAAAAGAATCACTAGTAACTGACTAGTTTCCTTCCTCACTTTTATCATGGAACATGATAGAGGATATGTTTCAACTTCTTATAACCAATTATTTACAACTTAAGGGAGAGGTATTTTGCAAAGGATGATTAAAGTTATTATAATACTTTGTTGTTTTGTTTAAAGCTTTCAAGTGTTCATTAGGTGATTTGGAGATATGAATTAATTTAGTGGAAATTTTTATATATTTTACATTTGAATGATGTTATTTGTTTTATAGATGATGAATCATGATGTTATTGTTTTGTGTATAATGATTAATTTTTGCTTTTGGGCTTGGGCCTTGGCACAACATTTTAATAAAAAATTGCATAATGGCTTTTGTGAACATTACACTTATTTTACTTTGAAAGCTACTTACAAATCTAGTAATTCTCAACTCTTGGAAACTATTGATGCAGGTTTCTAGATCGATTTGAAATTTTACTTCTGGAATATTCAGCGGGATGTCAAAAGCTAATCTTGGCAAGAAACTATCAAGGCAAATGGATGTATTGTCATACTTTAAAAATCCTCAATCCAAGAATACACATTCTCTTCATGCTTCAAGCTTTTTTGAACAATTTGTTACTGAGAGAGATGCTAAATCTTGTGAAAATGAATCTGATATCCATATGATGGATGAAAGAATAGGTTCCTCAAGTGATCAGGGTGAGATAAATGCAGTTTCAATAGAAATTTGTGATGAAAATGTTAAATATATTTCCTTGGAAAGTGACACAAACGATTCACGGAAATGGAAAAAAGGCCAGTGGACCGTAGGGAGAAAATTCCAAGATGATTGGGTCTCAAGTTTTCCATTTATTGAAGAAATACCTCCTACAAATGAGGATTTACGAGAAGTTAGATGTATTGTGTGTAGTTGGAAAAGTTGCAAGGTAGTGAAATTTTAGATGAAGCTAGATACAGTACAAAATCATGTAGGAAAGGTGTATGAAAATAAAATTGTAAATGGTAAAGAGAAATCTATTGTCAGATGGAAATATTTGGAGGAATGTTGACGTATCTAATGTGTGGAAGAACACAAAAAATATTTAATAAGTAATAAGAAAATTGAGGCAAGTGGAGGAACCATTATATCTCAATTTGAAAAGACGATGGAAAGAAGTTTGTTATCCAAGACGATACAATTGAGCACTTTATTTCACATCTTATGTAAAGGTCGTCCTATGACAAATTATCCAGATCACATGAAGTTTCTATCTTTTCTTCACGTGCCAAAATTTCCATCTTCTCATTGGTCCGTAACTAGTGGTTTGGAATGGGCAAGATATCTAGCTCAAGTAGAAAATGATGATTTGAAACAGGAGATTGAAAATGCTAGGTTTTTGGCATTGTCTTTGGATGAGGTTATGAATATTGATAATACTTCATGGATCTGCATGAGCATTTATATGGTTAATGACCATATTAGGCATTCCTATCTACTTGGGACTAAAAGGATGAGAGAGACATCTACAACTGGAAATATTTATGAACTTGTTCTTAATAGTTTGAAGGAAAGTGGTATGGATCATTTAATGATTGCAAAAAAGTTGGTATGTTTTGGGGCAGATGGAGCATCGATAATGCAAGGACAAAGGAATGGTCTTTGTGTTAGACTACAACTATCAACTTCACCATATATTCTTAATATTCATTGTATGGCTCATAGGATGAATCTTGCATTTAAAATAGTAAGCAAGTTTTCATGAGTTTCAAAAGTTGAAGATCTTGTACGTGAGACTCATGCATACTTTTCTCGTAGTCCCAAACGATATTTAGAGTTTCAAAAATTTGCAGATGGTGTTACGGATGGAAAAAAACTACTGAAAGATGTTGATACACGATGGATCTCATTAAATGGACCAGATCAAAGACTATTTAGTGAGTTCAAATCTTTGGTAGGGTTGATGTATGAAAATCGCTACAATGTAGACAAAGCTCAAGATCTTCTTTTTCGACTAACTGATATAGAAACATTATTGACATTGGATGGAATTCTTCCTATGCTACATGAAATGAATGTCCTCATGAAAATGTCTCAGAATCAGACAATGTATATTTCCGAATACACAGATGCGAGAAAGTCAACATGCCTTGCATTGGATAATTTGTATATGATGCCAGACTCTTTTACTGGTCTAGAGTTTACAAGTTGGACTAAGATCATCAATATAGAAAATACTGAAATTTTTTTGATGTTTGATGAAAAAGGGATACTATGTATCGTAGTGCGTGGGTATATGGTCCCCTTTCATTATATTAGTAAGACGAGATGAATCACCAAAGATTGCCCCGTGTCAAGAGACCAATTTGATAATATTGTGTTCTCAGTGAGACAAAATTTGATAGAAATTGCAAGATCACTATCATCAGAGATAAGAGAACGGTTTCCTCGAGATGAATTGCTGGAGGCCATGTGTGTGGTATACCCTCAATATTGGAACAATTGTCAATGTCCAAGAAGTTTAAAAGCCAATTTTCAAAAAAGATTAAAATTTTTAGTAGACCACTTTTGAAAGAAAGTCTCGATACATGGAGAACAGATTGAAGGTATTTTAGATTCATCAAAATTGTATCAACAAGGTGGACGCTTTGCTAAAAAAATGTGGAAGCAATATCCTTTTTTGGATAATCCTAATGAAAACGGTGTTATAACAAGATTATGGACTACTTTAAGTGCTAGCCAATACCTACAAGAAAACATATCAGAATATTTCAAATTAGGAGATTTGTGTCAAACCATGATTTTGGGATCAGTGGAGGATGAGATAATGTTTAGTGCACTATCATTATTGAAGTTAAATTTGAGGAACAAGCTTGATAAACATGTGGATACATGCTTAAGATTATATGTAATAAAGTATGACATTAACAATTTTCCATATGAAAGAGCACTAGCGCTTTGGTGATCAGATTGTGATAGAAGGGGAGAAAACAATATAACAAATTTATCTAAAGAACTTGATACATAACATAGTGTTTTGGAGGTTCATAATGAAAGTACATCTGGAGAAGATCATGTTCACAATGTAGAAAATGATGACCAAGATGAGAACTGGGAAATTGAAATACCCTAGGACCCTTATTTTGGTATACATGTTCCGTTGATCATGCAAGATTACTATATGTAAAATTCAAGTAAAAATGGGTTCTATATTTTGTATTTTTCATTGTAACATTGCAGCTACATTTCTTTCATGCGTGTTATTTTAAGATTGATGTTTCATATTTAATCCTTACATTGTTTGTTTCTTATTTGTGACAGGAAATGAAGCTGGATTTGATGAGGCTGGGACCTATTTCTTTTCACATAGATAGTGTCTGACTAGTATAAAATGATAAATAAGTAATTTAACAAGACTGACACAAAGCATCAATGGGCTTATTCAAGTACATGAAACTACCTTGATGTCTAGCTTTGACATCTTGGAAAATTTTAATGGTATATATGTTGCTTGTGTTTGGGGAATTTTGCTGAGTTTCGAGTTTTATATTTTCTTGGAAAATAATTATTGATATTTGGAAAATGTGTGATTTTATATTGGTATTGGAAATGAAGCTAGTTTTGATCTTTGATTGGAAATGAAGTCGGATTTGATGAAGTTGGGACCTATTTCTTATCACATAGATAGTGTCCTAGTATTAAATGATAAATAATTAATTTAAGAAGTCTAACACTAAGCAACAATGGGCTCATTCAAGTACATGAAATTGTGTTGATGTCTAGCTTTGATATCTTTGAAAATTTTAGTGGTTTGTTTGTTGCTTGTTTAGAGGATTGTGTTGAGTTTGCAATTTTTGGGTTGTTTTGGTCAAATATATTTTTAGTCCCTTGAATGCTTATGGTTCTCATATCATGCATAGATTGATAGATCTAGTTTTATTATTATAATCATTATTGTTTTCTTTATATATTTGGTGGTTTGAGGAAAGATATTTTATTTCCTTTCACTTTGTGGCATGATTTCGACATCTTCACCTTTTAGAATATAGTGAAATATTTTTCTTATTATAGATTTTTCTCGGAAAAGAATTATTGATATTTGGAAAGGGGAATAAGCCCTGGGTAGCTAAGCGAAGAGAAAAACGGTCTATGTACTAGGTTCCTGCGCATTCATCATAGGAGACCTATTGGCATGAGACCGACATTCCTTTTATGCAATTACAATTTTGATGCCAAGGCAGAGCTGAGTTCTCTGACCTGGGAAGAACAGTGGTAGTTGATCATAATGCTAAGGAGATTAGAATGCTGGTTTCACAAACAACTGACCATGCCACCAATGCTGGTGGAACCAAAGGAACCGCATCAGCTTATTATGATTCTTTCCAGATTGCTGAGGGTGAAACTGAGGCTATTTTGGGAAGCATGGAAGGTAGCAGTGGTTTCCTAACATTTAGTAGCAAGGTATTCTTATGTTGATCGCAGATTCCAGGAATATCTTTAAATCTGATGATTACAAGAGGGTCAATTGTTTGACCTTTTTAGTGACAGTCAGATTCCTAGATATTCCTGGAATTTGCAATCCTCATAAGTTCAGAAATCACTACAATAGCATATTTTTAGTTTTAAGAGGTAACATGTTTAAATCCAAAAGCTTTGAATACCGCTTCCTAAATTCACATATGTATTCCTTAATAGATTTTAATATTGGAATAACTCTTTATTATTGTAATTAACTACAAGGAGACTTTTTTGGGCAGTTTGATTGTCTACTGGGTGTTCAATGTAAATGACTAATTGTATTAATGCCATTTGTGTGCAAGAGTTCTTGATACGAAATGTGCACTCTATTCAAGAATACAAAGGCCATGCATACAATTTTATTTGCTATCTTCTGCCCAGAACACCCTATTCACATGCTCAATATACTCTAGGTGATCTCTTAGATTTTACTGGCATTGAAATATAGTACAATTTCTCTCTCTTCTTCTAAATTTAAGACTATATGTTGTTGTGTAATCAGGAGGTCTTCTTTACACATTGCATGATACTAATTTGCAATACATTACATCTTCTTCCTTCTTGCTCTTGACATATGAAAAATACTTGAGCTCCTCCAAACAAGTAGTAACTTGTGGTGGGATAGTGACAGTCACTCCTCACAGGCTAAGAGAACTTGCAAAACGCCAGGTATAGATTCATAATATCCCAATGCTTATTTTTCCTATTATTTCAAAAATTTATTAATGTATGCAGGATATAAATCAATTTTGTGTTGATGAAGGTTGATTACATACTGGGAGATAATCCTATGAGGATGTCATACATGGTTGGATATGGTTCCCTCTATCCAAAACTTATTCATCACAGAGCCTCTTCTTTGCCCTCCAAGGCCAATCATCCTCAACTCATTCCCTGTAAAGAAGGCTTCCAATCTCTGTACATAAGTGCACCCAATCCCAACATCTTGGTGGGAGCTGTGGTGGGAGGCCCAGACAACATGGATAGGTTTATTGATGTGAGAAACAATTATGATCAATATGAACCTTCCACCTACATTAATGCACCCTTAGTGGGTTCCCTTGCTTATTTGGCCCAAAGACTGATGTTATACTTCTGAAATTTTTTTGTGCCAAATATTTTAGGGTGAATGATGCATTCATCATGTTGCAGAATAGTTTGGCATGGAGGAAGGTATTTGGAGCTGACAGTATAGTTGAAGAGGATTTGAAATTTGATGAGAATCTGAATTCAGTGGCCTTCATGCATTGTTATGATAAAGTGGGCCACCCTGTGTGCTACACTGATTATGGGATTTTTCGAGACAAGGAGCTCTACTAGAAGATCTTTGGAGATGATGAGAAGCTGAAGAAATTTCTGATGTGGAGGGTCCAAATTCTGGAGAAGGGCATCAAGCTCTTTGATTTCAAGCCTAGTGGTGTCAATGCCATGATTCAGATCATAGATCTTGAGAATATGCCGAAGAGAGAATTGAGAGCCGCATCAAACCAAATTTTGGCACTTTTTCAAGATAACTACCCAAAGATGGTAGCAAGAAAGGTCTGTAACTTCTCAAAACACAAATGTTTTTTCCTTTTCCGAGATTTCATAGAACAATCTATCTAAATGAATATAAATGATCAGAAGGATGATGTTAGATGTCCTCGTAGATCTGGTGTTTTGAGAATTTTGGCACACCACAAATTGGAATTTCTGATTCATATATACACACACTTAACAGGAATAATTAATCCAAGATACCTCTGCCTAGATATGATCCTGTGATTTTAAATGGAAGCATGACAGAGATGTGCCCTGGATTCCTCTTCTAATGGTTATTTTGATCGTTGACCAGTTTTGGGCACCCTGATCCTTGATTTGACACAAATCTGATCGACTTTCTTAATGAATCAAATATAAACCGTGACACTGTCAACATCCCTATAAGCTCTTAAGACATTCACATTTGAGGAATGAAATATTCCAATTTCATTAAATATCTTAGTTCACACCTGAAGTTTGATCAACCTACAGTGGCATGTTTATTGTTTTGATATCCTACCTTGAATGACTTGTTATGATTGTACTGGAGCATACCTCTGATTAGTTTAAGTAATGACCTAAGTGAAGACATGTATTACTTTCACTTGGCATATTTAAGTTGAAGAAGTGAAAGGGCATCAAAATTAAGATCGCATCATTTCCACAGTAGTTGTGTTGTCAAGCAGTCTCACTGTATACAATATCTTTATCTTATTGCAGCAGTAAGCCTCAAGGTTCATCATTGCCCTGTAGCAGTTGCTTAAGACTATCATTGCAGTGTTTTGATACAACACCCTTGTGACAATAACCTTTTGTATGAAAATAATTCTAAAGTATTCATGATAGTCCTCCTGTGGGCCTAACTGAAGTATACCTGTGGTGAGTAAGTTCTAAAGATCATACAGGTTCACTAAGCACAAAGATCTTCTAGAGTTTGTTGGCATGATATTATAGGCATTAACATTGTCTTGAATGTGTGGTTTGTTGAACAAGGCCAACAACCTGAAGGGATCCTAAAAGGCATCAACAAGCCTAAACCTTGTGGTATACTGTTGATAGCAAGAAGCTTCAGAACAAAAAGGCATCATCACACTTAAGGTATAATTCTCATTGACACATGCAAAACAGAGAATAGTAGGCAGGTTTCTTCAGATGCATTTGATCAATGTATGATACTAGCTGATATAACTTGACCAGAGACTTTAAGTTTGTTTGAATAGAGACGTTAGAGGCACCACTGAGAGTGATGATGAAAATAATCAATAAGATAGTAACTTTGACTTTAATGACTACGAGAGCTTGATGATTTGAGCAATAGAAATCAGATTGGCTAATCAACCTCGTGATTTTAGACAGTGAAGTGTAGGAGGAGTGTAGGAGAAATGACTATGGAAATTTGGAGTAGTGGTGGTGGAAACTGTAGTTGTGAATGGTGGCAATAGTTGCAGGCGCAATAATGGTGTATGGTAGCAGCCATTCACATCTTTGTCTAGCAGTTGGAGCAATGCAAGTTCATGCAACACCTTTATGTTGGCACCTTTGGGTACCCCTTGGAAGTCTGGAAAATAGGAGTAAAAAAGTGCATGGCACATTGGATCAGTTCCTTGTAACAATCCTTATGAGCATGAAAATAGAGGTACCTTGAAGAAAGTGCATAACAAATTTTATGTCTTGACAAGCACGATAAGCAGAAGACCCTAATTTTGGCATCTTGGTTGAGTAATTGGGCTCTTTGATGCATTACGTTAGGAACTTATAAGGAATGGTATTGTGGATATGGATGCCTGAATGCGAAGGACCCCTTCTCATCATGGATTGGGGAATTTGATGCATTGGTAGCATTCATCTAGCATTTAAGGATAGTGCATCAATTTTGGGGTAATCTCATGACAAGATTTCTTCACCCTGGTTGAAGAAGGACCATGCTGATTCTTTAGAATTTTCCTCTCTGACCTAAAGCAAGCTTCCTAGAAGTTGGTTGTTACAGTTTCATTGTGGAAAGTCTCATCTCTCGTATGAGGAGTTTGTGATTGAAGGCTAGATGATCGCCTAAAGCAAGGCCTCAGAGGGAGCTATAAAATTCCTGGAAAAATGACCCAATTAATTTTCTTGCCCAATGATTATTGATAAAAGAAATTCATGAAAACTGAGTATGGTGACACTGATGATGGCTTGATATATATCTCTGTTACCTTAGATGCTGCATGATTATGATTAATGTTTTTGGTACATGAACCTATGGGTCAATAATAGGAATGGGGCAGGTTGCAGATATCTTGATGATTATGGCAAGTGGATGAGATATGTCATTTTGATGATGTCTACCTATCAGATGATGACCCTCTCATTTATCGATATAAAGTTAAGATGGAAGACCTAGACTTGATGTACTATTTTTTGTGCTTAAATATTTGATGAGATGGAGAAGTATATATATATATATATATTTATATATTGTGGGATCCCTGGTGATTCTTGACAAACACCTACCATATGCCTCGTTATAAAGATTTGAATCAATCTATGAATGAGCCTCATATATTAGATAACTGCTTGTTGGGATATATTTATGATTCTATTACTTATGGTCGGAGATACACTGCCAATTCCATGGATATTTTGATGATGGTGTAATCGGTGGAAAGAGCACAAGAAATCATAATTCCTTTATATTATTACAATCACCTATTTAGGGAAAAAAAAACAAATACATAGTGGATATTTATTATTTTTGAGATATTATAGAATTTCTATGAGAAATAAAGTTAAATATGTATACATTTTTGTCAACACGGGACATCATAGAAAGGTGGGAAGTGTTTTTTATTCGAAGCACATTGATGAAGCCGTTATATCTAAGCACATTGATGAAGCCGTTATATCTAAGCACATTGATGAAGCTGTTCTAAACTATTATCAACGTCTCCTTTGTAAGTTAAATAATTATGTTTATAATTATTAATAATCATCTCACTATCACTATTATGTTTAGCAACACACATGAGTATTGTTTCTCAAGGCAGTGACATAGAGGAGCATTGTTTCTTAATGCAGTGATACAAAGGAGAATTATTTATCAAGCCAATGACACAGGGGAGGATTTCCCACTCTAAGAAAGGTCTTCTTATGCTTCCAAACCATATTGTTAAAGAATAATTTTTTGGAGGTTTTTAGTCTCCTTTATGACCTTAAACATTCATGTATTTTAAGTGTGAGTTGGATTGTGTGCTTATTATGTTGGTTTGGATTTTTATGCCTTGAATGTTGTGATGTAATCACCACTTCAAGATACTGAGTCTATCATCATAGAACTTGAAATTCCATGGATTTGCTACTATTATGTTAACCCTTCTTCATAGGAGTGTCAGGTTTGCATGTTGAATATTCTACTTATGTAAAAGTGTTGATTATGAATGTCGAATCATATAAAAATTGAGCTTATCTCATGGGTGTCGAGATAGTCATCACATGAATCTGAGTTTTGTCCTTCATACACATTCTAATATTTCCATTATAAGACAGTTTGAGAGAAGGTAAAGATCTTGTCCCAAGAGTTACATTCACTATAGTCACAAAGACACCACACCCATTACATCATTAAGATATTATAGGTGTGCCAACATTTTTATTGAGAGACCAAATAGGTACAAGATTGTCACCGTTAGCACTCACCCACACATGCTGGGAAACAAAGAACTCTAGGCTACATCAAACCACGCTCAGCCTCGTAGCTAGCCCTACGAGGACAGGAGAGGGCTCTCTCCGTCAATCTCGAGAAAATAAGCAATAGGATGCGAGATGAATTACAATAGGAACTGATTTTAGGCTAGTAAAGAGATAGGTATGTTTGTTTTTTGGTTTTTTGGTTTTTCGCTGGAGAAATGGGAAAATAAATTTTGGGTCTGGGGATAAGGTCAGACCTTTGCAGATTTCAAGTTGGGGCGAGGGAGGTGAATGTCTTGATGCTTTTGAATGTTGAATATATGGACAGATCGTGATCGACGAAGCCAAGAGGCGCAGTGAATAATGGATCCCTTCCTAAACAACAAAAACATATAGAACTAATCGAATTCAAGGCCAAGCATCAGAAACAATGGATTCAACTCATTTACCATTCAATTTTAATTCAAGCATAATGAAAGGATACATGGCATATGATGAAACATAAAAAACTAAGAAACAAAGAAGAAACACCACATCAAACAAATAATTCACAAGGATCCCAACAAGGCCGTAAACGAGCTTCTTCCTTAAATGCCAAAATATGAAAAGTGGAGGTACAACAGAATGATGAAGTATCCCAAGAGTCCAACCTCTCCAACCTCCCGAAATGATTGAGAAACACATAACATATAGATCACTCTAACACCTTTCCCCACCTCTAGGGGTCGAATTCCCTCTTCAGGGATCAGTTTCAACCAATTCTAATCATGGAACTACAATCTAGGCAGCTAACAACTTGCCTCTAAAAGAGTGGAAACTGATCCATTACATGATTTTTTACCCTTTGAGAGTGAATCTTCTAGAATAGATAAAAATAAGCCAAAGTTACATGTCAAACATGAATTTACATCATAAAAACCCCAAAATTCCATCCATAAGCAAAACTGGTCCATACTAGGCGAAAATCTGAGCTGGCAGCTGAAAATTCAAGAAAAATTTAAGTGGGTCGCTCTTGAGCCGAGTGGGTCGCGCGTTTTCCAGCCTGAATTTGAGGTACTTCCCGGCATCCAAATTGAGCTCATGATAGCTCGTTGGAAAGCCCTGGATGTTGAATATCCAACCCAAGTAGAATTTCTGAATTTGGAGCTCATTTGACCCTCCAAAACCTCATTCTCCCAGAGGTACTTCCTGCTGGTGCAAAAGGTGGCAGCAAGGTGGTTTTCATGGTGTTTTTGAGCTCTTTGACCATCCAGACTTTGATGAAATGCTTAGTTGACTTCTGAGGATGCATAAATAACCATAACAAATCCAAAAATGCAAAAATTTCCTCCAACAAGTGTCCCAAAAAAAAGTGAGCGCATGAGTGCGCGACCCGCTTAACTGAAAAACCTGTTTTTGAGACCAAAAATTTGAAAATGACAAAATTTTCTCCGAATTTGCCCAAATTCGGAGCGAAGATCCTCCATCATGTATCTTGCTCATTCAATGAAGCCTCGGCCAAAATCCGGAGTGGATCAGGCCTTTTCCGCCATTTTAGTGCTCTCCTGGTGCATGCAGTTCCTGTGGTGAAAACACTGTCTCGGTTGTATGTGTTGATCTCTATCATGATCCTGTGAATGTACCTACACTGATGAAGAAGGTGAGACCCCTTCCACGCCATGTGGAGATAGTACTCGCGTTGCTGATGAAGTCAACGAGACCCCTTCCACCCCGGGTGGAGATAGTACTCGTCGTGATGTTGAAACAAAGCTCTGTGGCTTCTCTGATATGTTACCACTACTGGTGCACTGGTATGCTCCATCTCAGTGCATCAACCTCAACGATTGAGTCACTATCCGACTCCTGCTCATACACTGACTCTGTCTCTGACATGGCCTGGAACAAGATATTGGCACTATGTATACTGATATAGATGCAGTGAAAGAAAAGTTATAATGTATGTTCAACACCTAATAGATATCACACACTGCCAAAGTATCATAGGAAAACAAAATTACAATGAGGATGGCTCTGTTTTAGTGGCATGAAAACTATCACTGCTTTGACCATAAGTGAGTTTCACAAATGAATTCCAGCTGCAAAGTATGGGGCAAGCTTTTGGTAATGATGGCAAAGTTTGTCAAAGAAGCAAACAAGTAGAGGACTGTGTTTATGAACTGGAGAACAGGGAGAAGACCATGACCATAGTGATACAAATTACTATCGCAATGGTAATATAATGATAACAACAACAATGGTGATATTATGGTAATGAGGGCTATAGATTAGTCGACATAAGACTGTGCAAAATATGAAAGAGCATGAACAGCAGCGACAAGATGATAACTGAAAGTGTGAGGATCATCTATACAACATGCTAGGGTGTGAACATCTCCACCATTTGAAGGTTTTCAAATTTTCCACAAAACTGCCCATACAATTTCAAAACCCTTGAGAAATCATTTGCATGGTGAATGTAGGGTTTTCTCCAAGCATGGCTTATTGCCCAACATCAATAATATCATAATCATGCTAAAAATCCATTGAACAATGATTAAAACCTACTTGCAAGTTGTTGGAGTCAACTTGAATCAAAACTGGGCACAAAACACAAATTTCTGGGCTTTGTTGTTTAAGTGGGTCGCTCCCATTCATTTTTACACTGGCTGAAATGCTCAAGTGGGTCGCTCCCCTCAAGTGGGTCGCTCTTCCCTCTTGCCACATAGTGCATTTTTCGGGAAGCTTTTCGAGGCCTTCCCGGTGTCAAAATTGAGCGTGTGATAGCTCGTTGGAAAGCTCTTGGAGTCTACTTTCCAACACAAGTAGAATTATTCAATTTGGATTTCATTTACCCTGTCAAAAATCAAATCTCCCAACACTAGTCAAAATGATCAGAATGAGGCTGCCTCAAGGCAGAGTGCTGTTGCAGTCAACTTTTGAAGGTCTTCCTCAACTCCAAATTGAGCTCATGATAGCTCATTGGAAAGGTATTTCTGTCTAGTTATCATTTGACTCATCATGCAAGTCATTTGGCCAACCATGCTAGGAGAAAACTTGATTTT
Source organism: Pinus albicaulis (assembly GCA_034641835.2). Taxonomy (NCBI): domain Eukaryota; kingdom Viridiplantae; phylum Streptophyta; class Pinopsida; order Pinales; family Pinaceae; genus Pinus; species Pinus albicaulis. The sequence goes on along the minus strand of CM076570.1, from coordinate 867,617,770 downwards.
CCCAAGGTCACTTCAGAGGTGCATTCAATTCTCCTGAGGCAACGGTATTTTTGACATTTCTCTAAAACCATGATACCTGTGTAAAAAGTGAAGGAGGTTTTTCTTCCTTGGCATGTTTTGGACAAAAACCTCTCTCAGTTTCCCAAATTTCATCTTTGATTGCTCTGAAACATCTTTTGAGTGAAACCGATCCCGATGTGTGGAACAAGGGATTTTGTCAAAATGAAGCGAAATGAAGGGGATAGGGGGCTTCTAAATTCTTGGGGAAATTTTGGGAAGTAGGGAGGGATGTTAGGAAGCAGGGGAAAGTGGAATCACAGAGATTGAGTGAGGGGAAGGGGTCCAAAAGGGAAAAACACAGGCCTAGCCTAGAAAATTGCCAAGTTGTGGCTAGAAACTAGGGTTTGTGCAAAAATGAGGAATTTTAGGGATCTAAGTGATGGGAAGTGTTTAATGAGGTATATTAAGGATAGGGGAAGGTGTGTGAACATCAAGATACAAGTTTTTCCGATGATTTGACCATCCAAGAAGAATTACCTCCAAAACCCTAGGAGAGGGAAATGGACCTTACCTAGGCACAACTGAAGCATGAACAAGATGTAAAATGACTCAATGGAACTTGAAATGATGATGGAAACCCTCTGAACGATGGTACACTCAGCTGAATGGTGACATTGACTGACATTTGGACAAATTTGAAAAGAGTGAAAACCAACCCTAGACCTAATGCCTAGTGACCAAATTTTGCTTGAAGACTCATTGAAATGACAAAATTTGACCTTGACACCTTAAAATCACTTTGTAAGAGCATGTTTGATCACTGAAGGAAGGCTGCAAAGGCTGACTCTAACAACCTCTAAATGAAAAAATATGTGTTTAGATAGTCATTATACACTAAGAGATCAAATGAATGTTTAACATATTGCCACATTCATCCTAAAGAACATATGTTTGTTGAGAATGTCATGTAATACAAATTCTATAGTATTGTTGAGGTTGTTTGTCAATATGTCAAGACATATATGTTTAGGTCCATTCATACTTTCTAGACATATATGTCAGATTTGTCTCCAAACAACCACTTAGATAATCACCATAGGAACCTGAATTTTGTTTACTTGAATGCTGGAAATTGAGGCATCTGAATCCAAAAATTTAATTTGTTATTTGAATGTCAGAGGCATGAACTCATATTTACAAAATATAGGATGATATTAATTTTTTTTGAGCATAGGATTTGTATCTAGAAGCAATGAAGTAGAAAAGTATGTAGGCACTTACATTATACTACAACGTATTGCTTAAAATGATACTTAAAGGCTCCATTGGATTATATCAAATGAAATTTTTTGGTGCAAGGATTGTAATTACATAAGTCACAATGATAAAACAATGACCAGATCTACCCATTCAACATAAATGATAAAGACACTCAACTACAAGTTTCAAAGCAGTGAAGAATTCAAAAATTTTGCCACATTTATGACGGATCTAACTTTTATGGCAAGCGTATGGTAAAAGCTGGTATTTGCGTCCAAGGCATCAAATTCATTTAGCATAACATGTATGATTTTCAAATTTTACGGAACACTCAATATTGTTAGGTGTTAAATTTTAATATTTTTGAACAAAAATCCATTTTTGGTAAGGATTTGTTGAAATGTCTTCTTAGAATATTTCTGTGCAGAAAAATTCACTGGCTGATATGGAATTTGTAAGTCATCTTGGTTGAAGAGCATACTATATGCTGATGATGTTACCCAAAACAAAATCTATGTTGCTTTATTGAATACTTTATGATATGTTTTTCTTTCATGAAATTTTGGGATCCTCAGTCTCGATTTGTCAACTTCTGTTGGACACAAGGAAATATGTGCCTCCCTTGGTTAAATCTCATTTTTGAGCATCAGTGTCATGGGGCTTTCTCATTTTTTGGAAATGAGTAGCTACATAATTATTCTTTGTCCTTCCAGAGTCTTAATCCAATTTGTAAATTTGTATTTTGAAAAACATATTTAGATATCTGATGTCCAATGGTACTTCCCTTATGCATGAAAAAGGGTCCTTGAGACTCCCCTGGTCTATCAGGATGAAAATTGATGAAAATTGCATTGGGTGCAGCAAAAGGTCTAGCATTTCTTCATGGAGGGGCTGAAAGACTAGTGATTTATTGGGATTTTAAAACATGCAATATTTTGCTGGATTTGGTTTGTACCTACAACTTCAAAATAATGAGATGGCTCAGTGTTACACTTTGGATTCTCTTAAATCTTTATGGAGAGATATGTACTTGGTGCAGGAATACAATTCCAAGCTATCTGATTTTGGACTAGCAAAAGATGGACCTGAGGGTGACAACACCCATGTTTCAACTCGAGTTATGGGAACATATGGTTATGCTGCTCCAGAATATGTAATGACTGGTGAGCATTTTATCCAGTTTAAAACCTGTGGCAATAATATTTTGGTGAGGAAATTTTAAGATTGATACAGATCAACAATATTTCTAGCCTCTTTAAGGGTCCTGTCTAGTAAATGGGGCAAGCAACAAAACTAACAAGTTTTTTCTGGGAAAATTTTTCAGGTCTCGTCCTATTGGCCTAATGTTGAATGTATACCAACCAATGTTCAAGACTCAGGACAATTTATATGAGTTTGAATTGTCCTTAATTTATGAAAAAGGTATCTAAACATGCATACGTCTCCTAAAAGAAACATGTGTTTGGTGATACATATTTAAGTTGATCTCAATGTATTCTTCATTGGATTCTCTCTTATTCTTCACTTACATATTAGCACAATATTGCCTTTTTTACATTTCCTATTACTGATGTGAATTTTAATAAAATTTAGCATAGACATTTCAAATATTTACAAAGATAAACAAGACTAACTGAGTCAATGATTAAGGTTGGAAGTCAGGACAATTTGCAAACTGCATTTTTGTTCAGTGTCTGGATGGATGCATCCAAAATAATCCTATTAAAACCTTTAGATGGAGAGGTTATTATAATACAAAATTTGGCTTTCTTCGGTTCATACTATCTAGGTTTTTAGCTTTACTAGTTCACACTCTATTGTTTCAGACATCTTCTAGGCTTCAAAAACACTCATCTCCTACCATCTGAAGCTAAAGTGAATAATCCCCTGATGGAGAACTTTGGATAAATTGGAATATCCGATCTTGTGCATAGATGATGCTCTTTGTAGATACTTGGATCAGTGGAAAGGAGGGTGTCTTATGTGATTGTAAAAAGGGTCTGGACAAAGATACTATTGCAAGGGTCTCATGGGTGGAGGTAAGAGGTCTCCTCAAGATCTCATGAATCTGCATACTGAGGTGCCGCTGCTCTCTGCCTATAAATTATTGCTTCTGTGTGTGATATCTACAAAGGAGGGAGGTGATCATCCTGTTGTGTGGGTTGATGGGAGTTATTCTAAGGCTCCTCCATTTGAGTCTGTTGTGGGTGGAAAAGCCGACAAGTCGAATTGTGCCCTGACTGGATGAATTTACAACATCAAAGCTTCTTTATTCAACATAAAATAAAATCTATTGTTTCAAGTGATACTATTGTTGAAGTCATATAAGGAAGCCTCTGTTGCCCGCATATTAGATAAAACCTTTGTACAGTGCAAAAATTTGTACAATGCAAAAATTTGTGGTGATATCTTTTGCTAATATTTGAAGTGCTTTCTTCCACTTCTAACATCCAAATATACAATGCATATAAAATATAAAATTATAATATAACTTCATAAATTGTGGTGCTCTCTCTAAAAAAGGTTTTGAGAAATCCCTAAGCTCAAAAATATTTCCTTCATTGAAAATTATCAAGTCTTTGCATCTGAAAGAATTTGAAAAGGAATAGTTTTTCCTCCCATAAAACATATCGGTCCCCATTTTTTTACCATATTCTTCATCTCATGGATCTATTTGCAGAGCAGTAGGCAATTCTAATAATTCTATAGAATCTAGATTTGCATGAAAATATTTTTGCTAGAGTTTTCTCTTCATGGATTTTTTTGTTATGGGTCTGTTTAAATTTGAATATTCTGCTGCCTTCATGATCACTAATAAAACTCATCACTAGTACTACACATGGGATCATCACCAGGAGCTACATAAACATCATTTGGATCAGAGTCCGAGGACTCCTCAAACTCCTCTCCAACCTCAATATTAGTGCTAGTAGTAGCATGAGCAACAACACTACACTTAGCAGAACTAGAAGAACACATTTTCCAAACTGCACGAGAACTACTTCCCTCACAAGTCACCATGTGCCAAGCTTGGTCTCGATGGTTTGCTTCCTTCAACTCCTAGTTCAACTACCATATCTTCATTGGAACCAACACCTTGAACTCCACTAGACAACGATTCACCATTTTTTACTAGTGATTCGCCATTTGTACTGGTGATTCGCCATGATTTTGCAAGATAATATAATATCGTGAGAGATTCGCCAAAATTTTTTTATATACATATAATATTATTAATAAAATCGCCTTCCATTTTTCCTATGTATCATGGGGATTTTCCCATTTATTATACATTAAAATTTAGGGGGGTTCTTAAAATTTTCCCTGTTGAAAAGACACTTAGCACAATAAAACTAATACAATCCTTTCAGATCAGATTGGTATTAGAGCTAGAGTTTAATCTCTGGTGTTGTTTAGTGCAAATAATTGTTTAACTGTTTGCAAGTTTTTGTATTCTTACTAGGTTCAAGCTCAAAAGAGGAGAAGGAAAATTGGTGGGAGTAGAAGGGTCTTAAGAAGAGCCAAAGCAAAGGAGAGCAAGATTTCCACAATATCCACCACCTACTTCATCTCCTAAGGAAGAAAAAGTTGCATTAAGCATGTCTCATAGAGAAGGAGAAATCCATGAAGAAGTTGATCCCAAAGAGGAAGAAAGAGTGTTCAGGAAAGCATTCCTTGACATGACTGAGATGGTTAGAATCTTTTATCAAGAAAGGAATTAGAGACTAGAAGGAGAAGGATCCAAACTTCAAAAGGAAGGACAATGATCTTTAGGAGGTCACAATGATGAAGATAAGTCAAAGAAGGGAAATGGAGGAAATGGAGGCAATGGAGAGCCATCATCCTCACCCTCACCCTCATCATCCTCTACTTCATCTTCAGTACATCAGCCACACAAGTCAAAGAACACTAGTAAAAGTCCTTTTTTAAAACTTGATGTTAAGTTTGAATTGCCAATGTTTAATGGTGAAGTCAATGCAGAAAAGCTTGATAGCTAGATTAGGCAATTGTAGGTCTATTTGGGAATCCAGAACCTTCAACATGATGATACCAAAATCCAATTAGCTTCATTGAGAATGGAAGGTGCAACACTTGTTTAGTGGGAAGCAAAGACAAAGGAGGAGATCAAGAAGTATGGTAAGATTATTCTATCATGGACTGATTTCATTACTGCAATAAAACAACAGTTTTATCCATTAGCTCATATGCAGAAAGCCATAATGAACTGGCAAAACTTTAGGCAATTGAAGGGACATAATGTGCAAGAATACACCCAAGAATTTAGGAGAAGAGCTCTCTTATTAGGGTAGATTTGCAGAGCTAAGATACCTTTATCAAGTACATAGGAGGCTTACATAACTACCTAAAACATACTATTCTCATGTTTAACCCCACAAGTCTAGATGAAATATGTGTTCAAGCCATGCATCTAGAAGCTAGAGGGAAGAATATTTCTGAAGAGGGTAGAAAAAAAAAACCTTTTAAGGGGAAAAACAAAGAGAAGACCTCAAAAGGTAAAAGCAAGAAGAATGAATCTGTTAAGAAAGAGGGAGAAAGATTGGTTTGTAAACATTGTTCAAAAGAAGGCCATGATGAAACTCATTGTTGGAAATATTGCAACAAGAAACAATGAAATTGGCATCCGGAAACATCATCCTTGATCCTAGGGAAAAAATAAGCACCTACACTAGGTGGGACCCACACAGGCTATTTTTAGCAGTAATATATTTATAGATGGTTGAGAAAATTATATTGATATATGGGCTTCTAAGTTTGGAATGCATGTGCGAAGTTGTTTCATGAAATGCATGTCTAAAATTAGAATGCATGTCGATTTTTGTTAAGCCCTTAACAAAAATTAGACAATAAATAATTATCTATTTTGAATGAGCACTTGGAACTAGTTAACTGAAGTGTCAAATCAGTTAGCTAAGTGGATTTCGAGTTGAAGTGGTTGGTTGGTGGACCATGCAGTGGAATTCGTTGTAACTGAGTGATACAAAGTTGTAACAGAGTTGGATGTGTAGTTATGTGAGTTTTTATTTAGTTTAACTCAGTTAAGTAAGTTAAACTCATTTGTGCTAGTTGTAACTAGTTGTAGCTAAAGATACACTAGTAGAGACCAGTGAATTAATTATTTAATTAATTCACAAGCAGTGGTCTCACATGCAATTGAGGAAATACTACTGTTAACTACATGCATGTCAGATCCAGTGGAGACCCAGTTGAGAGATAGGTGAAAGGGCCTGGTTGAATATCATTTGTGACTATAGTGATGCATTCAATGCATCTACACACACATTGGAGATGATTATGAGGATTGTGCAGTCAAGGATGGCCATATCGAAATCATTCAAAGGTTCTTGACCATCAGGGATTGTGCAATAGAGGCAGGCTGTCAGGAGGCAGTAAATTGGTGCATGCTTATGCCAATTTTTGTATGACAATGTGAGACGATTGTATATTGTACTGAGAGCTCTTGGAGCTAGAGCTTTGTATGAGATTGTTTCATGATCCATGATATAAATAATATATGATATTTGGGGTTTTTAGTTTTAAGATTTACCGATAAAAACATCTTGTTATGTGCAATTGATTTTTCTTCATGTGTTTTCAATTGGCGATTTAATTTCCACAAAGAATTAAGTAGAAGGATTATGTATTTAACAATGGATTTAATTGTTAGATTAGGAGAGTCCGGTAATACATCACAGTATTGTTTAAATTTATACATGGTATCGGAGTAGTGTCAATTACTGAAAATATTGCAATATTGAAGCAGTAGATGAGTTTTTTTGGTGGAAACAATTCGAAATTGCTGCAAGAATTTCTTGGTGCGACAGTTGAGTAAACGTCGAAATGGCTTTCAATGTTTTGCGGTTAGAGTATGCAATAGAGGGTAGCTCGAACTACATTTCATGGAAGGATAGGATGGAGGCGGTGCTTTAAGATAATGTCTTGAAGGAATTCATCGACAAAGATGTTCCTAAGCTTACTTCAATAGATGCTGCAGTACTTGATGCATGGAAAAAGAAAGTAGCAAGGGTGAGGAGGATTCTGTTGGAAGGTGTGAGAAACCATATTGTCTCAAGCCTTCACGGGAAAGCCACTCCATTTGCAATGTGGAAGGCTTTGACAAATATTTTCCAAAGCAACAACAACCATAGGAAGTTGGCGTTGAAGGATAAACTCACAAAAATCAAGATGGAGAAGAACGACACTATTCCGGTATACTTAACAAAATTTTTCCAATGTAGGGATGAGATTGGGAGTGCAGGAGTAAGTGTTGCTGATGATGGTTTGGTGAGCTTGGTTCTCTTGGGACTTCCTAAGAGTTGGCACAATTTTCAAGACTCTGTCAATGGATAGGAAAAACTGCCGGATTGGGAACGACAGTGGTCATATCTAGTGCAGGAGGAGTTCAGGCGGAACACCAGATATGGCTCTTCATCAATGCATGATGATGAAGAGGATTGTGCTTTGGCTTCCAAGGAAAAGAAGGGGAAGGGGAAGAAATTCCATTCTAAATTTGAGGCTGGTGAAGATGGCAAGGAGCACAACATGTCCAAAGTGAAGTGTTTTCATTGTCACGAATATGGACATATTGCCACAAATTGTCCACATAAGAAGAAGAACAAGATGGCTGCTAGAGTTGCAGCTGGTGAGGCTCTTGCCTTGCAATTTGAGCTTGACTTCTCATTGATCGCATGCATGGTGTCTAGTGCATTATGATTGTGGTGGTACTTTGATAGTGATGCTTCCTTTCACATGACGGGAGATGAGAAACTTTTCAGTGACTTGGAGGAGAAAGTTCTCTAGATGCATATTGAGTTGGGCGACGATGGACAATATAGTGCGACTGAAATTGGTACCATTAAATTTTAGAGGGCGTCAGGTAAACTATTTCATTTAAAATATGTTATGCATGTTCCTGGCTTGAAGAAAAATTTAATCTCAGTCGCAATGTTAGAGGATAGAGGCTATGATGTTGTCTTTAGTGAAGGAAAAGTTTTACTGAGACACAAAGCAACAGGGTGTTGGAAATACTGAGAGGGGAGTGAATCAATATTTCTTTTAAATTGTTAATTTTTTCAGTTATATTCTTCACAATTAAAAACAGAGAGGTGTATAATAATAATATTATTAAGGATTAATAAGAACTTCAATCCTTTTTAAAATAATTGAGTACAATAGATGTATGAGGGCACCAACCCTTCAATGGATCAAGCACCAACTTGTTGCCAAGCACCAACTTGGACTTAGATGAGGCTTCGAACCTATCTTTTCAAGGCACCAACCTTGTGTTTAGGAGCACCAACTCCAAGGACACCAATCCTTTTGTCTTGTTTTAATAGAGAATGTGAATAGTGTTTACTTGAACATCCTTGACACAATTCTTCATTGTTTAATCACTTCCAAAATTCTTCATTGTCTGATCACTTCAAAATTCTTCACTGTCTACTTGTTCATTGCTGCACTTTAATTCCAAAATTATTTACTGTCTAATCACTTCAAAATTCTTTACTCTCTACTTGTTCACCACTGCACTTCAATTCCAAAATTCTTCACTATTTACTTGTTCATCACTGCACTTAACTTTCCACAGGTCTGTGCCCTAAAACTAGACTGCAAACCATAACACAAGTTATTGGTCCAAGACTGTAATTGTAGCAATCAATAGATCTAAGGGCTGTAGGTGTTCCAAGGTGTTCCAAGCTTTAGTGCATAAGGTATAGTCTGAGATCCTGAAAGGTATTCACCATCGAGAATATACTGAGGGTATTTGTTGTAATAACACTGGTCCGAGACTGTGATGTGGACAATCTGAAACACAAGTCCGAGCCCTAACACTGGGCTATAACACAGGTCCAAGGGTTGGTTTAGATGATCTGAGTTTTGTGTTATAATTTTGTCACTATAGTAGATAACCGAGTTGGTATAGCAAATGATCCGAGTTCTGAGATTAGCTTTATCCTCCAGCAAACAATCTGAGTTTTATCCGAGCTCAAATATTTTCCTAATTTTTGTTCAGTCAGAAAATCAGGTCTACACTACAGGTATTCTACACTTCAGGTATTCTACACTTCAGGTATCCTCTACAACTCTGCTCTCCTTGACAGAGGTCTTCAATAACCCAACCTTCAGATTTAACCCTTCAAATCCTTCTCGGTGTCCCTAGTTCATGAGTTGTGAACTGTTGTATGTCTCTGTAATTGATATTTTACAAATTGATGATATGAAAATGAAGTTTTAGTCGTATATTTATAGTGATTTTTGACTGGAATGAAGTGTCACATCTTTTGTAGGGAGGTCAACATGAAACTGTGAGTGTAGGTCGGCTAGATAAAAAATATAATTTCTTAAACTTAAAAATTCAATATCTCACAAACCGCTAGGATTTTCAGGGCAAGTAAAGGCTCATTGGAAAGAGGAAAAATTCCTCTTTCAGATGGTCTAAAGCTCATTGTGATAGGCTGCCTCCAAGATGACAGAAACATAATTTTCTTTGTGACTGTCCTTAAATTTTATGTATCAAAATTTTGGGACAATATGAGGAATGATTGGGGCAGCGTGGCTTCTACATTCTTTGGTTTCTTCATTGTTATTAATTCCATGTAGCATCATGTATCAACAATGTCGTCATATACTAATGCAGTGATATGTCATAATGCAGCCTTCATCTCAGTCAAAGTCATATTGACATCAATGACAATTTGAATTAACACAGGGCAAGCCAAGAAGGTTGGGATTTGAGTTAAGAATATATATAGACTTGAATTAGATGGGATTTCTACTAAGCTTGCTATTATTGGGAAGTGTGAGAAATCCATGCAATTGACGCTTGAGAGGGAGCAGGATTTGCATGCAGGTAAGAGCGAACCCCGGGATGTGGATCAGCCATAAGACGAGGATCATGGAGTGGGAGAAACCACTTAGGTGAGGGGTGGGGCAGAGGGTAGTGCATGCGGCTATACCACCAGGTGAGGGGTGGGGCGACATGCATGAGTAATCCCAAGAAGAGATTTCTGGGCAGGATTCATTGAGATTGTGTGGATCTCATGAATTGAACCTGGCTACGAGGAGCCCATAGAGCAGCAGTAGTAGGATCAGTTGGATTGATGCAGTCAGATCAAAGTGACAGTGTCGGATACTAGAGTGCGGATCAGAGTTGGCAGCAAGTGCAGAGTGCATGGGTGCAGAGTTCAATAGCGCAATGGTTCCTGAAGACGTGTGCAATAGCTAAGCAGAAGTTAGAAGACTTTGATGACATATGTATTATACTGATTCAGTTGTTTGGAGGCTATTCAGTTTTGAAAGTGTTGCATGCAAAGGTTGCAGGGCGAATGCATGGAGTTGCATGTCGCATGAAAAAACATTCCTTTCTTGTTGAGAGGGAGTGTTGAAGATTGCAACAAGAAATAGTTAAATTGGCATCTGAAAATATCATCCTTGATCCTAATGAAAAAATAAGCACCTACACTAGGTGGGGCCGACACAGGCTATTTTTAGGTGATATGTCTATTTTTAGAATTTGGATCAAAGTCTATTTTTAGCAGTAATCTATTTATAGATGGTTGAGAAAATTATATGGATGGATGGGCATCTAAGTTTGGAATGCATGTGCGAAGTTTTTTCGTGAAATGTGTGTCTAAACTTAGAATGCATGTCGATTTTTGTTAAGCCCTTAACAAAAACTAGACTATAAATAATTATTTATTTTCAATGAGCACTTGGAACTAGTTAAGAAGTTTCAAATAAGTTAGCTAAGTGGATTTCGAGTTGAAGTGGTTGGTTGGTGGACCATGTAGTGGACTTCGTTGTAACTGAGTGATACAAATTTGTAACATAGTTGGATGTGTAGTTATGTGAGTTGTTATTTAGTTTAACTCAGTTGTGCTATTTGTAACTAGTTGTAACTAAAGATACACTAGTGGGAGATCAGTGAATTAATTATTTAATTAATTCACAAGTAGTGGTCTCACATGAAACTGAGGAAATACAACTGTTAACTACATGCATGTCAGATCCATTGGAGACCTAGTTGAGAGATAGGTGAAAGGGCCTGGTTGACTATCAATTGTGACTATAGTGATGCATTCAATGCATCTACACACACATTGGAGATTCTTATGAGGATTGCGTAGTCAAGGCTGGCCATATCGAAATAATTCATAGGTTCTTGACCATTAGGGATTCTGCAGTGGAGGTAGTAAATTTTTGCATGCTTATGCCAAATTTGTATGACGGTGTGAGACGATTGTATATTGTACTGAGAGCTCTTGGAGCTAGAGCTTTGTATGAGATTGTTTCATGATTTATGATATACATAATATATGATAGTTGGGGTTTTTAGCTTTAAGCTTTCCCGATAAAAACATCTTGTTATGTGCAATTTATTTTTCTTCATGTGTTTTCCATTGGCGATTTAATTTCCGCAAAGAATTAAGTAGAAGGATTATGTATTTAACAGTGGATTTAATTTTTATATCAGGAGAGTCTGGTAATACATAACAATATTGTTTAAATTTCTACATACTTCATCTTTAGTACATCAGACACACAAGTCAAATAACACTGGTAAAAGTCCTTTATTAAAACTTGATGTTAAGTTTGAATTGCCAATGTTTAATGGTGAAGTCAATGTAGAAAAGCTTGATAACTAGATTAGGAAATTGGAGGTCTATTTGAGAATCCAGAACCTTCAAGATGATGATACCAAAATCCAATTAGCTTCATTGAGAATGAAAGGTGCAACACTTGTTTGGTGGGAAGCCAAGACAAAGGAGGAGATCAAGAAGCACGGTAAGATTATTCTATCATGGAATGATTTCATTACTGCAATAAAACAACAGTTTTATCCATTAGCTCATATACAGAAATCCATAATGAACTCGAAAAACTTTAGGCAATTGAAGGGACATAATGTGCAAGAATACACCCAAGAATTTAGTAGAAGAGCTCTCTTATTAGGGGTAGATTTGCAGAGCCAAGATACTTTGCTCAAGTACATAGGAGGCTTACATAGCTAACTAAAACATACTATTCTCATGTTTAACCCCACAAGTCTAGATGAAGTATGTGTTCAGGCCACACATCTAGAATCTAGAGGGAAGAACATTTTTGAAGAGGGTAGAAAAAAAAACCTTTTAAGGGGAAAAACAAAGAGAAGACCTAAAAAGGTAAAAGAAAGAAGAATGAATCTGTTAAGAAAGAGGGAGAAAATTGGTTTGTAAACATTGTTCAAAATAAGGCCATGATGGAACTCATTTTTGGAAATTACATCCTGAAATGAGGCCTAATAAATGCAACAACAAAGGGAAACATAAAACTGCAACTACAACTCAACATGATTTAGGAGAAGATTCAAGCGATGAATCTAAGATTACAGCCATGGCATTGAAGAACATGAAGGGAAAATAAATAGAAACTAAACCCAATACTAGTACATCAAACTGTCACATACATGCTCCAAATGAAGAAGAAAGAATTGAACTATTTCATGTGACACTACTACATTTGGGGGAAATTCCGACACTTGGTTCCGACGCTTTTGACCAAATGTCGGAAATTTCCCCAAATTTTTTCAATCCCGCCCGAAACCGTTGCTATACCGACATTTATAGAAAAGTGTCGCAATACCGACACTTATACAAAGTGTCGCAATTGCGACGTTTGGAGGAAGACGTCACAATTGCGACACTATGCCCCAAAGCGTCGCTATTGCGACGGCTGCCTCCAAACGTCGCAAGTACGACACAATGTCTAAGTGTCGCAATTGTGACGTTTGGAGGCATCCATCGCAATAGAGATGCTTTTTAACTTATATGCGCGGTACATAAAAATGATTTTATTAAAAATGCGAAACTTATATCCGTCGCAATAGCTACATTAACGTATGATATCACGCGCGCGCGCATTCGCCCTCCTCTCTTGCAGAACAACATTCGCCCTCAGCTCTTGCAGAACAACATTTTCCCTCAGCATCTGCGCCCGCCCGCAGTAACAACATTCGCCCTCGCATTCGCGTGCGCGCATTCGCCCGAGCTCTCGTGAATAGCATTCTCCTCGCATTCGCCCCCGAGCTCTTAATAGCATTCGCCCTCGCATTTTCCCCGAGTTTTGCAGAACAGCATTCGCCCCGCATTCTCCCTTAGTGTTCGCTCGCCCTCTTAACAACATTCGCCCTCAACTCTTGCAAAATGGTAAGTTCTTATTGCAGGCCCTTCCTCCTATAGTAGGGTTGACTCTATTTGGGTTTTTTTGGTCAATTCCATTAGATTGTGTTAGGCTGTAGGGTTCTCTCTAGATGTCAAGAATCAAGATTCAATACCCTCTATTATCTTCATCACCCAATACAAGATTTAATTTTTTCTCAAAGAAACGCTTATTAATTCGCGTACCCAGCAAGTTCTCCCCGTTTAAAACCCTCAGAACAAATGAAAACAAGTATTGTATTTCAATTAAAAAATCTATTAAGAATTGCATTTCAGCTCTTGCGTGCAACAAGTATTTTCTCAAAGATTCACCCGTATCTTGCGTAATAGCATTCACCCTCACATTGGCACGCACCTCGCCCGAGCTCTCGCCACACGCTCGCCCTCGCATTCGCTCACTCCCCTCTTGCGTAAAAGCATTCGCTCCGAGTTTTGCTCAGCATTCGCTCCGAGCTCTTGCAGAAGAGCATTCGCTCTCGAGCTCTCGCAAGCATTCACCCTCGCATTCGCCCAGCTCTCGCAACAACATTCTGCCCCGCATTCGCCCTCAACTCTTTAGAACAAACACCCGCCCCGCCCCGGCAAATGGTAAGTTCATCGTGTGCCCTTCCTCCTATAGTAGGGTTGAATCTATTTGGGTTTTTTTGGTCAATGGGTTTTTTTGGTCAATTCCATTGGATTGTGTTAGGTTGTAGGGTTCTCTCTAGATGTCAAGAATCAAGATTCAATACCCTCTATTATCTTCATCACCCAATACAAGATTTAAATTTTTCCCAAAGAAAAACTTATTAATTTGGCAGCCATTATTTCTCCCTGCTTTAAAAATCCTACATTTAAATGAAAACAAGCATTGCATTTCAACTACAAAAATCTATTAGTGTTAAAATGTACATGTGTGCATCACTTGTGTAGGGTATTCCTTTTCCATTTTCACATTATCCAAGAATGTGTGCAGTATAGTTCATATTTTTTGTGATTTAGATTATCTTGAAAAAGGAAAGGTAAATTATTTCCCATGGAAAAAGAAGGTTTTCCTTTTTTACTACTAGAAATGGTACAACAAAGTTCCATTTCTACCCGAAACTCCTATGAAACAGGAACCAAATAAAGGCCATGTCCTCAATGGACATCATTTGGCTTTGAAAATGGCCATTGCATCGTGTTGTTTCTTATATTACATCACGATAGTTTCTTAGGTCATTTCTTGTTTCTTGAGATGAAAAACAACCAAAGAAATCTTGAAGATCCTTTCAAGAAATAAATGACCATTTCTCAATCATATCTCAACTATTTTTTATTTTATTCAGTAGTTACTTACTTTGAGAGAAATTTGACACTTGTATAAGGAATATAACATAAAAACAAAAAATGGGAAGGAATTGATGAGGTAGATGTCCTTTAGTTGTTGTCAATTAAGAATTGATAATACACGATGCATGTTCTGTAATACAAACTAGATTCCTTCCTGGAGTTAGGACACAGAGTATTGAATCAAAGTTGTAGTTTCTAACTTCTTGTATTAGTTCATCAATCTTGAAATTCAGACATTGCATGTCTTCATTGCTTCATGTTTGAATAATTTGCATCATATTGTACAATAGGAAATTAGGAATTATGATTATTATTACTTTATGGATCTGTTAAGTTACTTTTAAGTTTGCATGGTTTAGTGTGAAATTATTCTAGTGTGCCCCTAGGCCCAGGTGAAGGAATGCCAAGGACTGAGAACCCTAGCTTTTAAATGGTATTGTTTCTTATACCCAAAAACCCCTCAACATCACTTCTTATTAGTTCTTAAAAATAGTGTTGTAAACAATTTGAGAATTTATATAGAAAAATCTCGCACTTCTCAAGATAAAGTCCTAAAGCTAAAGTGTGATACCATGTGTAATTCAATAGCCCCATTGTCACCTCACCAACCTCTTTTCACTTCGGGCTAGCTCTCCTCCAACTCAAGGGGGTTCTCCCTAGTAGATGTTAGGGATCTAATGGCCCAACCAAACCAAGTCAAGAGCCCCCTAACTCTCTATGTTTACTACTATCAATCAAAATATTGAACAATAGGGTCAGACATGCATCCTGAAGATAAAATTGCCAGGGTATTTTTGAGTAATTTCAAAGGGAAAGTCCCCCAACACATATAATCAAGGAATTATAACGTGATTTCAAACATTAAATATCAATAAAATCATTTAAAGGATATTGAAAGGAAAAAGGTGATGGAAGATAGAAAGTGCCTTACTTAAATGCTCTAAGGATTTTTCAATAGTTGCTCCAAAAGCTTCACTTCAAGGCCCTTCAAGATCGTCTCCAACAATGCTATACCATCAGCTTCAACAATGTTGTTCCAAAAATGTCCTCAAGGTCTTCACAACAAGTTTACTAGAAGTTGCTCCAACAATATATTCAATAAGGTCTTCATTGTCAACTCGTCTCTTGTTTGGGTGCCTTAATGTACAATGACATGTTTCCAGGACTGAATTCAATGCAAGGCATATTTGAAACTCTAACTCTGTCTTCCGGTGTCTTATTAGAAATTATTTCAGTTTTCATTTTGTGTTTTCAAGTTATATATTGTTTTCAAGTTTTTACATTTATAGTTTTATTGCAATGTGGCAAACTGATCAGGGCAGTACAGGAACAACCCCGAGATGGGATGATCGCGAAAAGAGGCCAGCGGAAGAACATGTAAAGTGCCAGCATTGCTCTATCTTCAGGTATTTTAGTTATTTACATAATTGAAATAATATTAATTTTGTTCAAATATGCAGACACCTAGCCATGGTACGCCCGATGATTCCCTCTTTGAGGAAGAGCTTTCTTCATCCCTATCTCCAGTGTTGTTGTTGCAAAAAAAGGCACGAGATGCAAGGTCGGAATTTAATGCTTTGATAGACGCGCCTCAAACACCTAAAACAGAAGAGAGGATACAACATCTTATGAGGCAGCTAAATAGATATCATGTAATAATAAAAAGTCAAAAGGATATTTTTTTTGTTCTGCATGAGATGAATTGTGATAGTTTGATTTTTAATTTTTACATTGACTAAACTAACAAAAATTTCTTTTGTATGTAGCGTTTTCTGGCACTTGCTGAACCCGGTGTTGGTGGTAGTGGGACACAAGGGCAAGAGATTTCCTAGCAACCCTCTCGTACAACTTCTACTCCTTTAGGTGCCAGCCAAGAAACACACCCTGCCCAAGCAAACACTCAGCCAACCGCTGAACGTGTTGGCAATGATGAGGCTGATATGGCCAGCTACATTATTGCGTTTCCTGGAGCTACACGTGTCAGCTCCACAGGGAACATTAATGGCACGTTGTTGGTGAACGATGAGGGTGTCCCTATAAAGCACGTACAACTCCCAGGTAAATTTTAATATTTTAACTATTTCATGTACTTTATCTAAAACATATTTATCATGATTTTTATTTTTAAATTAATGATAATATCTTTTTTTTTTTTTCTGTGTAGGAAACAATGAGTTCTATAGGTTTTTGGAGAGCCATGCGTTGGTAATTTTTGGCCCAACCATACGCACAGGGTGGAATTCCCAGAATTCCAACTTGAAAAAAGAACTTCTAGATTATCTAGAAGCCCTTTTTTGGGTCGACACATTTGACAGAACAACGGTGGCTTGGGTAGCCGACAAATATTTGAAATATACCAGGGACACCTATAGGATGCAATTGCAATTTAACCCTAGATATGAGCGTCCTCTCACAGTTCCAGAGAGTGAGTGGAGAGCACTCATCCATGAAGGAAAAGAGAAAAGGGCAAAGAAAGAAGGAAAAATGCCAACTGGACCCGCAAGGTAAATTACAACTTTAATTCAATAGATTTAATTTTCTCTATGTCTAAAATAAAAGTGTGCTACGTCATATCTGACTTCAATCTTTTGATGCTAGGTTGCCCGACACCTCAAAGGAAACCAAAGCTAGGATTGAAAAAAGGGGCCATCACAAGCTAGGCCAGGGCGGCTACTTGAAATTAGCCGCAAGAATTGTAATTAAGTAGCTAAACATCTTATAATTAATTGTATCGCCTTCCAACGTTTTTGTAATCCTATCAAATATGATTAAAAATACACAATCATATGTAATGTAGGGTGATGACTTCGGAATAGAAACTACAGAGGAAGATAAAAATATCGCTTTCCATTTCGGCTATCAAGTCGTAGTTGAACGTCGCAGAAGCTTGGGGTAGGTCCCAAGATCCAGAATGCCTGATAAGGTAAAAAATTAACCTTTCAATATGTTTGTTTTCGTCCATAAATTTAATGTCTAACAACTTTTTTTAAATCAGGGGAGCAGCACTACCGACGAGGCAAATAACCCAGTTTTAGAGCCAGATGTAGATGATCCTCTCGTGCAACCCGATCATTGTAGTGGGGACCAGGCCGACAATGCTGCTATCAGTGAGGGCCGTGACGGTAATTAATTTCCACTTATAATTTTTTCTAATTATACCTTGATGGTTGTCCTTATAATGTTTTTTGTTTAAATGATAGAGAATGTTTCCCTTGAGGATCTTACCACCAGAGAGGAAGACAGGGCAACAGTCCCAACGGCGACAACTGGTGCACCAGGTAAATAATCTCATTGCAATTTTTTTAATTAATATTACCGAACTAGTTCAATGATATTTAAAAACTGACAATTAAAATTTAATATTATTTGTTTTTGTAGGCGATGCCCCGTCACTGGATGAGACCAAACATCGTGACTACGCAACTAGATCAGCGGCGACAACTGGTGCACCGGGTAAATAATCTCATTGCAATTTTTTTTTTTTAATATTATCGAACTAGTTCAATGATATTTAAAAACTCACAATTAAAATTTAATATTATCTGTTTTTGTAGGCGATGCCCCGTCACTATACGAGACCAGACATCGTGACTATACAACTAGGTCAGCGGTGACAACTGATGCACCAGGTAAATAATCTCATTGCAATTTTTTTTATTAATATTACCAAACTAGTTCAATGATATTTAAAAACTGACAATTAAAATTTAATATTATCTGTTTTTGTAGGTGATGCCCCGTCACTGGATGAGACTAGACATCGTGACTACGCAACTAGGTCAGCAGTGCGGGTTGAAAGGCACGAAACAGGAGTAGAGCATGATGATATTGATGATGTAATTAGGAGCTTTAGAAATAGGAAGAAGAAAAAGAAAATTTTATAATGTAAAATATTGTATTATTATAAGACAAACATTACCATACTTGGAACGTTTTTTGCGTTATATAAAAAACTCATTTATCATACTATTTTTATGTCAAGCATTAATTGCAATGTTTCCTTGCGTACTTTTTGTTGAATTGTTTTTTATTGGTTATTGAATATTTTTTTTTATGCTCATGAAAGTAAAAAATGAAATATAGATTGGGTATTGGGGAATTGAGAGTGATGTGAGGGGGGGCGGGAGGGGCCATAAGAGCTTCCACCTTCACGTGGTTGGCCCTATTTAGTAGAGAATAATTTATTGGAGCAATTTAATCTTGGAGCAAACCTCCCTTGATCCAGCGTAGCAACAAAAAAGTCACTGTTGACTTAGTTGCTACTCTTTCAGATCGTGGGAGGCTTGTTCCAAGTTCATGCGACTCCAACAAATTGTTCTTGAAACGAAGAGGAGCTTATTCAGGTATGTTTTGACATTTTCAACATATGTTCTAACATTATCATAAGAATGCATCTTAGAGTAAAAATACTACATCAATTACTTGTATTTATTGTATAGATAATGATGGATTTTGATTGACTTGGCAGTGCAGGTACAAATCCTCTTGCATCATGAGCAATACAACTTGTCAACCAGGGTCATGTCCAGAATATTTTTGCTTGTGCGCTTGACCAGGTTCGTAATGTCACATTTTGTAAGTTCCTTTACAGTTCATAATTCAATATTAAGCTTGTTCATGATTATTATCTAGGTTTTTTTGTATGTGTTTTTTCATCTATTTGATTGTAAGCAACTCTGCATGTTTCCTGTTGTTCACTATGATTTCTCCCATTACCACTCCCAGGATGAATCTGACTTTATTGCTACATAGGTTACTTTATTGTTACTATGATTTCTCCATTTACGATTTCATAGGTTACATCATGTAAAGTTGTCAATCTCAGGTTGGTGATGAGCTTTAGTTCTCCAGATTTGGGGCTTTTCTGATATTTTCTCCCTCATGTCATTCCCGCATCACCTCGTTGTTTGAGCATGCCAATTGTCTACCACTTGTACCAATTGGCACATGTCAATCTCTGAGTCTTGCCACATTTCACCTATTTTCAGTGAGAGTTTAGGGTTTCTCTAACATGGCTTCAGAAATCCGATTCAGTGCCTGCTTGAATATCGTCACATAATACTCATGGTTTGGATTGATGAGCATGTTCTGAATGGTTGGTTGATTCATAAGAACCACCCATATAGTCATCTTGAGATATTTTAGAAGTTTTCTCGGGTTTCCTTTTTCACCGTTTCTAGTGGGTGGGATGGTGTGGGGTGATCCATCAATACTGGTGCTCTTGTAGTAGGGAATTTGTTTTTGGGGATATAAAGGAACATTTGATGTAGATATCCCATTGGATGCATTCATAGATGGGCATGAGAGGTCAAGAATTTAAATTAAAAATATGCAACCTCTAGCATGGCAACCTGAAGGCCGCGAGAGACACTGGTTAAAGATTGTTTTGTGCTGGCCTTAATATAGTAGTGATTTCTTTCTATTATCTTAATGCAAATATATAGTCCGGTCTCATTAAAATGAGGATTTTGGTTGTATTTCTCTTTGGTTGTTTCTCTCTTAATGCTCCAAAAGTTGCCAAAAGTTGTGATAGTTGTTTAGTTTGCCTGTTACAACTTAAAAGTGGTTTTTAGCAATGGGAGTCATGTTTTTTAAGGTTCATACTAATATGAAGATCTTGTAATTCTATATTCAGGATAAGAGAAGATGGCCTCTGCTTTGGGCAGTATGACAACAATTGCCACATCTACCTAATTGGGTAACAATGGAAAGGGGAAGAAGTTGGGTGCAATGTTTGATAATTATGGCAGACAATTGTCTTCTCTTTCAGTTTTTTCACCCATTTCCTTTAATCGCTCAAGCAGAAGAGGGACTTTGAGATTACGCGATAGAGAGAAGGTAGTTAATACAAGAGCTATGGAAAAGGAGTTGTACTTCAACAAGGATGGCTCAGTGACAAAAAAATTGCAGGTCAGAGAAAAAATTATGTTTAAAGGAAGGTCACCTGCACGTGAAACTTCACTGCGGTGGATCTTTCCTTGTCCACTTATATTCGATTTTAATGTGTTATTTTAATTTTTCATGGAGGTTTGTTTTGGAATATGGTCTGGCATTCAATTGCACACTTACTAAAAGCATTGTCAATTTGTCTTGCAGGCGGTGTGAACAAACTTGTTGATCTTGTTGGAGTCACCCTTGGGGCGAGGGGAAAAATGTTGTCTTGGAGAGCAAGCATGGTTCTCCAAAAATAGTTAATGATGGTGTGACAGTAGCTAAGGAGGTAATTTGTAGATGTGTGCTCTGGTTTTCTTTTTAACGTTGTATTAGTCCCCCCTCTTAAATGTCTTAGATTTGGTAGGCATAATTTGAAAACTCAAAGGTGAAAGGAAACATATTTGTTACCCAGTGGTCTACTTGGCCTATGGAATAGCCACATTAGAGTATTGCATAAATATTTTCACAACAATAAAAGGAAAGGGTTATGGCTGAGTCAAATTTTATTGTTATTGACAGTGTAGTGAAATGTATCTCAATGTTATGGTTTTGGCCTTTTTATTGGTTGAATTAGAGGACCCAGTTGAAAATATTGGGGCCAAGTTGGTAAGGCAAGCTGCGGCAAAGACAAATGATTTAGCTGGGGATGGAACCACAACATCTGTTGTTCTTGCACATGTTGGAATATTGAAAAATTCTAGAACAATGAATGGAGAATAAATCTCCTTTCCTCTAACACAGAGAAAATAAAAATTTCTTTGACAGGAGACAGAGTTTCAATACTTTGAAAACAAACTTCTATTCCCTTCAATAACTCAAAAAAAAATATTACACTACTTCCTCACTGAGAGGGATTACAAAATTATGACTGCTACAAAACGCAGTGCATAAAACCAACTCATTGTCTGTTCAAAACAAACATACTCTGTCTCTAAGACACTCTGCTGTGTTTTTCCCTTTCGCACTGCTGTGCATACACACTTAAAAAGTTACACTCAATTTTTCACTTTTTACACACTGCTATGTAATAAAAAATTTACGTACTGTCTATAAAAAAAATTACCAAGCTTTTTCGACCTTTTTATTTTTATATGCCGGAACATATAAAACATATTATAATAAACCCTCTTTAAAAAAAAATAAAATTAAAACTAAATTCTATGGCCCACCTTTCATTTCGCATATGATATATATATAACATATGTTTAAAACATATGTATATATTAAAGCATACATAAAATTAAATTATCAAAACATTAAAGAACCCTTTCCGTCGGACTTCAAAAGTCCGAATAGATTGAATTTCAAACCAAATTCGCGTTCCAAAATGGGATGCTGACGTCTGCCTAATTTATAACGCGAATTCTCAATCCAATGTGCCTTATAAAAAATTCGGGTCCGGTTTTCAGGTTTTCAGATTCCCTTCAATTTCATGCGATCCAATATTAATGCTCCACGTGTCCTCCTTTTGAATTTACAAAAATGAGGGGTAAATTTCTGTTTGTTTAATTTCTGGTTGGTGAATTGCGTTAATGCTGGTTTTTGTGTTTAAATACAATCTTGTATTCCCATCCTTTTTATAGGCTCCATTACATGCGATACCATGGGCTAAAACCATGGGTGCACAAGACCATGTGCCCCAAAACCACCACTTTTTACCCTAGTCAACTTTGACTCTATCCCAAGTCAAGTTTACCTAACAAGAAAGAGGGAGTTTGCTTATGAATTTGAGATGAAATACCTAGATTTTATGCACTACTTCCTAGGCTTGGAGATCTAGCAAAATCCAGGTGAGATTTTCCTTTCTCAAGGAAAATATATTGTGAAGATGCTTGAATGATTTGGGATGGTGGACTGCAAGTTTGTGACTACTCTGATGGAACTCAACTTTAAGAAGCTATGCAAAAGTGCTACTAGGCCCGATTTGGGAAATCCTTTCGAGTATCACCAACTTGTGGGGGGACTAATTCTCTTGGCGAACTCACGTTCAGATATATGATTTGCAATGAATACGTTGAGTCAATTTATGGTCGATCCTCATCACATACATTGGATTTTTTCCAAGAATATTTTGAGATATCTTCGAGACACAATCATCTATGGATCGAGATACACTGTTGGGAATTTGAGGCTGCATGGATAATTGATGTTGACTGGGCTAGAATTGTGGTGGATCGTAAAGGCATATCTGGATGTTTCTTCTCTCTAGGTTCTGATTCGATGTCCTATATGAGAAGGAAGGATAAATCATTTGCTTTGAGCACCACTAAGGTCAAATACATTGCAACAAGTATGGCTTATTGTGAAGTTGTTTGGTTGAGGAAGCTCTTTAGTGAGTTGTTTGAGCATGTCCTAGATACCACCACGATCTACTGTGATAACCAAAGTGGGATTCGTCTTTTATAGAATCCATTTTTCCACAACCGCTCCAAGAATATTGATATCAGGTACTACTTTATCGAGGATATGGTACAATGGGGAGTAGTAAGGCTCCATCACATTGGGACTAATGAGCAGGTCGCAAATATTCTCACAAAGATCCTGTGGAAGGTCAAATTCTTAACCTTCCTTGAGAGACTTGGATTCATGTACAAACCATCCTATGAGGGTCCACATGAGTTGGAAATTGACCTCTCAGAGCTCTGGGGCGCTTGAGGGTATTTCTTGGAGCTATGAGAGACCATATGGTGAGTGGTTCACCTTCCCCTAGTGGTGCACTGTGTACCGAGTGAGTGGTTCACCTTCCCCTATGATACCGCCTTTTTTGGTTGATATATGAACATGCTCACCTTCTCCTGCTGATGCCCCAACATACATCCTACCCATGTAGTATGGGAATCATGGGAAGTACCTCTCATATGGCCAATTATTTTGGAAATGAGGATAGAGACTATAGCACTACTGATGGGTGCATCGTGTGCTTTCATATTCTCTATGCTACGGTGCATGGTGTTCAACAACTTGATCTGGGATCAAGTATGATTGAGGTTTTGCCTCTGGAGTGACTTTCAATCAGTGGAGAGTGGAAAGGTCTTGTGACTCACTCTAAATAAAAATATAATTAATCATTTCTTCATAGTTCAGCAAATCAGAGCAGTGCATGGATGACATGGATGGTACAGGTTGATAGATGGATTGGTAGGTGTTTTTCTCCCTAGTTGAGAGGAGTGTTAAAACTGGAAACTAGGGACAAAATCCACCTTGGAAAACTCATATGATGGAGATGATATTTTTCTTGGATTCTTATTTTCGAGAGGTGCAATATTGATCTAAAGATCATCTTGTTTTGATGAGCATAAGTGATATTTTGAATTTAATTCTCACACATGTGGAAATTTTCAAGGTCGGCCAGAAGTCTAACGTAGGCTCATGAAGCCCCAATAGATGTGTCTCCACTCCTCATAAAATTGTATAAATAAAAGATACATTCTCCTAATTTGGATATTATCACATCTCACACATTCTCTCTCTCCTCTCTTGATTGGGTCATACAAAAAGGAGCAACTTCTCTTCACATGTGAGGCACTTTGACCAAAAATTTCAGGAGGAAATTTCATAATTATTTTCGGGTTGCTTGCGGGAGTGTTTGCCAGTTTTGACCAAGGGTCAACACCACCTTTTTTACTACGGTTTTTAGGTAGGAAGTGTGATTTATTGAGCTCACATTAGCTGGCACAGATCCCGAGGTTTTTGGAGCAAGTTGACTGCAACATTGACTCTGTGTTGACCGAGTTTGACCAAGTTTTTCAGGACTGTTTTGGGTTGACTTTGACTATCTTTGGAGGCCGAATTTACTGTGTTTGACCAAGCTACTTTGGAGGATAATTTATGTTGGTTTGACCAACATTGAATTTTTGGTTAGGGCATCATGTTGACTGATGTTTCACTAGACTATTTTGATAGTGTTTGGGCAAGTAACTTTTTTATGACGTACTCTCTCTATCTTCTGAAATTTTGAAGAATAATAAGAATATTTGATCAAATGGTTTCCCCACATTGGGTTTTTTCCCTTGCATTCAAAAAATATTGTGTCCAATTATCTTGGCTTATCTTCTGCTTATTGTTTATGTTCCGTCTACATTTACAATCAAGTTAATGTGATTGCTCATCTGGAAATTGATATTGGGCTAGTAAGAAAAAATGAAGTAAATTGCTCTAAAGCATAGAACATACCGTTTTTATCTAAAATTAACATGGTATCAAATCCTAGGTGAAGACAAAGCCCAAGCAAGAGTGAGAAAATAAATGACTGAGATCTATTGGACAAGGACAAGGGCCAATGGCTTCCTCATCTTAGTTCAAATCCGATGACAAGATCAATGAGAAATTTGATTATCATGCATGGAAGATGTCTCTAAAATTAACTTTGGAAGAGAATGAAGTCATGGATTATGTTCAGGGAAATATTTTTTAGCCTCCTTCAAATGCATTGGCGACCACTAAATCAAAGGACGAGAAGAGACAAGGATGATGGAGAGAGACATGCCTTCAAATAGGAACGATCCTGCTACACTCTATGCTCATGATAAAATAAAGAACAATGTTGGTCCAAGGAAACAAATTAAAGGAAGACCAAGATTCAAAGAAGGAAGAAAGGTTAGATGTTTCAATTGTAACAGGTCACTATGCTAGAGAGTGTCCTAATAAAATGGATACACCACAAGATGATGATCAAAATCACAACAATTTCAAGGGAAATGGAAATCAAAGAAATAATAGGTTCAATAAAATAGGAAAGAGAAATTCTCTAGCTGCATGATATGGAAATGGTCAACCTATTGAGATTCAACAAGATGATGATCCTAGTGAAAATTAAGCACCTACACTAGGTGGGACCCGCAAGCTATTTTTAGGTGTTTGTCTATTTTTAGAATGGTGAGAAAATTATATTTATAGCAGGAGTCTATTTATAGATTGTTGAGAAATTATATTTATAGATGAGGTTCTATTTTTAGATGCATGGGAAGAGTCTATTTATAGATCACATGTCTAAAAATAGAATGCATGTCGATTATTATTATCTCTTAATAATAATTAGACAATAAATAATAATCTATTCTCTTGAAGCACTTGATTTCAATTAACTGATGTGGAAAACCAGTTGACTAAAGGAATTACGAGTTCTAAGGTTGGTTGGTGGGACATGCAAGTGGATTTTGTTGTAACTGAGTGATACAAAGTTGTAACAGAGTTGGATGTGTAGTTATGTGAGTTGTAAAGTAGTTTAACTCGGTTAAGTGAGTTAAACTTAGTTGTGCTAGTTGTAACTAAAGATACACTAGTGATAGATTAGTTAATTAAATATTAAATTAATTCACATGGATTGATATCACATGCAACTGAAGATTTACTATTTTTAACTACATGCATGTCAGATCCAGTGGAGACCCATCTGAGAGATAGGTGAAAGGGACAGTTTGACTATTAGTTGTGACTTTAGTGGGTGCACTCATGCAACCAAACACACATTGGAGATGCCAATGAGGATTGTTTATTCAAGGCAAGGCAAGATCAAATTAATTCAGAGATTTTGATCAACAAGGATTGTGCAGTGGAGGCAAGCTGTTAGGAGGCAGTAAATTGGCGCATGAATCAATTTGTGTATGACAGTGTGAGACGATTGTATATTGTACTAAGAGTCTTTGTTACACCATTTTTTGGTCATCTAACCTATTATCATTAGATGGACCCAAGTACACCATGTAAGACCAATTTTACCCTAAGTAAAATTGCTTTCACTATGAAAAATAACTTAATAAAACACATTTATTAGGTTGTTTATGGTCTAAATAGGAAACCCCAAAGGGAAATATTAAACAAATCTATATTTTTTTATTTTCCTCATAGAATAATTAATTAAACAATAATTTAATTATTATTCCTGGTCATATTTAACCCAAAACAAGGAAATTAATTAGATAAATCCCTATTTATCTTATTATTTTTTAGGAATAATTATTTAAATCTTATTTAAATAATATTCCTTGTTAAATATGACTAAATCATTTATAAATAATTAAATAAATCATTATTTATTTAATTATCATCCAACCACTTCCTTGAAATAATAAATAAATCATTTATTTATTTATTATTTACAAATAAATGGATTTGACCCAAGTCAAATACCTTTTCCCTCCAACAAATATAATAAAATATTCCATAAAAGGTGGATCTAGATTTGGATAATATTATTTTAATCATGCACCAAGATCTAGAATGACCCAATATTTTGTTATAAATAGAAGGATTTTCCCATTCATTTGTCACCTTTTGTTGCCTATTAGATCACTCTGGATCTATACTCTTGGTCTGACTTTGAGCCATTATCATTGTCACATTCTCCATTATTTGCTTTGTGAGCTCCCTTTGAGTTCTATGTTTGTCTAGGTTTTCTACACCAACAAGAGAGAGAAATGCTATATCTAAAGCACTGAAGACTTTCAAGAACCCATCCCACTGAGGAGAATTGGAAACACCTTTCTTGTTTTCCTCCCAAGTGCCCTTAATATAAAATTCTTTCAAAAATATTGTTCTTGTCTTTTCTATTGGATGTATGGAGCAAAACCTTATTTTCACTGCTTAATTTCTTTTTATGCATAGATCTGGATTTGTGCAGCATTTGTCTTGATCAACTAACTGTAGATCTGAAGATATTGGTAGCCATATTTTATGTTAGGGCTATAAGTTATGCGTAGCTAAAGTGGTCTTTTTTCGTACACTTCGACAAAAGATTCATACTAACACTCTTGGATAGAGTTTTGTATGATATTTTTTCATGATCCATGATATATACATAATATATGATAGTGGGTTGTTATCTTTATGCTTTCTAGGTAAAAAAATTTGTGTTATGTGTGATTGATCTTTCTTCATGTGTTTGCAATTGGTGATTAAATTTCCGCAAAAAATTTAGTAGAAGGATTTTGTATTTAATAGTGGCATATAATTGTTAGATCAGGAGAATCCGGGCAATTCTTAGTTGTATTAAAATTTCTACATGGTATCAGAGCAAAGAAGATTTCATTATTGAAGCAGTAGCTGAGTTTTTTGGTGGAAATAATTCGAATTTGTTGCAAGAATTTCTTTGTGCGACAATTGAGTAAACATCAAAATGGCTTTCAATGGTTTGCGGTTAGAGTATGCACTCGAGGGAAGATCGAAATACATTTCATGGAAGGATAGGATGGAGGACGTGCTTGAAGATAATGGTTTGAAGGAATTCATCATCAGTGATGTTCCTAAGCCCACTTCGACGAATGCTGCATTACTTGACACCTGGCAAAAGAAAGTAGTGAAGACAAGAAGGATTATGTTGGAAGGTGTGCGAGACCATATTGTCTCAATCCTTCATGGGAAAGCCACCCCATTTTTGTCATGGAAGGCTTTGACAGATCTTTTCCAAACCAACAACGACCATATGAAATTGGCATTGAAGGATAAACTCAAAAAGATCAAGATGGAGAAGGGCAACAATATTCCTAAGTATCTCACAAAGTTTGTCCAATGTTGCGATGAACTGGGGAGTGTGGGAATAACAGTTGTTGATGATGATTTGGTTAGTTTGGCTCTATTTGGATTTCCTAAGAGTTGGCATAGTTATCGAGACTCTGTCAACAGATGGGAAAAATTATTGGATTGGGAACAACCGTTCTCGGATCTAGTGCAGGAGGAGTTGAGGCAGAACACCAGAGATGGCTCTTCATCAAAGCGTGATGATGAAGAGGATTGTGCTTTGGTTGCCAAGGAAAGGAAAGGGAAGGGGAAGAAATCCCATTCAAAATCTGAGTCTAAAGGCAAGAAGCTGGATTTTTCCAAGGTGAAGTGTTTTCACTGTCACGAACATGAGCATCTCGCCACTAACTGCCCATAGAAGAAGAAGAACAAGAAGGTTGCTGGAGCTGCAGCTAGTGAGGCCCTTGCCTTGAAATTTGAACTTGATTTCTCTTTGATCGCATGCTTGGTTTCAAGTGCATTGGGATCAGTGTGGTATCTTGATAGTGGTGCTTCCTTCCACATGACGGGAGACAAGGAAATTTTTCAGTGACTTGGAGGAGAAAGATCTCCAAATGCATATAGAGATGGGAAACGATGGACGATACAGTGCGACCGGTATTGGTACCATTACCTTTGAGAGGAAGTCAAGTAAACCATTTCTATTGAAATAGGTTATGCATGTTCCAGGTCTAAAGAAAAACTTGGTCTCAGTCGCGATGTTGGAGGATAAAGGCTATGACATTGTTTTCAGCAATGGAAAAGATTTCCCGTGACATAAAACAATGGGTCAAGCCAAGAGGATAGCAATTCAAGTCAAGAACCTCTACAAGCTAGAGGTATATGTTTGCACTACAATGATGGGAAAAGAAGAAGAAGTGGTGATCCAGAATGAGGGTGAATTATGGCACAAGCGATTAGGCCATCTTCACCATGGCGCCCTAAAAATTTTGCAGCAGATTTCTACTGGACTTCCCAAGGGTACACTTGCGCAGTTAGATCAGTGCAAGGGATGTACTATGGGTAAGTTTATAAAATCCACCTTTCATGTAAAGGAGAACCGTGCTTCGGTGATCCTGGAGAGATTTGATACAAACGTTTGTGGACCATTCTCAATTACTTCAACAAAAAAACACAAGTATTATGTTATTTTTGTTGATGAATTTTCTCATAAATGTTGGATCTTATTCATGCAGAAGAAGGATCAAACATTTTCAAATTTCTGTGAGTTTAAGGCATTGGTTGAGAAAGAGTCAGGGAAGTAAGTGAAGGCTCTGTGGAGTGATAATGGTAGAGAATACATCTTGAACGAATTCAAAGACTTCTATAGAAAAGAAGTAATTTGAAGAGAACTCATAGCGCCTCATAACCCACAAAAAAATGGGGTCGTGAGGAGGGAGAACAGAACGATCGTGGGTGCTACATGAGTTATGTTGCATGATCAAGGCCTACCAATCCACTTGTGGGTGTAAGCATGCAATACTGCGGTTTATGTGCAAAACTATTGTCCTCATAGAGTACTTGGCATGAGTACACCTGAAGAAGCTTTTACTAGTAAGAAACCGAATGTTTCTCACTTTAAGATTTTTGTCTCATCTGTTTATGTGCATGTGACCAAGAATGCCATGAAGAAGCTAGATCCAACTACTGAATTTGGGATATTTGTGGGGTACACAAAAACACCCCATAATTATCATGTGTATTTTTCAAATAGTTGAATGACTGTGGTGCAACGGGATATAAAATTCAATGAGGAGAAAGCCATGAAGTTGTCACTTGAGAGGGAGCTAGACATACATGTAGAGGAGGAAATTTTGGTTCCCAAAGATGAGTCTCTAGATGTGGATCAGCCACAGGAGGATATGCATGGGGTGGAGCAGTCCACCCACGTAGAGCCAAACATCAGAATTGGCATAAGGCATACCACAAAAGCTGAGAGGTTGAAGCTTGATGCAGCACAAAATGTAGGAGTCCCTACTTCACAGCGCAGACAGAGACAGACTCCTAACTAATTCACTAGATACATGGCTCTCATGAGAAAATGTGTTCTGACTGAGCCATCTTCCTTTTAGGAAACAGTGCAGGAGCCCACATGCATAGATGCAATGGTGGAGGAGTATGACTCCATTGTCATAAATAGTGCTTGGGAAATTGTTCCAAGGCCAGTTGATAAATTAGTGGTAGTTTCAAGATGTATCTACAAGGTAAAGCAAGCTACTGATGGGTGTTTTGAGAAATACAAGGCTAGATTTGTGGCCCATGGATTCTCATAGATCGAGGGGACTGATTATAAAGAAACATTTGCACCAATCGCATGGTATTCTTCCACAAATACCATCCTTGCTCTCTTAGCACAAATGGGTTGGCACATTCATCATATGGATGTGAAGACTGCGTTCCTTAGTGGGATCTTTGAGGAAGAAGTGTACATTAAGAAGTCTAAAGGATTTGAGATCTTCAGTAGTGAGTCGCATGTGTGCAGACTCAAAAGAGCACTGTATGGGCTGAAACAAGCACCCCGTGCTTGGTACACTCGGATCGAAAGTTATTTCACTGGACTTGGATTCACCAAGAGTGAGGCGGATAAAAAACTATACCAAATTGTGGTGGAGGGTAAGATTTTAATCATTATTATTTATGTTGATGACTTAATACTAACTGGTGATGAGTAGCTAATACACTCATGCAAGGAGGACCTTGCAAAGGAGTTCAATATAAAGGATATGGGTCTCCTTCATTATTTCCTTGGATTGGAAATATGGTAGTGACATGAAGAACTTTTTGTGTCTCAAGGCAATTATGCATGGGAGATACTGAGTAAGTTTAACATGGAGGGATGCAAACCCATGGATACTCCTCTTCCAGGAAATTGGAGGAAAGAGGACGCTACATCTGGAGAGGTAGTGGATGCTACTATCTATCGACATTTAGTGGGTTCGCTAATGTATTTAGTAAATACAAGACCAGACATATGTTATGTGATGAACCAGCTTAGTCAAGCGATGGTTAAGCCTACCAAGCACTTTTGGAAGGAGGGAAAGTATGTCTTGAGATATCTCAATGGCACATTCGAGTATGGATTATGGTACATATAGATGGATGAGGTGAAGTTGCATGGCTTCACAGATGCAGATTGGGCAGGCAGACCAATAGACAGAAAGAGCACATCAGGAGGGGTCTTTAGTGTTAGATCTATAGTTTTTTCTTGGTACACCAGGAAACAAATATCCGTGGCACTTAGTTCAGCAGAAGCGGAATACATGGAAAAAAGTCAAGCTGCATGTGAAGCTATTTGGATGAGAAAGATCCCGGTTGGTTTTCTTGGTTCTCATTTAGATCCTATGGTGATTCATTGTGATAATCAAAGCTTCATTAAACTCTCGATTAATCCTATGTTTCATGATAGATATAATCATATAGATATCCGGTATCATCATATCAGTGATTGTGTGCAGCAGAAGATCATGTTGCTTCAGTACATTCCTACGAAAGATCGGGATGTAGATATTATGACGAAGGTGCTCACCAGGAGAAAATTTGAATACCATAGAGACGGGATCGGGGTGAAAGATAATCCCTTTCTTGTTGAGAGGGAGTGTTGAGATTCAACAAGATGATGATCCTAGTGAAAATTAAGCACCTACACTAGGTGGGGCCCATAGGCTATTTTTAGGTGTATGTCTATTTTTAGAATGTTGAGCAAATTCTATTTATAGTGGGAGTCTATTTATAGATGGTTGAGCAAATTATATTTATAGATGAGTTTCTATTTTTAGATGCATGGGCGAAGTATATTTATAGAGCACATGTCTAAAAATAGAATGCATGTCTGTTATTACTATCTCTTAATAATAATTGGACAATAAATAATAATCTATTATTTTGAAGCACTTGATTTCAGTTAACTGATGTGGCAAACCAGTTGACTGAAGGAATTACGAGTTCTAAGGTTGGTTGGTGGGACATGCAAGTGGACTTCATTGTAACTGAGTGATACAAAGTTGTAACAGAGTTGGATGTGTAGTTATGTGAGTTGTAAAGTAGGTTAACTCAATTAAGTGAGTTAAACGCAGTTGTGCTAGATGTAACTAGTTGTAACTAAAGATACACTATTGAGAGATTAGTGAATTAAATATTAAATTAATTCACATGGAGTGATCTCACATGAAACTGAAGATTTAATATTGTTAACTACATGCATGTCAGATCCAATGGAAACCCAGTTGAGAGATAGGTGAAAGGGATAGTTTGACTATCAGTTGCGACTTTAGTGGGTGCACTCATGCAACCAAACACACATTAGAGATGTCAATGAGGATTGCGTAGTCAAGGAAAGGCAAGATTGAATTCATTCAGGGATTATGATAAGCAGGGATTGCGCAGTGGAGGCAAGCTGTCAGGAGGTAGTAAATTGGCGCATGTATTTTCCAATTTGTGTATGACAGTGTATGATGATTGTATATTGTACTAAGAGATATTGGATTAGATTTTTGTATGAGATTGTTTCATGATCCATAATATATAGATAATATATGATAGTCAGGGTTTTAGCTTTATTATTTCCCAGTAAAAACATCTGTGTTATGTGTGATTGATCTTTCTTCATGTGTTTGCAATTGGCGATTAAATTTCCGCAAAGATTTTAGTAGAAGTATTTTATATTTAATAGTGGCATATAATTGTTAGATTAGGAGAATCCAAGCAATACATAATTGTATTAAAATTTATACACAACCTTCTAAGATATCGAGAAACTCCAGGCATGATGAATCTAATGTTGTAGATAACAAGCAAAAGGAATTGTATCTTATATTTTCTCCCTCTACTACCTCTCCTCCAGACACCTTGAATAATTGGTTGATTGATATTGGTGCCTCAAGGAAATTCACTGGATACAAAGAGGCCCTCTCACATTTTATTGAAAATAAAACTAATTTGGAGATCATACTTGGAGACAATGCTACCTATCTCGTGAAAGGTACAGGGACTGTTACTCTTCATCTAAATCAAGGTCAAATCCTTCATCTACAAGATGTATTATATGTACCTGAATTGAAGAAGAATTTGGTATCTATTCCAGTGATGGATGAAAAAGGATTCAACGTGGTATTTATTGATGGAAAGGTACATTTTTGGAAAAGGAATTTCAAAGAATCATTCACTCTAGGATTCAGGGTTGATACCCTTTATCAGATTGGAGGAAGTCCATTGGGAGTCATGATATGCAACACTTCTCTTCAATATGAATTATGGCACTAGAGCTTTGCTCACATTCATTACAAAGCTCTTCCTGATGCTAGGAAGATGGTCATAGGTATGCCTGATTTTAAAGTTGATTATGAAGGTGCTTTTCAGGGTTGTGCTGAAGGGAAACATACAAGGGGACCATTCCCCTCAAGTGATATCAAGACTACCAAAATTCTTCAATTAATCCATTTTGATTTATCTGGTATGTTTCCTATAACATATTTGGGAGGATATTTTTATCATGTTATTTTTGTGGATGAATTATTTTGCAGAATTTGGATTTACTTCTTGGAGAAGAAGGACAAAGTGTTCAAGTGGTTATGCTCTTTCAAAGTCTTGGTTGAAACTCAAATAGGGAATAATATCAAATTATTGAGGAGCGATAATGGAACCAAATATGAGTCAAATGAGTTCAATGACTATCATGTTAGTGTGTTTGGCACACGAATTTACCAAATCACACTTGCTTAAGAGGGGTGGTTTTTCCCTCTTAAGTTATTGGTCATAGGAAGAAAATAGATGGAGTCAAGCAAGTTAGTGGAACATGCTAAAACATAAACATACTAGATAAAGAAATAGCATTCATATTCAAACATAAAAACTAAACTAAAACTAAAAAAAATAACACAAAAGCTCTATATAGAGCCAAACAACTTCAATAATATAAACGGTAGCTCTTACTTCCCCTCTTATTGAGTGTTGGTAGGAAATGAGGATGAAACTTTAACCCACTTTCCAAGGGGCCCTTTGAACTATGGAGCTCCAAGTCCCGATGCAAGGATGTTTTTACTTCCAATATGCCTTGGCGCAAAGTATCCCTCTCTCTACTATGGTGGACTGGAGTTGTTGGATGGCCAACAACTTAGTCCCCTATATCTCTGCTCCGGATCACACACTGCTAGTATTGCTCGGGGCAATTTTGGCCAGCATAACAATGTGTTCTCATATTTTTCATCTCTTGGTGGCCTTTAATAGGAGAATTCAAATCTTCCTTCCCTTTCTTGGTACATTGTGGATGGTGACCCAAGAGAGGAGGGTGATTCCATTGTGTGCCACATTTATTCCATTGTGTGCTCCCTTGAGGTCCTAAGGAGTCTTGGGCAGCTGTTCTTAGGTGACCTCAAGTGTGGGATCAATGTCCTGGAGTGTGCCTTGTGGTCCTGGAAAGTGACTTCCGCCACTCTCAAGACTGAGGTGTTCTTATTAAATAATTATGTGTGCAAAGGCACATTTAATTGGTTCCTTCTGTGTGCAATTTGATTTTTCCTTTTAGACCTTAGAGATTTTTAAATGCTTGAGATTCTCTAATGTCTCTTAGCCCTATAAATCCTTTTTTCTAACATTATATTATGTCATCTTTTCTTGTCCAATTTTTTAGTGATAACAGTTGCCCCCTAATGTGTGAGGTCTAGGAAGAACTATATAGCCGAAATACATTATAGTTTCTTTTCTGTGTATCGTGTGGAGAGAGAGAGAGACCTGTGTGTAGCTCGGATTTGGAGACACCTTGTATCGGGTCGAAGAGTGACCATGTCCTGTGGGATCCCTACAAGCAATGGTATAATACAATATACAAAAAAATTCTGTGAGGCGGGCATGTCCCATGCTCGTGATGCTTTGGCTAGTTAAACAAATCTATTTGACAGATACAGATTATGTCTGTGTCACTAGTATGGTAGTGATTTGTTGGTTGATGACGACAACTGTTGACACTCTCAGGGGCATTTTTCTTTAACGATAGGTGGAAAGTGGTACTCATATGCGTAGACTTGGTATGGAATATAAATGCGTATTATACACATAGGCGCTGGCTGGGACCTTCCCGTGTAAGAATTACTGAAAGAGATGCTTATAAAGGCACGGGTCTTTGACAAATTTAATAAAAGTGCAATGGTTGTAAGATATGATACCATCTTGACATGAAAGCTTGTGTTGTGGTCGAATGTCAGGAGGATCGATGACATATGTTGGTAATGATGTCTCCCACAGTGCCACCCGAGGATGCCCTTTTTGTGGAGAGAGGTGATCCAAGGTAACGCTTCCTTTCTGGAAAAGAGGCGTTGATGTCAACAAAAAAAAAGCCTCAACCAAACGAGGGAGTCACCGATGCAGGGGATCATGATCCTGGGTGTGATGGGTTTAACATGGGCATGATGGCAAG
The DNA here is from genome assembly GCA_034641835.2 of Pinus albicaulis. Taxonomy (NCBI): domain Eukaryota; kingdom Viridiplantae; phylum Streptophyta; class Pinopsida; order Pinales; family Pinaceae; genus Pinus; species Pinus albicaulis. The sequence goes on along the minus strand of CM076570.1, from coordinate 867,582,148 downwards.
GGGTGACTAAAAACTAATGATGGGGATTCAGTGGCCCAAGGTCGGAGTATAAAAAGTAGCTTGGTAGCAGTCATATATATTTCTGATGGGGAAATCCCTTGAGTCGGTAGGAGTTCCAGGGTGGGTACAATCTGGTTATGAATGTCATGGTGGCTTTTGCATGAGGGTGTGATACTCTGACCAAGGGTGAATAGGGACTAATTCCATGGGAGAAAAATGAATGGGTGGGTGGGGGACATAGTGCGTTGTTTGCAGTATTTGTATACTTACCAAAAGAATAAAATAATGTGGTTTGGTTTGTACAAAACACAGAGACAGGTGCCCCAAAACATGAAAGTGTTTTCTCACTGATGATGTGAGGAAGGTGTTTTTCTAAGGGTGAGGGGGTCATTGGTTGGTCTCATATGTGAGGTTGATGAAGCGGATGGAAAAAATGTCGTAGATGGGTTATGATGATGGTGGTATGGTAGGCCAAATGCGAGGCGTGGTAGTGCGCTTTCAATCTACTTGCACAACCTGGTAGTCCAAGAAAGGGGGTTTATTTTGATATGGTAAAACTTGACCTGGTGCACAATGAGTGAATGGGCATGATGTGCTTCCTAGACTAAAGTGGTATGGCCATGGTGTCACTATTATTGTGATATATGGTATACTTTGGGTGACGAGCGCCATGTAAGGGAGGCTCTACAAACCAATGAAGATGCTTATCATGTGCAAGGTGAGGTGATGATAAAAATGGTTAGGTGTGTGGAACCTATGGATGATTTTTGATGGAGAAATGATGTCAGGATATGCAGAGTTTTTCTTGGACTCTATCATGCTGGGGGTATAATGATACCTGCTCTTGGAACTTTTGTTGGATGGAGCTACTGATGGTTTTCATACTACTTGCAAAAACAAATACCCCAAGTGAAAGCATCTTCTTTATTCAAGTATTTTTTGAAAGACATGTGCTTAAAAAAGAAGATGAGAGAGGGTGTATCCGTCGGCACTGAAAATTTATTTTTTCGGGGGTGCGAATGTGTGGCACTTCCCATGGGAATTATGGAGTTTTGATCACAGTGTTAGATATTACTGCTGCTTAGGTGACCTTGGGCCAAAGACTTGATCAAACCATATGCAGTAATCGACACGCATAGTAACTCAAGAGGATGAGGCAACCAGGTTCCCCTATCCCTGGTAGGTGTATGATGGCTTGGGGGAGAATTTTCCTAATCAGAGCTCGCGTGAGCACAAGGCTAGGTCCCTCGTTAGGATGGTCAATTTCCTGTGGGTGGAAATTGTGTCTGGTGCAGAGGTGCCTGAATGTTTCCATTAGCGGGCATACCTCTAGTTTGCGGTTATGGCCAATGCAAATGGTGCATGGTACCACTGTGCCAACTGAGTATATTTTTTGGGAATCAAAACTACTCTCCGTCCCATATGTGGATGCTTGGAAAGGATCTGTGGTAGAAGACGAGAGTTTCTCCTTCCATTTTCGGGTTTTTAGCGTGTGTATGTCTAGCTCTTTTGGGGAGTGTAGACTCAATGCTACTCTTACCACTCTAAGCTTGGGGATATGCTCACATTTAATTGTATGATGAAAGTGTGAAAAAATCTGGCAATAAGTGTGTGTGATTTTCTCTTGGTTAGAGAGAAGTCTCTATGGGAGAGAAGAGACTGTGTGAAAACTATTTGCTAGGTGCTTCAGTTCTTTGCATTGATTAACCGAGTGGCCAATCAAGTCGCATATTCTGCATGTTATCCTAGGTTGGACCTAGGTCATGCTTGGTTGGTGCACCATTCCATTTTTCCTATCACACCGATGTGGGTGTGGGGTCGACGTCTTGGGGGTGATATACTTTCTATACTAGTTGAGGAGATCATCACATTTATTTTCTAATGTATGGATCATATCAACTAGAGGACGAACTATCAAGATATAGGTATAGTGTTATCCATGGTGATTTCCCTGACACACTAGGAAGAATAACCTAGATATGGGGTTCCCGTTGTGCTCAGTTGGTGGGGTGACTGGGTACCATTAGCGTAGTGCTTCTAATTCAGGGCAAGTGGATACCACATGATTGGGTGTATTACATAACACACGTGTTGGTATTCTCTCCAGAGAGCAGTTGGGGGTAACTAAGGGTTCCCTAATTGGTTGCTTTTATGAGTCTGAGCCATCTTCTCGGGAGAGACAGACTATGGATGAGCACAAACAAGCCAGCACTAAGCATAATGGGGGGTATAGTGGCAATTTTCTAAAATGTGGTTGTCGGCACATAAAGGACATGTGAATTGCACTGCTTTCAAACCAAAATAATAAAGGCGCTCGATAGGATACCATCTGTGGATGAGTTCTAGGGCTGTGCATTCCTCGATGAAGTGACCACGTTCATCGCACAACGTGTAGTGTATGATAGGAGCAGGAAATATGAACGGGAGTCTTTCTGGCGATTTTCGTTCCTCCTGCAGGTATTAAATAGCACGAGGTTCATCTCCAGAAGATTGGATGGAGGGATCCTCTTGATAGGATTTCTTGATGGCATGTAAGGCGTCCCTATATCATCGGATCTCTAGGAAATGATAGGTATAGTGGTCATAATTTCTACAGATAGTACATGCGTGATTGGTATGCAATGCTTTGCCTTGGATTTTGGTGGCAGGTTCCTTTTTACAGGAACTTGGAGCTGCGATGCCTACCATAGAGCTAAGGAGTGGTTTTAATTCGTCTAGCTCTGGGCAGATATGGGTAGGGTGTCATACTACATCACATATGGAGCAGCGCGGTGATTCTTGTTGTGTGGTGGGACTCTCCGCCTTCTTTCCTCTTCTCTAAATTTTCTTAGTAGTAATCATCAATTTTTCAATGGGGATTTACTTTGCAGGGATGTTTTTTACAGTCTCCTAAATGGCTGGGGCCAGTTTAGGATTGATGGGGATTAACCCTATAGAGGTGATGTCTACGACTACCATTGGAGTGGGTGGGATTAGGTACCAAACTGGTATTGCAAATGATAAGTTTGGTAGGACTACCATGGCCATGACCTGCTGTGACACAAAACTAGCTAGGGGGAAGAGGAAAGGAGTTTGGGAGGTGGTGTAGGCTAGAGAGGCTGTCGTGGTTGAGGACTCAGTGTCATTACTACTCGTCTCCGTGTCTTGACTAGCTTCAGTTCTTGATGTAGACATCATGCACATAGGAGCTCCTGTGACATCATGTGATGATTCAAGTAATACAAGGGGATCTCCTAGGAATAACCCTAAGATGGATGACAAATTGAACTGGTCGGGGCCATATTCTTGGTACCATGTAAGCGCATCAACAGATGTGTCTACATAGGGTAGAATGACATTGGTATTTTTTAGGGGCCGCTTTTTACTATGTGTCAGCTGGTCGACAGTAACGATGCGGACCTCATGGGGGAACATCATAGTTAGAAAGACGGAGGAGGCAATGGCTGACATGGTGTACATATAAATCTGGCCAAGGAGTATATTGTAGTCCAATTTGGCGTCCAAGACTTCAATGTCTATAAGGATCATCTTGCTGGCTAAGCAAACCAGGATGTTTTGGTAGGGACCAACAGGGGCTGAAGGGCAACCATCGTATGCTCTAAGCGTGATGTATGATGGCTTTAGTTTGGGAGATCCTAACTTTGTCCAAACGTTCTTTGACATGATGTATGTGGATTCACCTTCGTCAATGATACATCAGTGAATGGTGATGTTTTGGACCGACTAGTATGTGAAAGGTGACCATTGAAGGAAGCCTAGGGGTGGCTTTATCTAAATCACAAGCCATCGGGTGCGAATCGGCGGGGTCGATAGCACCTAATGCAGAGAGTAAGGCTTTCTGCTGCTTTGGGCATGATTGTAACACATCCCAGGCTAACATAGCGGTGGGAGATTGAGCTATATCATTTACAATGCTATAGTTATGGGCTACTTTGGAATAGTTTCTTGCCCATCTAGTTGGTCCCTTAGCCATTTTTGGCAAAGTTTCAATAGGCATTTTTTATATGGTCAAAGGTGTTGTTGGTGCACTGGTACTAGCCCCTAACGCGTTGGTGTCTGGTGGGGTGTCGTATTTTCGATTCACTGTCTGAAAAGACATTTCCTCGCCAATCATGTAGATTTCGTGCTTTTTTTTCTGGAATCATCGGGAGTTTTTTGTTGCATTCTAACTATCCCTTGATGAGGGAAAGGCTCCTGCATGACTGTTGTCCGCTGATAGGATCCCCCCTGTTGAGCCCCAAAGATGTCCTTTTCTTTCACCAAATTTCACTTCATTTCCTTTGTCCTTTATCAGTTATAGGCTTAAAATATCAATAGGATTGATTAAAGTCACTTTAATAATGCATACAATGACTAACTTACTATACTTTCGTGGTTTTGTTGTTGTAGTAATTTTTGACTAGACTTAGCTACAGAATGCAGCCATTTTGTAGCTAGTCGCCTATTCTGCAGCTATCTTCATGTTCACACAGGTTATAGGTGTCACTTAAAGGAAAAATGCATATGGTTGAATTCTAGAACTCACCTACATCATTCCTTTCCCTCTACGAAGTCTGAGAAAAAATCTGCAAGTGGTTATGCACGTGGAGGAAACCCAAACTAAGAAGTAGATTCCTACCAGGACAAGGACTCTACAGATGTCTTCAGCAAAGTACGAGGCCTCCACAAGAGTTCTAATTTGATTTTAATTGAAAAATACACTTATCCCTATTTCTTCTCCAGGGCAGTTATGTATTTCTCTTATAATAATAACTCGGGAAATCGAGAGACAGTTAGTTCGTTGATGTTTTATTGTTAAGTTGTCTAAGACCGTAATACTTTGTTTTTGGAAGCGTTTTCCTTTAATGAAAGAAGAACAACTTTAATACATGATCTAAAGCAATCTTGAGGAGATTTGTGTGCTAATATGGTGGTAGAGGGCCCCTACTGCCGGAGAGGCTCTGTGCATATTGTTTAGATAAGTAACTTTAGCTCTGTTTCGTTCCTAATTTAGGCAGTTTTCTGAACTTTATGTTTTATGCTCACTTACATCGAATGTTACAGCCAGTCTTGTTCTTATGAATTGTTCCAAAATATCACTAACACTGAATGAGATAGAACTGTAGTATTTCAGAGATTAATTGCATTTTAGTTCAGCTATAGTATTTCGGAGGTTAATTGCATAGTAGTTCGGTTTTGTTTAATGTATTTTAATTTTTATTAGCTAGTTGTATTCTAGTTCTGTTACATTAGACTTAAAGGCCTTCATTATTTACAAAATTCTCTTGTTCTTAATATCTGCTAATACATCATTATCATAGGAACAAGAATTGGTAATGTCATTTTGAAGTCTTGATTGTTCTGCAATTTCTCATAATTTTACAAACTTTCCTTTTTCCAAAACTATTTCAAAAGATTTCTAACCCTTGAATGAGGCTTAATAGTGACATTTTGAGTTGCAGAATGGATTAATTTTAGTGTCATAAGTTAATTTAGAGTGGTTTTCCTTACTATGTTGCAGATAATATTTTCCAAATGTGTTCCAACAAATTTCTAACCATGGATGAGATTTTCTCTGTGATATTGTAAGTTGTTGTTTACTTAGAATAACCTCATTGCATTAAACCTATCCTTTTCTCAAGTTTTTCCAACTTACTTCTAATGAAATTAATTGGACTGAGTTCATGTTATGAGTTATTTTTCTTGTCAAGTTTTTCAATCTGTGAATTAGCATTTTCTGTTCTTAGGTGCTATACATAGTTTAGAATAGATTTTTCTCTGTTTTAGTGTGACCAATAACTTCCCTTTGCCAACAACTTAGTTCTTTTCCTCTTAGCATAAAAGCACAAAACCAAAAACACTAGAAAAACACTAAACACAATGAAGTAGGAAGCAGATACCTAGGCACATATAGTGCACTTCACTTCAACAGTTTACTAGCCCTGGTTGACAATTTATGACATCAATTTAGGAACACTAATTTGAGCAGAAATTTTGGTGCCATTGTCGGGGAAGTGTAACTAGGTAGCCTTGTTTATTACCTCCCAAAAACAGTGATATGCGTAGAGAAAGAGACTCAAGGGGTAGATTCATAAGAAGTAGAAGCTTGATTCCTAGAACACTACTTGTGCCACCAAGACCAAGAGGAAGCACAACTCCAAATCAAACCCACATCCCATACTCCACTGATAATAGACTTCCAAAGGACTTAAGATCAGACATTCCATCAGAGAGACCTTCCACTTCATCCACTGAACCTGTCCTAGAAGAAGATTCAAGGACCCCTGCTAGAGACCTAAACTTTTCCACTTCCACAGGAGAATCAACCATGGCAGAAGAAGGAGGAGGAGGAGTCTTTAATGGAGAACATACACTATTTGGAGGGGGTAGAGGTAGAGGTATAGGAGAAGGAGGTAGAGGTGTAGAAGGAGAAGGAGATAGAGGTGCAGAAGGAGGAAGAGGAATAGGTAGAAGGGAAATGGGAAGCTCTTTTGGGTTTCCTATAGTAGATGAAAAAACCAATGCAACTATGAAAAACATTTCACCCTCTGTCCTTCCAAACTTTTATGGACTCAAAAGTGAAGATCCTGAAACCTTCCTATTTTAATTTGAAGTCATATGTAGAACCTATGATTACTTACAAGATGCCCAAAAACTTAAACTATTCCCTTCAACATTGAAAGGAGCAGCATTAAAATGGTTTATGAGTTTGATCAACAGTTCTATTAGGACATGGGAAGACATGAAACATGCATTTCTAGAGAGGTATTTGGATTACTGTATGCCAGTCAACCATAAGGAGGAATTGTTTAAAATGTTACAAAAAGAGGATGAAAACCTGGAAGATTTGTTGGAGAGGTTTAACTACAACATCAAAAGAGAAAAAATGGAAAACCTAGACCAAGATACCTTGAAAGCTCTTTTGTTGAAGACAATTAGGGATGAATGGCTAGATATCCTTAATATGATGGGAAAAGGGGATATATCTCAGCTCACATTACCTAAAATAGTTGAATTATGTATTAACCTTTCAAGAGGGAAATCTAAAACTGTAAAAGGACCAAGAGACCCTGCTCTTGCAAGGGCAAGTAAGTCTGCTTCTGGGATGGTGAGTAGGGCAGAAATAGGACATATGCTTGATGAATTAAAATCTGATATTTTAGGGAGTCTTAGTGAAAAAATAGACACCCTTAAATTACAAAACAAGCAAAAAGATGAATCTGATGCCTTAGCAATCTTTTGTCCCAAATGTAGAAAGAAGCATGCCCTGAGAGAGTGCCCTTTGGATGCAAAATTAGTAGAGAATTGTGTAATTTGTTCAGAAAAACATGAGACCAAGAGTTGTCCTTCACTTCCTTGTATTCAAGCTATCTTTCAAGAAGAAACCCCTACAAATTCCACATAATCTCTCAATTTTGTCTCTAGGAGGCCTTGGCAATGACCTCAAACACAAGGATTCCATGATCAGCTGTATAATCAACCCTTACCAAATTGGAATTCTTGGCAGCAACCTTGGCCCCACTTCCAAAATCGATCTCAAACTTGGGCACAAGGAGCACAAAATCCCTATGGAAGATACTCTCAGTACTATCAATATCCACCATATCCACATTTCCCTCCTCAACAAAATCTTCAACAAAATCCTCAACAGAATCCTCAAAATCCACAACATCAAAATTCACCACTTCCATTACCATTTCCTCAGAAAACAAATCAGTTGCCTTCCCAACCCATACCAAACCCCAACAATAAAAATCCTCATAACACATACATGAAAGAAGGCCAACAATTTCCAACCTATTTGATCACTCCTTTAGACCTTAATGATGTTCAAATTAGGTCTGGAAGAATACTTGAAAAAAAGAAACCTTCTGTAATCATACAAGAAAAAAACAACTCTGAGGAAGATTCTCTACGGGTAAATAAAAGTCTTGAAGAAGACACATCTTTTCAAGACCCGAATATTGAAAAATTAAAACAAAAAGAGCCAATAATTTCAACTCCTATATTAGAGCAGCCATCAACATCCATCTCTACACCTCCCTTTCCAGAAATATTACAAGTTGATAGGGGTGTAGAAAAACAAATTATGGTGCCTAATTATGATTTCCTAGATGAGCTGAGAAATGTTTGTATTAAGATCCCATTATTACAAGCTATCAAGGAAATTCCAATTTTATCAAAAACAATAAAGGAGTTGAGCATGAAAAAAATAGGAAAAAGAATCAAAGAGACAAAGAAAATTCAACTGGCAGGAAAAATAGCAGATATCATGATGGGTAAGATTTCCATTCCAAAGTATCTAGACCCAGTAAATCTAGTTGTTAAAATACACATCAATGGAACTGAGATCCAAAAAACACTTATTGATTTAGGAGCAGCAATCAATATCATGAGTAGACAAATCATGGATAAACTGAAGCTTCCTAATCTTCTTTTTACACCCACATTATTACAATTAGCAGACAGATCTATGATCAAACTTGATGGGGTAATAGAAGACATTCCAATGTCCCTAGATTCTTGGGAGTATCCTGTGGATTTTATGATCCTAACTCCTAAGAATAATCTAGGAGGGCATCCTATTATATTAGGAAGACCTTGGTTAGCTACAGCTGATGCTTTCATTAGCTGTAGATCCCGTGATATGTACATCTCTGATGGTAGTTAAACCAAGAAATTTACCTTGTATCCTCTAGCAAAGACAATTACAGAATTAGATGATACTCAATGGATTGAGGATGAAGAAGACATACAACCTCTCTTCACAATTTCAGAAATTATTGAAGACAGCCAGATCCTGAATACCTTAGAAAATTTTGAATCCTCTTCGGAATACAAACATGAACAATTTCAAGAAGAATCCAACATTGATTTTTTATCATCAAGACAGATGTCTCTTTACTCCATGGATAAATTTGGCAGCTCTACAATTGAGATATTTCTAGGAAAAACTTTAAACATAAACAAGAACCTAGAGAAATCTCAACAAGAAGAGCTAGTCAAGATATTATAGAGACATTCTTCTGCATATGCATGGGAGTACACTGATATGAAAGGGATAAGCCCTAATACTTGCACTCATCACATCTACATAGAGGAAAATTGTAAACCAATCATACAACCTCAGAGACGGATGAATCCAAATCCTAGGGAGATTGTTAAAGAAGAATTGCAGAAATTGTTAAATGTCAACTTTATCTATCCCATTTCAGATATTCAGTGGGTTTCTCCTTTGGTAATTGTGCCAAATAAAAATGGTAAATGGAGGGTATGTATTAACTACCGGGAATTAAACAAAGCTACTCTTAAAGATCATTTTCCCCTACCCTTCATAGATCAGGTTTTAGATACATTAGCTGGAAAAAAGTACTTCTAATTTTTAGATGGGTTTAGTGGTTATAACCAAATTCAAGTAGCACTTGAAGATCCAGATAAAACCACATTTACTTGTCCTTGGGGTACCTCTGCTTACCGAGTATTGCCATTTGGACTATGCAATGCACCTGCAACATTTCAAAGGGAAGTATTAGAAATCTTTTCAGATCTAATACATGATTGTATAGAGGTATATATGGATGATTTGACAGTATATGGAAACACATTTGAAGAATCCTTAGTAAACTTGGAATTTTTTTTAAAGAGATGTAAAGAAGCAAATATTTCACTAAGTCATGAGAAGTGTTTTATGATGTTTACTGAAGGAATTGTTTTGGGGCATCACATTTCAGGGGATGGGATTAGAGTTGATGAGTCAAAAGTTGAATTCATCTCTAACTTATCTGTTCCAAGTTGTCAAAAAGATGTTAGGAGTTTTCTAGGATTTACAGAATATTATCGAAGGTTTATAGAAAACTTCACCAAGGTAGCATCTCCACTTTTCAAATTACTTACCGAGGACTGCGAATTCAAGTGGAATCCTAATTTCCAGTTAGCCTTTGAGACCCTAAAAAAAAAAATCTCTGAAGCACCTATTTTAAGGGGACCTAACTAGAAGTTACATTTTCATATTTCAACAGATGCCTCAGATACAGCTTTAGGAGCAGTATTGGGACAAAAAGACTTGATTCCTTATGCCATCTACTATACAAGTAAAAATTTGACTCCTTCAGAGTTAAATTATGTTGTAACTGAAAAAGAGTTCTTAGCTGTTGTTCATGCCATAAATAAATTCAGACACTATATAATAAGCTATGAAACTTTTGTTCACACAGATCACTCTGCAATTAAATATCTAATGAACAAATAAATTACTAATGGAAAAGTCATAAGATGGTTATTTCTTTTACAGGAATTCAACATTACCATTCTAGATAGGCCTAGGAAACAAAACACAGTAGCTGATTTCCTATCTAGACTCCAAAACATCAAAGACAATACTCCAGTTGAAGATCGATTCCCTGATGAATATCTTTTTGCAATTTCTACTCAAACTCCTTGGTTTGCTGACATTGCTAATTATTTAGTTTCAGGGAAATTTCCTTCAATAATGAATGCAAGAGACAAAATAAAGATCATTTATGACAGTGCAAAATATTCATGGGTTGCTAATGAGTTACACAAAACAGGTCCAAATTTTTTCATTAGGAGATGTGTTCGGGAAGATGAGATACCTGAGATCCTCAAGGCATGTCATGATGAACCTTGTGGCAGAGAATTTGCTGATACAAGGACAGCTTATAAGGTCCTTCATTTAGGATACTATTGGCCATCCCTTTTTAAATATGCTAAAGAGTATGTCAAAAGGTGTGACAGTTTCCAAAGGGTAGGGAAACCTTCTCCTTCAGGTGAGATGCCATTGCAGCCTCAGGTACATATTGAACCTTTTGAGAAATGGGCTTTAGATTCTGTAGGACCTATTAGTCCTCCATCAAGACAAAAGAAATATATATTAGTTTGCATTGATTATGTTACCAAATGGGTAGAGGCCAAGCCATTACTTTCTGCTACTGAATTATCTGTATTTAATTTTCTTTTTGAGGATATTTTTACTCGTTTTGGTGTCCCAAGAGAAATTGTTACAGATCAAGGAGCTCAATTCACATCAAGGCTAGTGGAACAAATGATGGAAAGGTACAAAATTAGACACAGAAAATCTACTCCCTATCATCCACAAGCAAATGGTCAAGTGGAATCTACTAATAAGGTCATTGAAGGGATCCTAACAAAGAATGTTCATTTACATAGAAGAGATTGTGCAGACAAGCTTCCTGAAGCCTTGTGGGCCTATAGAACTACATGGAGAAGCACAACAAGTCATACTCCTTATGAACTTGTTTATGGAAAACAAGTTTTGTTTCCCATAGAGTTTCAGATTCAAACTTTTAAAATGGCAGTTCAGCTAGGACTTGATCTAACAAAGGCACAAAAGCACAGATTGGAGCAGATTAATGAATTGGATGAGATCAGACAAGATGCAGTCCAGAAAACAAGTATAGTCCAGCAACAAAGGACTAGATGGCATGATAAGTACATCAAGGAAAAGAAATTCAAATAAGGTGACTGGGCCCCCTTGTTTGATTCAAAGTTCAAAGATTTTCAAGGTAAATTCAAAACACATTGGCTTGGGCCATATGAAATTATGAAATTTTTTGACAATGGAGCAATAAAAATCAAGACAATAGATGAAGAGAAGGTCACTTTTCTTGTAAATGGTCATAGATTGAAGCTGTATCATAAGCCACTTTCAAGAGAAGAATTTGTCAAGAGATTCCAGGAAAACAGTGATGTGAATTTAATGAAGAAGAATTCTTCTTCTTCATCAACTTAATTGAATTTTCTGAATTCAAATGCATGAAAAAAACAAAAATAAAATAAAAATAAATAAATAAATAAATAAAGTATAAACATGAAAACTAATCATTGATTAGCATGTTTATACAGAAAAGATAAAGTGAAAATCAGAATTCTTCTGACACTTTAGCTTTTCAAATTTGTTTTTTTCCTGCAAAGCAGCTATCACAAAATCATAAGTGCAGACTCATTTTATATATCATATTCCTCTTATGATCCATTTCACTCCATCATGTCTCACTTCATTCATATTTCATTCACTCCATTCATCCATACTTCATTCACTCCATTCCATGGTCCACTTCATTTTCATCTCATATTTTTGAATTTGATCTCTTTCTGCAATTGAGTATTATAAATCATAAGTTGCAGGCCACTTTTCATATTTCATTCCACTTTACATCTATGATCCATTTTATTCCATTATATTTCACTTCACTCATGCTTCATTCCACCATATTTCATGATCCATTTTATTTCATTTCATACTACATTCCGTCCATGTTTCAAATCATTTCATTCCATATTTCAAAGCTTCTACAGGTATATTATGTAGCCAGACATTCTATAGCCAGCCAAACATTCTGCAGCCAGATTTCCTGTAGGCAACTATCCAGCAACCACTTGTTCAACAGCGAATTGATCCTGCACACCTATGTCAACAATCAAAATCAAAGGGATTATGAAGACTGAAGGATCAATTATTTTCAAAGGAAGACAAAGCATATTAAAACCACAAAAATCAAAGGAAAGGCTAAGGTAAAGTTGTGAAATTATTATGATAACAGATTATGAAAGTTATAGTATGGTTAAGTTATATGTATGTTTCATAAAGTTATTTTAATTATTCATATTGATCGAGCTTATCATAAAATCCTTGGAAAAAATCCCTTCCATTCCGCCATATCAAATCATCATTTATTAAAAATTAATGGTTAGTACTGAAGTGACCTATTAGGTCACGTCACTAATCCGAAATATTCAGTGATGATTTTGAATTTCACACGAGATTTTTCCGCGGTATTTTCCTCCATGACAGCTCTCAAACTCATTAATTCGTGTGAATTACCCTCACCGTATTCCACTCATCCCATAACCACTTCATGTCATCTTTTCGTAGCCAATTCCTGCTGCATAAATAGAGAAGTCATCTTTGGGGTGAAAACAACTCTCTACAACCATTTTTATCATGAATAGAAGAGCAGTAACGGAGCAGTAAATTGAAGGTTGAGAAAAAAGCCATCGGTCTCATTGTAAGGTCCGAACCAATCGGAACCAAATACTTAGAGGGTTACCCACAGATTAGAGAGATTCTACAATAGTTTGGGTGGTTATAGTTTTTGGAAAAGTTCAATGGTTTTCATAAGGAGGTAACCAAGACATTTGTAGGTCACGTCACTAACCCGAAGTATTCAGTGATGATTTTGAAATTCTCACAAGATTTTTCCGCGGTCTTTCACTCCTTGACAGCTCTCAAACTCATTTATTCGTGTAATTTACCCTCACCGTATTCCACTCATTCCATAACCACTTCATGTCATTTTTCCGTAGCCAATTCCTGTCTGCAAAAATAGAGAAGTCATCTTTGGGGTGAAAACAACTCTCTACAGCCATTTTTACCTTGAATAGAAGAGCAGTGACGAAGCAATAAATTGAAGATAGAGAAAAGAAGCCATGGGACTCATTGTAAGGTCCAAACCAGTCGGAACGAAATACCTAGAGGGTTACCCACAGATTAGAGAGATGTTACATCGGGTTGGGAGGCTACAGTTTTTGGAAAAGTTCAATGGATTCCATAAGGAGGTTACCAAGACATTTGCCTGGTCCTTCAACAGGTCAGAAGTTGAAATAGGTGATGTCAAGTTCATTATCACAGAATCCTTCATTACAGAAGCAGCAAAATTACCAAGGCAAGGTGAATGATGGTTCAAAAACATGGAATTTCACAATGAAGCATGGAGGCAGATGCTCAAAACACCAGGTATGGATATCTCAGTTTTCAAGAAAGGCATTCCTAGTTCAGCCTTAAAGAATAAGTGGCAAAATATGTTGTTAATTTTGCAAAAGTTTATAACTTGTGAGGGAAGGTTTGGCACCCTATATGTTTATCACATTCGACTTATGATGCATTTTCTAGATGAAGAAATCAATTTACCCTTTTTCTTACTCCATAGCCTAAAGAGGATGGCTTCTAATGTCCAACAAAGGGTCCAATTTTTAGAAACCACCTTGTATCACCATCGCCTAGTTAAAATCCTAATTGAGCATCATTTGAAAAAGGTGTGAGACAGTTGGGATGAGTTCCTCTTGAGGAATCATTTTGAAGAACCAAAAGAAACTCCATATGAAGGAAAACTTGCAAGAAGAAGCAGGAGAGGGAAAATTTCCAAATCTGTTGAAATTAAAACTGGTAAATCCATACAAGAGGACAGTGAGGAGATTATCTCTAAAAAATTGGCCGAAATCAAGAAACAGCTTAAAAAGGAAAATATAATAAGGAAGTATGCTAAGGAGAGAGGTGAGGGACCATCTAAACTAAGAAGAAGCCATAGGCTTAGAGGCATATTGAAGAAAACAAGGGTTAAGAAAATGAGAATCATAGATATTGGGGATGAAGAGACACCAACTGATAGATCTCATGAGTACCAGTACAAAGACGATATTGATAGAGGAACTCCGGAGGTAGACCCAACACAACAAAAAATCTATAATTATGTTGTCATTGGAAAAGAGAGCCTCAGAAAACAGAGGAAGAACTCCTAGCCCACAAGAATCTTCAATTGAAGTGCTGAGGAGAGATAAATATGAATTGGAAGTACTTAATAGGCACATAAAAAATGAAAATGAAATTTTAAGGGAACAATTCAAGCTGAAAAGTAATATGAATACAACTCTCTCTCTAAAAATGGAAAAATTGTACAAGGCTAGTGAGAAGCTGAAGAATAAAAATAAAAATTTGAGCAGGGCACTTATAAACCTGAGGTTCAAATTGGTCATAAGGAAGCCTAGGATGCCATTGAACACCAAGAAAAGCAGAAAAAGGAAGTTAGATGTCCTAGCATAAGTTTCAGAATACATGGATTGATTGCATGAGGACATGCAAAAGCTTTGCAGTGGGGGTATGTTGAGCCCCGAAGATGTCCTTTCCTTTCACCAAATTTCACTTCATTCCATTTGTCCTTTATCAGTTATAGGCTTAAAATATCAATAGGATTGATTAAATTCACTTTAAGAATGCATGCAATGACTGACTTACTATACTTTTGTGGTTGTGTTGTTGTAGTGATTTTTTACTAGACTTAGCTACAGAATGCAGCCATTCTGTAGCTAGTCGTATATTCCGCAGCTATCTTTATGTTCACAAAGGTTACAGGTGCCACTTAAAGGAAAAATGCATATGGTTGAATTCCAGAACTCACCTACATCATTCCTTGCCCTCTATGAAGTCTGAGCAAAAATCTGCAAGTGGTTATGCACGTGGAGGAAACCAAAACTAAGAAGTAGATTCCTACCAGGACAAGGACTCTACAGATGTCTTTAGAAAAGTACGGGCCTCCACAAGAGTTCTAATTTGATTTTAATTGAAAAATACACTTATCCCTATTTCTTCTCCAGGGCAGTTATGTATTTCTCTTATAAGAATAACTCGGGAAACCGAGAGACAGTTAGTTAGTTGATGTTTTACTGTTAAGTTGTCTAAG
The DNA here is from genome assembly GCA_034641835.2 of Pinus albicaulis. Lineage (NCBI taxonomy): Eukaryota > Viridiplantae > Streptophyta > Pinopsida > Pinales > Pinaceae > Pinus > Pinus albicaulis. The sequence continues at coordinate 867,566,675 of CM076570.1, read as the reverse complement.
ATCGTAATACTTTGTTTTTGAAGCGTTTTCCTTTAATGAAAGAAGAACAACTTTAATACATTATCTGAAGCAATCTTGAGGAGATTCGTGTGCTAATCCGGCAGTAGAGGGCCCCTACTGCCCGAGAGACTCTGTGCATATTGTTTAGATAAGTAACTTTAGCTCTGTTTCGTTCCTAATTTAGGTAGTTTTCTGAACTTTATGTTTTATGCTCACTTACATTAAAAGTTACAGCTAGTCTTGTTCTTATGAATTGTTCCAAAATATCACTAACACTAAATGAGATAGAGCTATAGTATTTCATAGATTAATTGCATTTTAGTTCAGCTGTAGTATTCTGGAGGTTAATTGCATATTAGTTTGGTTCTGTTTAATGTATTGTAAGTCTTATTAGCTAGTTGTATTCTAGTTCTGTTAAATTAGACTTAAAGGCCTTCATTATTTACAAACTGCTCTTGTTCTTAATCTCTTCTAATACATCACTATCATAGAACAAGAATTGGTAATGTCATTTTGAAGTCTTTACTGTTCTGCAATTTCTCATAATTTTACAAACTGCCTTTTTCCAAAACTATTCCAAAAGATTTCTAACCCTTGAATGAGACTTAATAGTGTCATTTTGAGTTGCAGAATGGATTAATTTTAGTGTCATAAGTTAATTTAGAGTAGGGTTCCTTACTATGTTACAGATAATATTTTCCAAATGAGTTCCAACAAATTTCTAACCATGGATGAGATTTTCTCTGTGATAATTGTAAGATTGTTGTTTACTTAGAAGAACCTCATTGCATTAAACTCATCCTTTTCTCAAGTTGTTCCAACATACTTCTAGTGAAATGAATTGGATTGAGTTCATGTTATGAGTTATTTTTCTTGTCAAGTTTTTCAATCTGTGAATTAGCATTTTCTTTTCTTAGGTGCCATACATAGTTTAGAATAGATTTTGCTCTATTTTAGTGTGACCAACAACTTCTTTTTATCAACAACTTAGTTCTTTTCCTCTTAGCACAAAAACACAAAACCAAAAACACTAGAAAAACACTAAACACAACGAAGTAGGAAGCATATACCTAGGCACATAGAGTGCACTTCACTTCAACAGTTTACTAGCCCTGGTTGACAATTTATGACATCAATTTAGGAACGCTAAGTTGAGCAGACAAAAGCCACATAAATTATGATGGTGACATCCATGCAGACCATGCGTAGTCACAAGAAATGGTGTGTGCTATTTGAAGTTCATATCTCTAGTGAAAAAGGTAAGGAAGTTGAGGATGCATATGTGTTGAACATGTATTCAATTTTGTAGCAGTTTCAGGATGTGTTTCAAGCATATATTTTAGAGTTGCCACCTCACAAGGAGGTAAAAGTTTCTATTGAGTTGATGCCAGGGAAATATCCAACATCAAAGGCACCTTATAGGATGAGCACACCTAAGTTGGTAGAATTAAAGTTGCAGCTACAAGAGATTCTTTAAAAAGGGTACATTATTCCAAGTGTATTTTCATGGGGTGCACTAATATTGTTTGTGAAGAAGTACGATGGCACTCTTAGACTATGCATTGGCTACAATAAGCTGAACAAAGTGACCATAAAGAATAGGTACCCACTACCGAGTATTGATGATTTGTTTGATTAGTTGAAGGGAGCATCAATGTTCTCTAAGATCGACTTGAAATCGGGATATCATCAGGTACACATCAACGAGTAGGACATTTACAATACCACATTCAAGACCAGGTATGGGCATTATGAGTTTGTTGTAGTTCCATTTGGTTTGAATAATTCCCCAAATACATTTATGTGTTTGATGAACAATGTGTTGCGTACTTATTTGGACAAGTTTTTTATTTTGTTTATTGATGACATGTTGGTGTATTCTAAAAATGAGGAAGAGCATGCCGAGAATTTGGAAGCGGTGTTGAGGTTGTTAAGAGAGCATCATTTGTATGTTAAGCTTAGTAAATGAAATTTTCTCCAAATTGAGGTACACTACTTGGGACATGTTATCTCCAAGGAAGGCATTGCAGTAGATCCAAAGAAGATAAGGGTCGTCACTAGTACATTTGGTCAAAATTCCGACACTTTTGACGTATTGTCAGAAATTTCCCCAATTTTTATCAATTTTTCAAATCCCTCCCACAACCGTCACTATACCGACGTTTAGGGACATCATCGATATTCCAACGTTTAGGCCATTCATCGGAACACTGACGTGTAGGGATGCAATGTTGGAAATGCGACGTTTCTAAGACTTGAGTCGGTAGTGTGATGGTTTGGGGAACATGTTGCTATTTCGACATTTAGAGCGATTGTAGGTAGTGTGACGTAATTGGACTTCAATGTCAGTATTGCGACGATTAAAGGATAACCGTCAGTATTGCGACGATTAAAGGATAACCATCGGTGTTCCGATGTGTTGATTAAATGTCGTAAGAGCGACGAGAGTAAAAATTGTAATTTCCCTTAGATTTTAACCAATCTTTTTTAAGAAATGTTAACTGAGTTTTGTAGTCTTCATTTTCGATATCCGTTCCCTTGTTCCTTCATTCGGTCAGGTGCACTGTGTGAGGGTGCTTGCCCAAACGCGTTTGAGTCAGGTAGGGTCGTTTCATTTGCGGAAGGCCGTATCAAATTTGCTAAGTTGTGACCACACGTGTGCCTTTTGCACATTCTTGTGGTCCATTTTCCATTTGGTCCCTTATGCCTTCATTCGATTAGGCACACCGTGTTAGGGTGCCTGCCCAAATGCATTCGGGTTAGGTCGTTTCGTTTGAGGGCGCCCGCCAAGACGCGTTCGGGTCGGCTTGGGTCGTTTCGTTTGAGGGTGCCCACCCAAAATTATTCAGGTCTGGTCATATCATTTCGTTTGAGGGTGCTCGCCCAAATGCATTCAGGTTGAGTCGGGCCGTTTTGTTTGAGGTCACCTGCCCAAACGCGTTCGGGTCGGGTCGGGTCGTTTTGTTTGAGGGCGGTCGTATCAAATTTGCTAAGTTGTGACCGCATGGGTGCCTTGTGCACGTTAGTGTGGTCCATTTTCCATTTGCTCCCTTGTGCCTTCGTTTGGTCGGGCATGCCATGTGAGGACGCCTGCCCAAATGCATTCGGGTCAGGTCAGGTTGTTTCATTTGAGGGTGGCCGTATCAAATTTGCTAACTTGTGACTGTACGGGTGCCTTTTGCACATTCATGCGGCCCGTTTTCCATTTGATCCCTTATGCGTTCATTTGGTCTTGCATGCCATGTCGCGCTGTGTGAGGGCGCCCGGCCAAATGCGTTCGGGTCGGGTCGTTTCATTTGAGGGCGGCCGTATCAAATTTTCTAAGTTGTGACTGCACGGGTGCCTTGTGCACGTTCGTGCAGCCCATTTTCCGTTTTCTCCCTTGTGCTTTCGTTCGTTCAGGTGCGCTATGTCATTTCGTTTGAGGGTGCCCACCCAAACTCATTTGGGTCGAGTCGTTTTGGTTGAGGCCGCCCGCCCAAACGTGTTCAGGTCAATTCGTTTCGGTTGAGGAAGCCCACCCAAATGCGTTTGGGTTGGGTCGTTTCGGTTGAGGGTGCCTGTATCAAATTTTCTAAGTTGTGACCGCACGGGTGCCCTGTGCACATTCGTGCAACCTGTTTGTCGGTTTCTCTCCTGTGCCTTCATTCGATCGAGTGCGCTGTGTCGCGCCGTGTGAGGGCGCCCGCCCAAATGCATTCAGGTCGAGTCATTTCGGTTAAGGGCGCCCATATTAAATTTGCTAAGTTGTGACCACACAGGTGCCCTGTGCATGTTTGTCTGGCTCGTTTACTAGTTATTCCCTTGTGCCTTCCTTCAGTCAGGCACACCGTGTCACGCCGTGTGAGGGTGCCCACCCAAATGTGTTCAGGTTGGGTCGTTTCGATTGAGGGCGCCCATATCAAATTTGCTAAGTTGTGATCGCACGGGTGCCCTGGGCATGTTCGTGCGGCCCATTTTCTGGTTGATAATCCCTTATGCCTTCGTTCGGTTAGGTGCGTTGTGTCACGCCGTGTGAGGGCACCCTCCCAAACACGTTCTGGTCGGGTCGTTTCGGTTGAGCGTGCCTGTATCAAATTTTCTAAGTTGTGAACACATGGGTGCCCTGTGCATGTTTGTGCAGCCCGTTTGTCGATTGCTCCCTTGTGCCTTCGTTCGGTCGGGTGCGCTGTGTCGCACCGTGTGAGGGTGCCCACCCAAACGTGTTCGGGTCAGGCCGTTTTAGTTGAGGGTGTCTGGATCAAATTTCCTAAGTTGTGACTGCACGAGTGCCCTGTGCATGTTCGTGTGGCCCGTTTTTTTGTTGCTCCCTTGTCCCTTCATTGAGTCAGGCGCGTCGTGTCGCGTCGTGTACACGCCCGCCCAAATGTGTTCGAGTCGGGTCGTTTCGATTGAGGGCGCCCGTATCAAATTTTCTAAGTTGTGACTGCACGGGTGCCCTATACATGACGTTCATGCGGCCCGTTTTCCAGTTGTTCCCTTGTGCCTAATTCGTTCAGTTGGGTGTGCCGTGTGAGGGTGCCCACCCAAATGCGTTCGAGTCAAGGTGAAGCCGCAACAAGGAAACAGAGTCTGGGTTGAGTCGGGTAAAAATGTGTTCAGTGTTCACCCGCAAGTGGAGTCAGGTTCCTTCCGCATGGCGCGTGTAGAACAATGTTCAGGGCAGGGTTGAGTCGGGTTCCTTCTGCAGGACGTGTGAAGAACAGTGTTTAGGGAGGGTGCGTTTAGGTCGAGTCGGGTTCATGCAACGCGTCCGTGTTCAGGACGTGCGGAACAATGTTTGAAGGCGCGAAGGTCGTTCATCAGGGTCGGGCCGGGTCGAACGCGACCCGAACGCATTTAGGAGACACGTGTAGGCCGTGACTCCAGTGACCCATGTGCAGACCATGACCTCGGTGACCCGCATGTAGAAACGCGTTCAGCGTGCTGAGGGCGTCTGTGACCCGAGTGACCCACTTGAACCATAATTCATGCAGACTTCATAAACATGTTCTAAAAGGGAATTTTGAGGTTCCTTTGGATTTTTTGCACTGTTGGGGAGCTGTTAATGCTAGACCAAGGTTATATAAGCACATTTGGAAAGAAGCATAAATGGTTTATGCAGTTGTGGTTGTATAATTATTATAGATTGTACATATTTATTGAAACATAATATCGGGCAGACTTATTAACAGGAGCTGCCCCTCCCTAATCTCTTAACCACTAACTCATTATTTAGGTATCTAACCCCTAACTGTGCCTAAATCCCCTAACCCCTAAGCCCCCAATCCCTAATCCCTTAACTACTAACTCATTATTCGACCCCTAACCCTAAATTCACCTAAATCCCCTAACCCCCAATCCCTAAACCCTTAACCACTAGCTCATTATCTCCCTAACCCCAATCCCTAATCCCTTAACCACTGAATCATTACCCCCCTAACCCCTAAATGTGCCTAAATACCCTAAACCCTAAGCCCCCAATCCCTAACCCCTAAATGCACCTAAATCCCCTAACCCCTAACCCCCAATCCCTAAACCCTTAACCACTAACTCATTATCTTCCTAACCCAAATCCCTAATCCCTTAACCACTAAATCATTACTCCCCTAACCCCTAAGCCCCCAATCCCTAACCCCTTAACCACTAACTCATTATTCTGATCCTAACCCCTAACCTTAAACCCTAAACCTCTAACCCCTAATCTCCTATTCATCGAACCCCTAAGCCCTAATCCCTAATCCCTTAACCACTAACTCATTATTCCCCTAACCCTTATAATAGTCCTTAAAACCCATTGGGATTGGCCATTAAAAATGAGAGCAGGTCTAGTTGGGACCTACAATCGGGTGATTAATTCCCCCAGCTTGTTGGCAAGGTGGAATTTTTTCCTTGTCAACAACCCTATAGTCCTTAATCCATCTAACATATAATTATAAAATTCTTTTTTTTTGTAAATGTGGCCCTTGACTATGCCATGAAAACCCTCCAAAAAATTCTTAAATGATGGGAATTCCTATTCATCCATGAAACTAGTCATGGAATGTGACAAGTCATCCAAGATACATCCAAATATTTGATTTGTGCCTTGGGGAATGTGAAATAACAGGTCAAGGGGACACAAGGGTTGCATGGATGGGTATAATTTAGAGGTGCAAGCATGGTTTACTATGATCTATAATCCTAGCAATAGAGAATGAGAAGGGGGCTTAGGAACTAATTTCATATAAGGGGTTAGGGGACCTAGAGGGAAGGTAGCGAGAGAAATCGATAGGGGAACCCCCAATAGTGGTGATAAGTCAGGGATTAGGAGTCCAATGATCACAAACCATAAGCCCTTAACCCATAGCCATTGAATTCCGTATCCCCTTAACCCCCAATCCATAATCCCTTAACCCCTACACTCATAAATTATGACCCATAAACCCCTTGACTCATTAAATATTAAGAAAATAACCCCTAACCAGCTATAACCCATGAACCTTGTAAGCCATAACTCATTATCCTCTTAACCTATGGCCCTTAACCCCTAATCCTTCACCCTTAAACACCTTAATTAACTTCTAATCCCTTAAACACCTAAATCCCCTAAATCTTAAGTCCTTAACCACTAAATCCTCTGACCCTAAATCCCTTGGAACTTAACCCTTTACCCTTGAAGCCCTTAATCACTAAGTATCTAAGGCTGAAAATAACACCCCAAACCAACATATTGACCTCCTAGGAGAATCCTTCACCTCCAATTGAGCATATTGGAAACATTTGATTTTTAGATAACTAGGTATTGGCTATGAGGGTATCATGTATTTGTGGGTAATGCCATTTTTACCATGTATACCAAACATAGAAAAATTAGATAATTTTCCAAGCCTCGATTTGAATCACTCTCAATATCCACACTTCATGTTCAGATGGATCTTATAGTGCTCTCTCACACAAGGAGTTGGAAATGAATAGATCACTCAAAAAGGCAAGGCCTCTCTAGCGAATAAATTTGTAACACAATTCATCAAGTGATTTACATCACCAATATTATAAATGACATCATTGTATGTTTGTGTCAAGTTGTTAGAAAGGTTATTTATAGACAATACATTCAATGTACTTGGACTTCATCTAATTTTTAGGGCCTCGACTATAATATGGATTTTGTATCAGGAACACTTAATGCAAATGAAAGGGGGCCTTTTTTTTTAACCAAATATGCAAAAGAGCATTAGATACTACCCTTCATACCCCCCTTGGTTGATGTCGAAATTTGATTTTTCTCAATTTAATCAAGGGAAAATAAAATTAAGAATTTCTTGTTGCGTTTTTCAACATAAAATCACAATGGTTTATCAGTAGCAGCAAGCACCATGGTTTATCAATCTAAGCAAGCACTTTTATGTTCAATCACTCATTGTTCACGCTCAAGATTTTTTATATATGGGAAAAGAAAACTAATGAAGGAGGAGCCACTCTTTGGTGTAATTCCCCCCGTGTAATGTTCTTGCATAGGTTTACTTCTTGAGAATTCTCTTCAACACCAAAAATTTTGGACCCCCTACTCTCCTCATCTCTTGTATTTAATGTTGTTTGGGGTTGCCTCCAAATGTGACTGAGAGGGCACTCTTACCCCTCCCTTGCATTTCATTACCCAACAAGTTACCCTTTTAGGGAACGAAACATAGATGACACCGCCATGCATTAATGACTAACTTGCTCAGACTCTAACCTGTGTGCCTCTTCCTTGGGTTTTTAAGAGTCACTTAAATGTTTTATTACGTGTATGTTGATAAATATAACATCAAAAAATTAATTGATTAATCGATTAACTTTGTAGTCTAATTAGTAATTTTTAATTAAATTTACTAATTCATAATTAATCAATTGACATTAATTATTTTAAAGCATTATTCTTTAACTTAGCATTAATACATGATTAAACCATTGATGCACAATGAATCGTAACACATGTCCATGCCTCAATATCATTATAGGAACATGAATGAACTTTTACTATTAATAATTTTATTAGATTAACCACACCAAGTTTCCATGCAAACAATCTAAAATTATGATGAGATGCTCAATTACACAAAAGTGTTTATAGAGATCGTATTTAATGTAAGGGTGTTACATTGATCAGGTAGATTACCCGAGGAGGGGGATTTTCTAGACCCAAAATGGAAAACAATTGCTAAGAAAAGGAGACTTGTCACACACTCATCGAATCAAGAGTGTGGATAGGTGTGTTCGATGTAAGCATTAAACTAAACCTTTTACTTGTGGAAGCTTTATGAAGCAAAGGATACATATGAAAATAAGTATTGATTCGAAATTTCATTTGGTGAAATTTAAGTTACCTTGTGGAATTTGAGACCCCTAGCTTAGCCTAAATACCGCCTTTTTTTTTTTAAATTCCAACAATGCTTAGCCTAATTAACTTACGACCCTTTTTCCAAAAATTATTACCTAATTAATTTCATTATCTCAATGGTCTATTCTTGTATGCCGAGAGTAGATCCCAGAAAGGAGAGTTGGATTGTTCATTCAACCGGTCGATTCAAAGCAAATTAGTTTCTCTAGATGTTTGGCCCATGCTTTGTGATTCCTTCAACTACCCAACCAAGGAGTGAATGAGTTCTGCCTACACTGGACAAAATAGAGGGAAAAATAGCAGGGGACTCATTGGTTCAAGGGTTTAGAAGGGGACCCATTGGTTCAGGGGTTTATAAGGGGACCCGTTGGTTCAGGGGTTTAGCAGGGGACCTGTTGGTTCGACCACTAACCACTAAGCAAAGACAACTATTGGCCTGACCAGGAAATCAGGTGCAATCGGCCTTTGTGAACCCACAAAATGGTAAGGATACACCAATTTATATCTTCAAAGAAATAGAAAATTTCATATCTTCTTCCACAAAATATTTTCCTCATTTCTGTGTCTTTTTTCTTCCAAGAAAACAAATGTGTTTTTGGCATCTGTTATTTCAAGTAGAAATTAAAGTATACATTGATTGTGCCTATGCATAAGATCTCCTTTCATACAATTTCCAGATTATCATCAGATTTTGCAAAACATATTTCTAATAAACATTGGACATCAAAAGAAGATTTCCAGCTATAGTGCTAACATTGTGGACAACCCAAAATAATATCCTAAAACTTCCTATAAAATGATTTTAAAACAATATTTCTGGGAAAGCTAAAACCAAAACCCTCCCTCTGATTCTCCTTGCATAATCCATTTGTTGATTGCAATGGGATCCTTTGAAAGATTATGTGCCATAGAATTAAATTCTCTGTGAACATGCTGAATAGAAACTGAATGAAAAGCTTCATGGAGTTCCTTAACTTAGTGCTGCCAGTGAGAGAGAACAAGACTATCCAATGCCACATATACTTTAAAACTCTAATTACCACTTTTGAGTCTCCAAAAACCTAAAGATTCTGAACACCTTTAACCATAGCAAATTTTAATAGGGCCCAAAGGGCTACTTACCTTGCACAAATATTAGTACCACTACTAGTTCCAATCTTGAGTTGGAATTAATGATCATAACTGTAATGAAGGACAATACCAACAACATAATCACCCAACATTTGACATGCACCATAGAAATAACTCCAAGTAATATTAGGATTGAAAGAGGGAACATGCCTAAGGTTGAACCTTGAAGCCCCTTCTTTACACACTTAGTTACACTTTTTATCATCATCTTATTTTCGTAAGTCTTCTCATATTTGTTTGTAAGAACATATAAGATATTGGGAAAATTATTGCCATCATATAGCAACATTATAATATATTGCCAAGTGATTAGCACAAGATAATGTGCATTTATGACCAATCCAAGCTAATTGGAGTTGGGATGAGTTGAAGTTGGTAAATTTTGTTCCTTTTCCAATTGAAGCAAGGGAAGGTTATTTTGGTTTCCATTATCAATGACCTTATATGCTAATTTGTGCTTGATTTGACAATTATATGTACAAAGAGCTTCCTTGTTGCTGGAAAGGCTATCTTTGGGAATTAGCATCAAGTGTGGATCAATGTAGCTGGGATTGTCGACATCAATCTCTAAGTCTCCAACCTCGCAATAATTCTTAGAAAGGAAGTGAACATTGCATATAGGGTTGAGTTCATTCTTATTCATTGTTGGTCAAGTTCTTCACAAGGAAGAACAGGTTTAGTATTGTGAAAGAGGCTGAAATCCTTTGTTCCATAGGTCAAGTTCAATTTTTCCAAGGGGTTGAGTTATCCACTGAAGAGGTCCATATTCACTCTTACACTCAGCTGGTCGAATTCTGTAACCAAGGAAGTACAATAACCAGTCACAAGGGAGCTAGAATTTTGTATTTGTCTTGTGGGCCTCTTTTTGGAAGGCAGGATTGATATTTTTCTCATTTTCTAAAGTTTGTACCTCCTAAGAGTGACATTGTGTTTAAGGACGAGTTGCAAGACAAATTTCCTTGCTGGATGTAGCATTATTATGAGTTGATTTAACCTCTACTGGACGCTATCACAATATTTTTGTGTGGGTTATGGAGATGCCTTAATTACATGTGTGCAGAGGGTGTCATTTAGGAGAAAAAGGGAACCATAAATTTTGTTGGGTTTGTACAATGAGTAAGAGTTGGTCTTACTCTAGAAATTAAGCTCATAATTCAAGGGTTCAATGCTGGTCCATTTCAGCCTTAAGAACTGATATTTTTCACTTATTCATAAGCCTCCAAACCAGGTTCAATTACCCTTATTTGCTCACTATATATGTTGATTTAAATCTAAGAAATTGACTGTTTATGACTTGGAACTATCTTCATATTGCCTTAAATCAACAATGTATAAAAATTATGGGTTTAATATTAGTTTTTGTATTGAGAAATAAATGCCTATGGATGATTAGTTTCCATGGCTCTCTTATCAGTCCATAAATTTTGTGCCAAATTGGAATCTTCACTGTGCCAAATTCTCCAACCAATATTACTAAAACAACATGATGTCCAAAAATTTAACATGATCTTTACCATTAGCACCATTAAAAAATACAAAAACATCAAAAAGGAAGTGAGCAATACTAACATCAATTAGTTATCAATTAGATTATTATGATTGTTTTCTAATGACAATATCAGGTTGTTATAATTTGTGGTTGAACTAATCCCATGATGGTAGAAACTGGCAAGGAGATACCTGTCACTAGCACCAATGAGTTGATCTAAAATATCCTCATCTTCACCCTCAAAATCATAAACCAACCTAATCAAGTTGAAAAGCTTATTTGCAACACATATTTACTTGCATGCTAGCAGGCGATTATCATTTCATTTGAAGCAGAACAACTTGCTTTGGTACTTCGCTAATTCAACAGGTTTAAATTTAATTTGATTTCTAATGCTCTCTCTCCTTGTTGGGTTAGTGACAATGGAAGTTGCAAAAATAGGATATAAGGATTACTCAGTTTTGAACAAGGACCTCCAATTTAACTCACCAAATTGTGTCATCTTTGCCCTAGTAACTCATAGAAAAGACACTAACACTCGCTATATTTTAAAGATGTCGTGGCACATGAAATTAAGTCAATATCATCAAAGGATAAATCCAGGAACAAAGTGACAAGAAGAGGAATTAATAGACTGCATAACAATGGTTGCTTCTCATATGTCCAAATGCATGTTGTGCCTCAATTCCTACACAACACCTTTCAAATGTAGCACAATCAAATCATATCTTGAGGAAATCCTTCTTTATACTGTTTGAAGAAAATTTTCAAGGTTTTTAATACATATCTACCATCAAATATTCAAACTACCTTTGTTGAATACAAGACTTCCAGCCACGAGAAGTTAACCAGGTTGGTAAGAGCAAGGTATTGTCTTAACTCCCACAGGGACTCAAATCTAACAAAAGTGGCCAGCTTTCCCCTACTATTTCTCTTTTTTTCTTCATGTCAGTTTTACATCCAAGGTGGATCAATGTAGTAACCAAGTCATATTCTCCTATCACTTCTGTTATATGCTTGTTATAATGTTTTAGACTAGGTTTGGTATGTGGATTGGTCCTAGTGATCGAGTTGAATTGATCTATGTACACTTGTTCTTAGATAATGATGAAAAAATTTGATATCAGCTAAATATTACCATAGAAACAAGTGAAATAAAACCTTGGGAAATCCCAACTACATATTTTTCATGATTAATGAAATCTCATGCAAATAACAGCTTCGATGTTAATAATTTGCCTTCCTTTATATTCAATAATAATGTCGTGGTTAGGTAGAGAAGTTTTACGTTGTTTAAGAATACATAGCATATATGCATTAATACCCTAATATGCATAGTGATAGTAAGCGTTTCCTTTAGAAAAAATTGAGAAGGGAAGTTCATGAAACATTTGCTCTCCAATCAAGCAAAAAAATTTGAATGAAGACTTAAGAAAGCCCAATTGTGGCCAATAACCTTCAAAATTCCCTAAATTTTACAGGTTTGAATTATCTACAAGTCCAGGATGTGCTCTTGGTTGTTCCCTCAAACTGCCTTCACAAACAACAAGAAAGAAATAGAGATTTTAAATTTATCATTCTGTAATCAATCTTCACCCTTAAAGTTCAAGCATGCTCCAGTTTAAAATCAGAGTCCTAAATTGTGAGTCGTTTAAAATTAGAGTCCTAAATTGTGAGTCTACATTACCACCTCAATGAAAATTATCGTACTTAAAGGAAAGTGTATATTCATCCTAACTCTGGATTGATTAAGTATCAAAAGGAATAAAAAAGAACTTAGATGCAAATCTCTTGGTGCCTAAAAGATCCCAAGTTAAGATGAATATATGCTGGTGTGTGTGTGCATGTTAATTAATGTTAGGTATTCTTTTCTTAAATTCTCTTACGTTACATTTTTTTTTTAATATTTTGATTTATGCATGGACATTACACAACTCTCACATATCAGGCAGTAGAATGCACCTTGCCTCCTCTTGGTGCAATGAGTAAACCTAAGATTTTAAAACATTGAACCTGCTTTCAATGTTGATCACAACTGCAAATTCATTTGGTAGCTGTCAAGGGTAAGAAAAAAATATGGAGAAAAGAATGAGAATCTGTCCAAAGCACACATGCAAGCAATAAGTGTGCAGCACTGCCACTAGAAGATGCTAATTTTAACAATCATTAATACTTGTAACCATATGGAGCTGCATTCGGTAAAGTTTGTATTTCAAGCATGGAACTTGAAACTGACAATTCTGTTGCTCAATTAATTTATGGGACTTTCAACAATTACTAAGTAGAAAGATGGGCAGGATTTTAAGCTATTCATAGAATCATAGCCATCATAATTTTGTACTCATGCTAGCCTCACCAACACCCATGGACCTTCATCTTGCTCAATCAACTAAGACAATGTCGCAATCATAATAAAAATGGCTCGATCTATGAAATCTCCCAACCCAATGGCATGAGTTAGTTAGAGTCTCTTCCCCACCTCATCCCCTAGATGATTGCCCGTGAACTTCCCCAACCCAATGGTATAAAATCAGGGATGTGAAGCCCACTCCACCAGAGGAAGGATATATTTTGTTACTGGGACAATCTCCTGGAGGCCATGTTCTTACTACATGTCATAGGATGTTCTTACTCCCCATTTTGAACCATTGTACCTGAAAGAAAATGATCCTGTAATAAAACCAAAACAAAGTGATCAATGGTATAAAATAAGGGATGTGAAGCCCACTCCACCAGAGGAAGGATATATTTCATTACTGGGACAACCTCCTGGAGGCCATGTTCTTACTACATGTCATAGGATGTTATTACTCCCAATTTTGAACCATTGTACCTAAAATAAAATGATCTTGTAATAAAGCCAAAACAAACTGATCTTGAACTAAAAAGGTCAAGGCCTTGAAGTTCTACATGGAAAAATAAGAGAAATGGTTGCATCCTGAATCTGTTGAATACATAAAAACCATAAGCTACAAGGCATCCTATTTCTAATAATTACACCCCACCCAAAGCCTATAGATGCATACCAAAAATTAACTGTTAGGATATTTCATGTCCGATAAACATTAAGGAATTCATTGAATGTTACCTTGGTACTTTGAATGAAAAGCATCTACCATCTACCAAGGGGTGGGATGCCATTCCAATTTTTAATGGCACCTGACCTCCAGATTTCCTTGACTTCCATGACAACTTCTGCTAATCAAATTCCCCCCTACTAGCCCACAAGGGGTGAACATGGCACCTGGAGAAATAAAACCTTGGTGGGGGCAACAACAACACCCCACATGAGCTTTCTTAATAGAGACTAGAGTCTAGATATATGGCACGTTTGGACAATAAAAACTAGACAAATTAGTTTTTCAAATCCTTTCAGGAAGACACTAATTAGCTTGAAGACACCTTTAGCACTCTATTGAGGTATAGTAGATGATATTTTGGTCACTTGTGAACAACTTCATTCTTTAATTTACAATACAATCAATGGACCTGATCTTATTAGATATAATGTTGTAACAACAATGACCAGATAAGCCACATTAACTCCACCCTTATGAAAATTTACTTGGAGAAAACTAATTTTTCAATGTTGGAAAATGAAAAGATATATATTCATTGTTCGATGTTGAAGACAGTACATATAAGAGATGTAGGCATATTGCAAAAATATGTCAAGCTGAGTACAGTGCAATATGTCTATCATAATATAGGGTTTGCTCAACTATAAAGAGTGGGGAGGGATTCTGTCAAGCAGGATATAGGTTCTCTGTTTATGTAATGTGATCTTTTGGATGCCAATGAAACAAGACAGACGCGGAACCTAAGGAAAAGAGACGATAGTCAACCTGAAGAATTGAAATAGATGTTATTAATCCGAAATAGCACGAAAAAATGTAGGAAATGGACCATAAAAAACACTAGTGTGCCCATCCTAAATTTACCCCCCTATCCTTTTTTTATTACTTGGTTAAATGATCTGAATATTCTAAAATTGGTTAAATTAACTCCTGAAATTACAGTTACACACCAGTTACGCTGGGAGACACCATAATGGAAGTAAAAACTTGATTACAAGCTCTCCAGATCTACTTTACAGCTTCAAGGGGTAAGGCCAAATTTGAAAAGCATAAAATTCTCTTTTTTCTGTTCCCAATTTTAGTTCCCCAGTTTCAATTCCAAACTTATACTTCCTCCACTCTCTATGCCCCCAAGATGGTATTGAAGAGACCAGTTCAAATATTCTAAGATTATTTATGGTCTTCAAGTAGCAGGCACGGTAGAGTCATCAATCAAGTATCATTGTCAATAGTGTGTGCTCCTAAACTGGCATGAAGTATAGGTCCGGTGGAAGACCCAATGTCACTCCCAGGAGTGAAAGGAGTAAAGAGCCTGTTGGACCTCACACCGTCAGATGAGATTTGGAAGTATACTATCCTTTTTTATGCTTCAATGATGCACATTGCCTAGAAAGCCCTCTTGCCTTGCTACTTAATTACTGGAATGCCACTGCAAAAATCCGTGAGGATAGTTGGGCCTTTGTGGTCCTAAACCTTTGCTTTAACCCAAAGAAGAGGGTCAAGGAATGGAAGGATGTTGAGATCACAAAGAGGGAGAGAATTGAATGGATAGACCAAAAAGTCCTACAACCTGCAATAAAAGGGTGTGTGTGTGTGAGAGAGAGAGAGTGAATAATCCCTTGACCAAGTGTAACACCCAGCTTGAAAAGAGAAATTAAAATATGGGTGCCTGTAGGCTAAACAAATCAATCACTAAATGAATCAATATGATGTTACAAATAACTCATGAGATGTTTATTTACAGTGTAAAAACAACTTATAAGGTTTTGCGTCTTCACCATTAGATAGTTATGGGCCCACAATTGCCTAGGCCAGACTTGGCCACCTAAAATAATATACAATAGAATGACTAGGTCGTTTGTTAAACTATACAACTATGTCTTCCCATTGGTATTACTACATCTTTTCATGGTCATGGATATGTCATAATATACATCAAGAAGACAACTAACACCAATGGGAAGACGTAGTAATCGTAAGATAGTCATATACTCCATCACAACTTAGGAGGGGTAGCATTAGTGACGTGCCTCCAAAGCCCAAGGTCTTTGTTCCAACCCCGATGGTATGATTCTACATCATGTGAATGGATAAAATATTGGCATACAACAATGTATCAAATATCAAAACTTAGTGCTATTATTGCCTCTCCAAAATGGGAACTAAATATTTGTTGATCCACACTTAGAAGCTGAGAAAGCTCAGATCGAGATCCTAAATATTGGGGATAAAAAACATGAATGGAATCCCCATCAAAATCTACACCAAGTGGCCACCATATTAGAGGTTTAATAATAATTGTAGAGCCCAAATGTACGTATGATTATAATCCATGTAATTAATGTTTGTGGATACTTGGAGGACCATTAATCAAAACAAAATCCTTATCATGAAAATATATTTAAGCTAATCTCTAGGAAAAAGTTTCCTCCCTTGAAACATTTCAAGCCCTAAGAAGGCAAGCTGTTGAACCACTTTCTTAGTGGATCTTACATTTCCACTATCATTTCCTAGCTCATTCATAAATATATTTCTTTGAGAATCACAACGAGTAAGAAAAAAATCATCCAAACATGCACTAAAAGCATCTAAGGATAAAAACTCAATAAAAAAAATTTCAACTGAATTCAAGCACTTCATTGTCGCTCCTGAATCTTTGCACTTAACAATTGCATTACAAATTTGAGTAAGAAAACTCAAAAATTGTGTTTTATCACCATTGAATAATATAATTTCACTATTTCTTATGAGAAGCCCATTCTCCTCACAGTTCAAATCAAGAGGTAAGTCCATCTGAAGAATTTACCTTATTGTCCAAAATGGCCCTTCATCATGCACTTTAGTGACTGCTGGTTCATGCAAGTTTCCATAAGTCCACGTTGATAGTTGATTCAGTGTAGTTTTATCCAACATAGATTTGATATATTATGATGTAATCAAATTTTGGAGGCCCAGGTGTAACCATAGTTTTAAAAACACACAACCCAAGATCACCTTGAGGCAACTACTAACTGGGAAAGTTAATCATCCCACAAGTAATGCGACCTCTCGTTATAAGGATCTGGCAAGGGAACTACAGATAAGAAAGTGTTGTCTTCATATATAGTTCATAGCCCTTGTCTGCCATTTGATCATGAAACTTTAAAGCCTCTAAGATCTTGTTCTCTTTTATTAGCCCATAAATTATGGTACTGTATGTAATTATGTCAGCCATGCAGTTATTCTCATTCATTTCTTCGAGGAGAAGGAAATCTTCATCCAATTTCCCTCCCTCGCAATATCCATTGACCATTGCATTATAGGTCACTACAGTTAGCTTTATTACACTCATTAAAGCTTCACTGTAAATATCTTTAGCCTCATCTAATCCACCTGCTTTGTAGAAATTGTCTACTAGCAAGGTGTAAGTATAAAAATTTGGCTTACAGCCCTTACTTTTAATTATACTCAACCACTCCATGGCCTCTTTAATGCACAAAATTTATGTATTAGAAAGGTAAATTTAGAAATTATTTTAGTTTTAATTTTGTGTTTTCAGGTTAGATATTGTTTTCAAGTTTTCACATTTCTAATTTTATTGCAATGTGGCAGACTGATCGTGGCAATACACGAACAACCCCAGGACATGATGATCATGGAAAAGGGCCAGCCGAAGAACATGTAAATTTCCGGCGTTGCTATATCTTCAAGCATTTTAGTTATTTACATAATTGAAATAATGTTAATTTTGTTCGAATATGCAGACGCCTGGCCATGGTGCGCCCGATGATTCCCTCAACGAGGAATATTTTTCTTCATCCCCAAGTCCATTGTTGTTGCTGCAAAAAAGGGCGCGAAAAGCAAAGTTGGAACTTGAGCGTTTGGTAGACGTTACGCCTCAAACACCTGAATTAGGAATGAGGATAAGACAAATTATGACCCAGATAGATACATATAAGGTAATAATAAAAAATCAAACGGATATTTTTTTTGTTCTGCATGAGATCAATTGTGATAGTTTGATTTTTAATTTTTACATTAACTAAAATAACAAAAAAATTCTTTTGTATGTAGCATTATCTGACACCTGCTACCCCCAGTGTTGGTGGTAGTGGGACACAAAGGCAAGAGATTTCTGAGGAACCCTCTCGTACACCTTCTACGCCTTTAGGTGGCAGCCAAGAAATGCACCCTACCCAAGAAGACACCCAGCTAACCGCTGAACATGTTGGCAGTGATGAGGTTGGTATGGCCAACTATATTATTGCGTTTCCTAGAGCCACACGTGTCACCTCCACGGGGACCATTGATGGCATGTTTTTGGTGAACGATGAAGGTGTTCCTATAAAGCACGTACAACTCCCAGGTAAGTTTTAATATTTTAACTATTTCATGTACTCTATCTAAAACATATTTTATCATGATATTTATTTTTAAATTAATGATAATATATTTTTTTCTGTGTAGGAAACAATGAGTTATATAGGTTTTTGGAGAGCAAGGTGTTGGTAATTTTTGGCCCAACCATATGCACAAGGTTGAATTTCCAGAATTCCAACATGAAAAAAGAACTTCTAGATTATCTAGAAGCCCTTTTTGGGGTGGGCACATTTGATAGAACAACGGTCGCTCAAGTAGTTGGAAAATATCTAAAATATACCAGGGACACCTATAGGACGCAATTGAAAATTAACTCTAGATACGAGTGTCCTCTCATAGTTACAGAGAGGGAGTGGAGAGCACTCATCGATGGCGAAAAAGAGAAAAAGGCCAAGAAATAAGGAAAGATGCTAACTGGACCCGCAAGGTAAATTACAGCTTTAATTTAATAGCTTTAATTTTCTCTATGTCTAAAATAAAAGTGTGCTACGTCATATCTGACTTCAAGATTTTGATGATAGGTTGCCTAACACCTTGAAGGCAACCAAAGCTAGGATTGAAAAAAAAGGCCATCACAAGCTAGGCCAGGGCGACTACTTGAAATTAGCCGCAATAATTGTAAGTAGCTAAACATCTTACAATTAATTGTATCGCCTTTCAACATTTTTGTAATCCCATCAAATAACATTAAAAATACACAATCATATGTAATTTAGGGTGATGACTTTGGAACAGAAACCAAAGAAGAAGACAGAGAGATCGCTTTTTGTTCTGGCTATCAAGCCGTAGTTTAACATCGTAGAAGCTTGGGACAGGTGCTAAGATCCAGAATGCCTGATAAGGTAAAATGTTAACCTTTCAATATATTTGTTTTCGTCCATAAATTTAATGTTTAACAACTTTGTTTAAATCAGGGGAGCAACACTTTCAACGAGCCAAATAACTCAGTTGTAGAGCAGTGCGTTGAGAGTGAAATATTTCCAGAAGTACAAGGTCCTCACGTGCAACCTGATCATTGTAGTGGGGACCAGGCCAGAAATGCTACTATTAGTGAGGGCCATGACGGTAATTAATTTCCACTTATAATTTTTTCTAATTATACCTTGATGGTTGTGTCCTTATAACGTTTTTTATTTAAATGACAGATAATTTTGTACATGAGCATCCTACCACCAAAGAGGAACACAGGGTAATGGTTCCAACGATAACAACTAGTGCACTAGGTAAATAATCTCATTGCAATTTTTTTTATTAATATTACCGAACTAGTTCAATGATATTTAAAAACTAACAATTAAAATTTAATATTATCTATTTTTGTAGGTGATGCCCCGTCACTGGATGAGACCAGACATCGTGACTACGCAACTAGGTCAGCAGTGCGGGTCGAAAGGCACGAAACAGGAGCAGAGGACGATGATATTGATGATGTAATTAGGAGCTTTAGAAATAGGAAGAAGAAAAAGAAAAAGAAAATTTGATAATGTAAAATATTGTATTATTATAAGACAAACGTTACCATACTTGGAACGTTTTTTGCGTTATATAAAAAACTCATTTATCATACTATTGTTATGTCAAGCATTAATTGCAATGTTTCCTTGCGTACTTTTTGTTGAATTGTTTTTTTATTAGTTATTGAATATTTTTTTTTATGCTCATGAAAGTAAAAAATGAAATATAGATTGGGTATTGGGCAATTGAGAGTGATGTGAGGGGGGGGGAGGGGCCATAAGAGCTTCCACCTTCACGTGGTTGGCCCTGTTTAGTAGAGAATAATTTATTGGAGCGATTTAATCTTGGATCAAACCTCCCTTGATCCAGCGTAGCAACAAAAAAGTCACTGTTGACTTAGTTGCTACTCTTTCAGATCGTGGGAGGCTTGTTCCAAGTTCATGCGACTCCAATAAATTGTTCTTGAAACGAAGAGGAGCTTAGTCATGTATGTTTTGACATTTTCAACATATGTTCTAACATTATCATAAGAATGCATCTTAGAGTAAAAAATACTACATCAATTACTTGTATTTATTGTATAGATAATTATGGATTTTGAATGATTTGGCAGCGCATGTACAAATCCTCTTGCATCATGAGAAATACAACTTGTCAACCAGGGTCATGTCCAGGATCTTTTTGCTTGTGTGCTTGACCAAGTTCGTAGTGTCACATTTTGTAAGTTCCTTTACAGTTCATAATTGAATATGAAGCTTGTTCATGATTATTATCTGGTTTTTTGTATGTGTTTTATCCTCTATTTGATTGTAAGTTTGAACACGCTTTTATACATTGAAACTTTTTTTTTTAATACTATTTTTATATTTAATTGTTCTATTTATGGTGATATAACCACCATTGTATCGTATCCATATTATCACATTCCCTTGTGTTGTAGTTAGGTACAAAGGAACTCCAGGTGAAGGTTAGAAAGCTGGACCTAGATCTAACAAATTACATTGATTACTTGAGTTTTTTCTAGGGGTTACTCCATGTACGTAAAATGATTTCCACCCAGGATTCAAATCTCCCCACTCAGCCCAGTCTTGCAAGGTTGAAGGGTTCACCCAACACAAGGTTTATCATACTAAGTGAACACAATAAGAGCTCTGGTTTATTTTTTTGTGGCTCACACACAGACACAATGTTGAGCTATCAAAGATGAATCTCAAAGGTGTTTTCAAAATATAAGTGCACATGGGCATTATTGAGCCAACAATGCCTATATATTTCCTTCTCATGAACAAGTATCAATGTGGAAAATCCATGAAATATAATTATGTCAACTTTTTCACGTAATTCTTCCACATTTTTCCAAAAAAACACATTGCGACCTGCTCTTGTTTTCTCATTTTTCTAAGCAAGGAAATTCCAGGAGCATGTTATGCTATTGAGGGCGAAGGTTGTTGTGTCTACCTGTAGGTTCCCTCCCACTAGTAAATTTGGTCAAAATTATGACACTTTAGTTCCAACACTTTTGTCATATTGTCAGAAATTTCCCCAATTTTTCTCAATTTTTTAGTTCTGACACTTGGGGTCTTTGAGCTAGACCAAATCCTCTGAGCTCCTACTTTTCATCAATGTTGTAGAACCATTAAATCTGTGACATGGCTCCCTTCCCATTAATCCCTACCTATATAAGTGCTAGGATAAGTGCGGAAGGGATAGCCAAAAGAATGGATAGGTTCTTAATGGCAAAGCAATTGGAAGAAAGAGAAGAAAGAGTAAGGAGGCTTATATCCTAGACAACTCAAGATAAGTTCTAAGATCACATGCCCATTTTTCTAGAGATGTACTTTGATCCTATAAAAAATATATATCCTTTTAAATTCAACCATTCATGGTTGGAAAAAGTATCTTTCATATTTTTGGTAAAGTAAATTTGATAGAAAAACCTAGTCTCAAACTACTCATCAACAATGGTTATCTTGGTTAGAAATCTCATGGAGCTAAAGAAGGCAATTTTGTTCTTGGAGAGAAAAAGGAAAACAAAACAAAAAAAATAGCTCACAGAAATATAATCTAAATATGAACACCTTTCTCATATATTCTCCTCATCTTTCTCGGTAGAAATAACCTAGAAATTGAGCTTTATGGAAGTTAGGAAAACTTAGATCCTCAATATGGAAGAAGAAACACGAAGACTAAAAAGCAGGTCTACTTGGATAAAAATGGAAGATGTCAAAATTAAATTTTTCCATAGCTATGCAAAATAATAGTAGGAACATAAATACCATATGGGAGCTTGAGGTAGAATATGGAAAAATAGTCTCTTCCACTAAGGATTTAAAAATTGTAGCATCATCTTACTTTTCATCTCTCTTCAAAGATCTAGGGTCCTCAAACATTAGCTCATAGTTGCAATTAATCAAACATTATCCATTCTTCTTCACTCAAGAGGAATTGAATATGATCGGTATCCCAGTCTCACTAGAGGAAATTAAAGGAGTTCTGAAAAAATTCTCTAAATAAAAATCTTCAGGATCAGATAAATGGATAGTGGAACTATTCCTCACCTATTTTGATATCATAGGATCAATTTTTTGCATGATGGTAGAGGAATATAGAAGATCAGGGAAAGTGTCGGTTGAAATCAATGATACCTACATAGCCTTGATTCCAAAATTCTCAAAGCCCAAGAAATTTTTAGACTTCAAGCCCCTTTCCCTATGCAACCTAGTATATAAAATAATATCCAAGATAATCTCAAACAAGACCAAGAGGATGATAGAAGAAAAACTGCCACTACATCAATTTGGTTTCCTTGCTGATAGGTAGATTAATGATGCCATTTCCATTTACCAAGAAGCCATCCATTCTGTTAAGTCCAAAAGAATGAAAGATCTTGTACTTAAAATTGGTCTTCATAAAGATTTGATAAATTCAACTGGACTTTCCTCATACTTTTTTCCCTTCAAATCGAGTTGATCTTGGAGGTTACAAACTGGAGCATAGGTTGTGTATCCTTAGCCAACTTCTCCATCCTTATCAATGGTTCTCCTTCCAAAAAATTCATCGACTCTCAGGGTCTTAGGAAGGGATTCCACTTGTCTCTGTTGTTGTTTTCAATTGTGATGGAAGGTCTAAGTCACCTTCTACTGAAAGAATAATAGGATGGAAATATAAAGGGCATTAAAATTTCCAAAAAAAATTCATTACTCATATTCTCTTTGTGGACAATGTACTTCTTCCAGGTTTAGTAATCATAATTGAATGGTATGCATTCCACAGAATAATAAACCTCTTTTGCAATGCCAATAGAATGGATATCAATCTTAATAAATCCTCCTTTCATCAATCGATAGTCAACCCAAACACACTTTTGGAGATTCATTATATCTTTCCATTGAGGATTTAGACCTCACTCGAAAATGGTATCAAGCATCTCAACTTATTTCTCAAACCAAACAACTATGATAAAGAGGATTAGAAGTGGATGATAAGAAAATTGGAGCATAAAATTAATTTATGGTGTAACAATTGGATGTCACTTGTGGGAAAAATGATCCTATTTCTGTAGCCCTACAGTCCCATTTTGTAGGTTTTTTGTCTCTTCATTTAGCTACACAGTTTTTTTCTCTGGCTCTATAGGTCCTTCCTATAGCTTAATGGATTTTCTTGAAATATTGGTTTCCTTGATACGTAGCCTTCTTTGTTAGATATGTGGTTGTTTTCACTTGATTTTATTGGAGGTTATTTGCACTTATTGTCTATTTTCTTTCTTATATTCCTCCTTTTGACAACTGAATAATTCCTCAATAGTGATGGGTGCTCGAGAAGGAGGTTGAGGCTTCCCTTATCTGAGCTTGTTACTCTTTATGGTCTTAAAGTATGTGAGGGATTTCTTTTATTTCCTTCCTTGAGGTTTGGTTGGGGTACTTAAGCCTACTAGTGTAGAAACAATTTCCTCCTCTATGTTACCTCTATAGTGCTTTCTTTCTCCTCCATTGTCCTTTGCTTTGGTGGCCTGGATGATGTTCATGTGGCCTCTTGGATATTTTTTCCTATTTTTGTTACTCAAGATTGGATAGCTCCTCTTTAGGAACTTTTGTCATTGTTTCTACCTCAGTTTGTGTCTTCGTATTTTTCTTCTTCCTTCTCCACTTCTTCTGATTTTCCTTTTGATTCTTATTCTTCAATTTTATCTTCCTCTTCTTTAGACTCCCCTTTTGTTGCTACTCCTTCGAGTTCTAGCTGAGCTTAGGCTTGAATCTCTAAGAAGGCCTCTCTATCCATATATATAAAATCAACCCAAGGAATAAGGTTTTAGATAAACTCTAAAGCATCCATGACTATTAATTTTATTAGCCCATGGTGTGCTAGGTACTAGTCCTTTCCTCATTTTACCCTTAGGCTAATTTCCTTTATTTACTGAAGAAGGAAATGAGGGATGCTTATCCTTTCTTGCATAAGAAATTCCATTTAGAATTTTAGTTTATATAGAAATTTCAATTGGTATCCATACACAATACTAAGTCTCCCTTCACATGAGATATATTTTTAGGATACTTAATCCCAAGGATAATTCAACTTTCCCTTCTTCATTTTTATTTTCTATGGGTTCATATTCAAGAAATAAGTTTTTATTTGTTGTAATGGCCTTATTTCTTTCCTCTTTTTTTCCATCTTATGCCCATGGGAAGTGTGGGGACCCTACTGATAACTTCTTCATTTGAGTAAATGATGAGGCCTCTAACTATAGTGATGTAATCATGTCCCTCTGGTTGTTGGGGTTTCAAGGCAAATTTTGGGTTAATTTCATATTCAATTCCCCTGTGTTTTTTGAAAAAAAAATAACCTGTGATGATTTGTAAAAACATTCTTGACATCAAGTTGATAATGGACAACTCTCTATTTTTGCACTTTGAAGATGTGTTTTTTTCTTTCTTGTTCATATTTGAAGAAGATTAGGATTTAATCTTTGGCTCAGTTCCTTATTTTACAGGATTCTAGGCACTGCTGCACTGTATCTAAATCCTTGGTCTCTAAACTTCAATCCAATGGAGGAATTCTCCTCGTTTTGTTATGGGTTTGCATCCCCTTTTTTTGTTGATATTTTGGGACAAGGCTATTCTAAAGGATATCGATGGTGACTTTGGGAATTTACTTGAAGTGGCAAAACACAAGCGATTCCAATTTTTGTGTCTTGTATTTGTGTTGAAGTCGAGTTGGATAAAGGTCTCGTGGAGGCCATTCCTCTATAGCTGGATGAGAGGATCTTCCTCCAATAATTGTATTAATATCTTCCTCCAAGAATTGTATTACTACGTTGAAAACACTGAGAAGGGGTGAATCAGTATTTCGCTTATAGTTAGTTAATTATAATTTTTCTCAGAATTGTAGCACAAGCATATGCTTCAGAATTAAACCCTTGATATCTTTTCATTGATATCTTTAACGTTCTGCTCCACATACACTAGTACCTTCTTATTTATGAAGATGTAAATCCTTCTCTATCCATGGAAACTGACAGTGATGGAAATACAAATACACTGAATTTAGTGGGATCATAAGTTTGTGCTTTAGAAATCTTGAAACCTTCAATTTCAATATTGTAATCTTCAGATAAAGGTTGCTGGAAATTATCAGAGTTTTTCTCATAATTGTAGCACAAGCATAAGCTTCAGAACTTTACAAGGACACTATTTATGCCACCACTATACAAAAAATATGTCCTACAGGAGGGCTATAGACATACCCTTCAGATCCATTTTCAAATGTCAAACTTGCACAAGGTATACCAGATCTTACGTCTGCAACATGATTTACCTCAGTTTGTAGATAAGATTCTCAAGGATAGGCTTCAATCACAATGCAGATTCACCATTAGTTTCTCTGTCAGAAAAAATAGTTGCTCTGTTGTAATACTCAGTTATCTGCTATGTTATCAGTAAGACGAACAATTTGATACATAATACATATTTTTCATACCCATCAAACATTTCTACTTCTGGTATAAAAGGATAGAATAATGGGTATTAAAATGTTTAAATATGGGTTAACCAGATATTTAGAAAATGAATAATGAGGGAAGATCCATTTATATCTGTATTTCTCCTATTTATGGGACCTACCCAATATATGTATCTTGATCTGGAAAAAGTAAATATAGGAATAGCAAT
Source organism: Pinus albicaulis (assembly GCA_034641835.2). Classification (NCBI taxonomy): domain Eukaryota; kingdom Viridiplantae; phylum Streptophyta; class Pinopsida; order Pinales; family Pinaceae; genus Pinus; species Pinus albicaulis. The sequence continues at coordinate 867,540,659 of CM076570.1, read as the reverse complement.
GAAGAAAAACATGTTTTTCCCTGCATTTCATTAGTATGTTTTTCAATTTAATAGATCAAATTTATTCTAATCCGATATAATAAAGTATTGAAACATTGCATTGTTCCATTCAATTCTATTATGAAAAACTGGACAAAGAAGGTAAAATACTTGGCATTTGCAGGATTTTGATAGAACTAAAATTTTTTTAACTAAAATTATCCTCACTGATGATTTTCCTTTGCTTTCTCGTGTAGCAATTTCTCTTGTAAAGAACACCCAGAAAACTTGTTCCAATTTAGAGGTACTGAAACAAATGTATGGTAACTTGTCAATCCACAAAGTATGTTGACATAATTCTTTCCATTCCATATGCTTCTTCTATGATTTTTTGAGATGTCTCCAGCATATTCTCGATCATGTGATTGATTTTATGGCTAGGATTTTTTTTTTCTTTCCATATTGTTCTTTGCTAGGAAAGTTTGTACATGTTTTTCAATATAGTCTTGATCATGTGATTGACTTGATGGCTAGGAATCTTTTTTGTTTTTCCGTATTGTTCATTTCTGGAAAATTTGAGCATTAAAGGTAAGAAGATTGATCTCTCTTATTTTTCTTATTCAAGGATACCTCCCTAAGCTAAATCTTCCCTTTTGAATTAGACTCTTCAACTATGTGACTACATGATTTTATTTATGGTGTGGATGTGGCCTTTAAGGGGTTCTTTAGAATAATAGTTTCCTAAATTAGTGGACACTCTCCACTGGAAATTAATCTCAATGCTCAGGAGTCATGTTCCCCTCTAGGATCCAATCTATATTTCACATTTTCAATTTTTTTTTTTTCAAAATCCAAGTGTTTGACAATTTTGGGATCACTGTGTGTAATATAGACAAAATTTTCTTAAAAATAAATGTGGCATAAATTTTTCTTGACCTTGGCATGCAGGAACATCAAGATGCAATCAATCCAATCCTAGAAATTGAATGCAATGGTGTGACCTTCAAAATACCCAAGGATAGTAGAGTCTCAAAAAATTTGAAAGTTGCTGAGGTGTGATATTTTTCATTATTGCAGTTAGTATGAGGTCTGAAAATTCACTGAATTTGTAGATAAGTGAATGTAGCACTGTTCTCAATTTTCGACCTTGAAAGTTGTAGGATTCTTGCAATTTTGTGAGTCCAGAGTTCTATTTTGGTGGTAATAACAAATATGTCCAAAAACAAAATTAGATTAAAGTTACAAATAATCCAAAGATGAAGGTCAGTTACATGTTCCATTGATGGAGACATCATTTATGTATCTTTGTTTGTTGAGCAAGTATTGAAGCATATATTAACACGTAAGTACGATGGAAAAATTTGATCGAATCCTTCTCAACAATGGCAAGGACATTCACATGCAGCTAGTCCCTTCCCATCATTAGCAGATAAGTATGAGACTTTTGACAAAAAATGCAGGGGTGAAACTTCAAAATTATCAAATACTGCCAAGGTAACATACACTTCCGAGTAAATATGTTTAACGACGGATATGCATAAAAATATTTCGGTTGTAATACTCAATGAAGGTTGCCCCTGATAGAGGATATTACAAGTAGAGGAAGGTTCTAAACTTGGCATTACAAAGAGATTGCATCCATATAGAATTCAAAGATTTAAAATTTTTTCTTGTCACTGCAGTACAAAGTGTTTACATCCATCTAGAATTTGAAAAATAATAAATCTTTCCTTGTCACTTCTTTCCCCAGTTAGGTGGGACAATATGGAAGTATGAGGTGTTGCTCTTTAGGGCTTCTTTTTAGGGTAGGATTTGAAGAATGACAGATCTTTGATTGTTGCTTGTTTCCCCAAATAGATGCAACAACTGAGAAGTATGAAGTGATCCTCTTGAGGGCATGTGGTTAGGTCGATACAAGTACACATTGATTTTTGTAGACTAGTGCTAAGTAGACTAGTGCTAAGTATTGATGTCTAAGATGAAGATAGGAGTTAATTATTAATTTTACTGATCTAAAGTAATAAAATGAGCTGCATAAAAACGTATAGCTCCATCAATAGGATGGGGCACTTAATAATTGAAATTTTTACTTTCAATCCTACAAAACTATGGACTAAGAAACTATGGTCCTTGCCTCAAAGCCCTAACAAACTAATACACACAGCTAATCTATAATAGTTGCATGCAAACCACTCTTAAAGTGACTGACTTTAAACTTTTCATCTTTGATATAGTCCATATATTTCACAAGCAACATAAATGTATGCTCATATTTTTCTACTGACATGGATCCCTGCTTTAAGATATGGAATGCATTAACATTAACTGATGTTGAGAGTCATGCATTAACAATCTATAATAGCTTCTGATGCTCCCTTTATAGTGATGCACTATCTATCAAACACTTTTATATCATTAGAGAAGTTGTGTAGACTGAACTACCTTTCTAAACGAGGAGCTTAGTTTTGGCTGAATAACCTGTAATGTTGCCATCAATGGCAGGAGGCTTTCATGTTTTTTAATTCATGGAGGGCATACAATGACTTAAATTCATGTATGTTATTAGAATATGTAGATGATGAACTGGTAGTTTGTTTCATACATCTAGATCCTGCATACTAGCTTATTGTTGGCACTTTGCAGCATTAAGCTTTCTAGGTCTATGAGCATCCTTTGATGTTCTCTCAATCGCTCCTGTATTCTTTAATTTTAGTGTTGAGTATTGCCTCTCTCCTTCTAGGATGTACCATTTCTTAGCCGTGACTTTTATTTTTCACTTGTATTTCATTTTCTTTTGTCACTTTAGGAGTTGCCTTGGCACTCACACATCATTATCAACTTGGGACCTCCTTGAAAGGGGCAGGCTGTCATTATCTATGATACAATATTTGGCCTTAAATGAGGCTGATCGCATGCTTGACATGGGTTTTGAACCCCAAATTCATAAAATTGTCCAAGACCATGCTCTTCAGTGCTACTTTTCTGAAGGAGATATAGGTAATGTTGGGAATTATTATCCAATGGTTTGATGAAATCAATTAAACTGGTGTTTTGATTTGTCATGCATATATAGTATATACTATTTCGACATATGGTAATCCACCATTTGCTATGATAGATATTGAGATATTATAGAGTATGCCCTGGTATTCCAACTCAACCTGTTTGCACTTTTTCAGATCCCCCTTCATCAATCCTATGGCTGAATCATCTATTTTATTTATCCTCATATGTGATAAAAAATCTTACTAGATTCATCTGGGAATTTTTGAAAATCACAATCTATTTTCCTGCAGATGTTGGTTGTGGATTTTCTTTCAAATTACATATTTCTGGCAGTTGGAAGGGTTGGTTCTAACACAGATCTGATTGTACAAAGAGTAGAATTTGTTCCTGATGTTGATAAACATATCCATTTAATGGATCTTACTCATGCTCAGAAATATGAAGGTACTCATGGAAAGGTGAGTGTGGTGAAAATTGTAGAAATTACAGTAGTAAAGAGCTTCACTTACATGATTACATTTGCCTTGCTGAAAGTCAGAGCTTGAATTTTAAAATTATTGAAGTTTGAATTTTTTTTTTTTGTGGGAGAAGTTTACTATAAATCAATACTTACTTTAAATTTAAATTCCCTGCATGTAATAATTGTTACATGCTAGTGTAATTATAGTTGAAGTACTGTATATAAGCACTGCAGCAATCTTTGACCTTAGTCTTTGTGGAGACGAAGAGGGGAGCTGATGCATTGGAATATTGGCTATCGTCAAATGGGTTTCCTGCAACAAGTATTCATGGAGATAAATCTAAACGGGTAGGATGATATTTTACAATTTATGTTTTCAAATTCTGTGATTCACACTATATTCAGGAGTTATTCTCATGTTATTTTGAATTCAACTGTGTTGTAAATTTTGTTTTATTTTCTTGTTCTCCATGAGGTGGCGATGGTCTAGTAGATTTGGCTTCATGTATAATCTAATTACAATTTTTTACTTTACTTAGAGTGTTTATAAACTATTACACAACTATATCCAAAATTGGTATGATTCTTCTGAGGTTTTGAATCTTGGGCACTTTTTCTTGTCCCAGTAACTGTTTTCCTCCTATCAATACATAATCTCTAGGCATCCTTTGCTTGTTTTGAAATTTTCGTCATGAATAGTTACACTTTTTGTTTTGTTTTGTTCTCTGGTTAACATATTTGAGGGAAAGCCTCTGGGAATTTCCCATCATTTTGAAGATGGTACCTAGGGTAAACCCTAGAAATTTCAGAGCAGAACGCCAGGTCAAAGACATTACAATAATACTCTTTATAGGCTCAATTTGTCACTTATAGAAATAGAAATAGAAATAGAAATAGACCCTGGATGGGTAGCATAACACTCCATCCCACAACTTCTTGTGCTAGACCCAATTGATGGCTACACTTGCCACCTGTTTGATGCATTTTCTTACTAAGCTAATCAATACCAAAACCGATATCATTGCAGGGATCAAACAAACTTACTTGACGTGTACTTTTCTCATTACTTTGTTAAGTTTCTATGTATCTTAATATTAAAAATATCTATGGATAAATAGAAGCCTCAAATCTAGCAAAGATTGCCTTGCTGGATTCTTGTGATTGAAAACCAAAAAAAGTTGAATACATAGACCGTGTTGCCTTATTCATAAGAAAATGGAATTTTCTTATTGATGTTGTTTTCAGAAACACACCTCGAGATCTATGGTTGAACCATATAACATAGATTTCCTTCGATTCAGGTGTCAAGTCTGAGGGGTAACTCTTCCACCAAAATCACCTATCACCTAGGTCTTGTACCTAGCCTCATCTATTTTTGATATGTGCCATTCAGGTGGAAGAGACCTAGCAATGTTGGAAATGGCAATATTTCACAAACAATTCTCTGCAATTGTTTTTGTTTATTAGAAGAATTCAATTAGTTGTCTTGTTTATTATAAGAATTCAGTTAGTTGTCTTGTTTTTTAGGAGAATTCAGTTAGTTAATTGTGTTTCCAAGGTGACACTTGTTTGGATTATGTAGAAGTCTAACATGAACAATATCCTTGGTTGTCTTGTTTATTAGAAGAATTTAGTGATATTTAGCAGTAGGATGCATTTAACAACAATCTTCTCATTGTGTCTTTGCTTATTGAGTAAAAGTTGAAGCATATATTGACAGATATAAGTATGATGGGAAAATTTGGTGGAAATTTTTTTTTTTAATATTTTTTGTTGCCATTGGTATTCCGACGGCTAGGTTTTTTAAAAATAATTTTTTTTCAGTCGCTATAGCGACACTTAGTTTTTTTTTTTTTTTTTAATTTCTTGGCATCGATACTGTGACGTTTTGAAATATATATATATATATATTTCCGTCGCTATAGTGACACTTAGTTTTTAAAAATTACTTGTCGTCGGTAATGCGACGTTTTGAAAAATATTTCTTTTCCATCGCTATAGCGACACTTATTTTTTTTTAAATTTCCTGCCGTCGGTAATGCAACGTTTCGACCCATCGTTATAGCGAAATGTGGTTATTTTTTTTAAATTTCTTTTCGTCAAACGAGAGATAGTTATGGAACGTTGGTAGAGAAATGGTTATGGAACGTCGGTAGAACGACATTTTGAAACGTCAGTAGAGCGACGGTTATGGAACGTCAGTAGAGAAACGCTTTTGCTAACATCGCAATAGCGACGGTTTGGCTAACGTCGAAAGAGTGACAACTGTCTGGAAACATCAGAAAATGTGTCGGACTTCTAACACTTTATTGAAGTGTTGTAATTGCGACTCTAAGGAAAACCACATTTGGCCCCACCTCAGAGTGTCACTCTTGGGATGCTTATGTGTCGCCAGTGCATCATGGAGTGTGTAGCACCGAAGAATGTAGATGAGGTGAGATCATTGATGGGATTGGAAGGTTACTATAGGAGGATCATCAGGAACTTCTCACAGATTGCTTATCCTATTACATCATTGCAGAGGAAAGGTAAGAAGTTTGATTGGACAAAGGAGTGTGAGGCTAGTTTTGAGCAGCATAAGAAGTTTTTGACACATGCTCCAATGTTAATGATTGCAGATTTGGAAAAGGATTTGTGGTGTGTACACATTCTTTCAAGAGAGGACTTGGTGGGATCCTTATGTAGGATGGACAAGTGGTATGCTATGAATAGCAAAAGCTGAATGAGCACAAGAAGAAATACCCGACACATGATCTCGAGCTAGCAACGATCATACCTACACTATCTTCTTGGCAGATGATTTTTAGTGATGTGTTACCACATTGGGTTGTGTTACTTGTTTGAATGAACAAATTTTAATGCCAGGTAGGCTATATGGTTTGGCACGATCAACAAGTTTGACTTTGAGATCAGGTACTTCAAGGGAAAAGAGAACATGATCACAAATTCTCTTAGTATGCGGGTACAAGTAAATTATATAGCAGAAATGAGCTCCTATGGGACAAAATTACATGATAGGATCTTGCAGGTAGGTTAGCATGATCATAGGTATATGGATATTGTGCACAGGTTGCAGCAGAGTACAGGTACGTGTGTTGGAATAGGTACAGGTACAGGTACAGTTGGTACAGGTATAGGTAAAAGTACACATGTACATGATTAGGACTATCATCTCACAACAGATGGGTTGGTTAGATTTAGAGACATGATATATGTACCAGAAAATAGTGAGCTGAAGAAGGTGATATTGAGGGAGTTTCATGTTAATATTTGGGTCACCTCGGCTACCATAAGACATTGACTGCAGTGAATAGATTCTATTATTGGTTGAATCTAAAGAATGATGTGGTGAAGTTTGTAGCCAGATGTTGGGATTGTCAGATGGTTAAGGCAGAGTGTAAACATCCAGGTGGAATGCTACCATATCTTTCAATTCCAGAATGGAAATGGGAGGTGATTTCCATGGATTTCATCACATGTTTTCCCAGGACATCTAGACAACATGATTCCATTATGGTTGTCATGGACAGGTTGAAAAAGGTTGCACATTTCATTCCAGTGAAAACTACTTATTCAACTATCAATGTAGCACAAGTGTTTATCAGAGACATAGTTAGATTGCATGGTGTTCCAAAGAATATTGTGTCTAAAATGGATGTAAAGTTCACTTCCATGCTTTGGAAAGAGTTTTTTGTAGGTTTTGGCACTACATTTGACTTCAACACAACTTATCATTCACATACATATGGACAGATAGATAGGGTCAACAACATACTAGAGGACATGTTGAGGATGTATGTGATGCATCAACAATGGAAGTGGAAAGAGTATATTCCATGGGTAGAGTTAACTACAATAATGGGTACCAATAGTAATTGAAGATGAGTCCATTTGAGGTAATGTATGGGAGGAGTTGAAACACTCCTATCAGTTGGAGTGATCCAGTTAACAAGGTATTTATTGGACCATAACTGTTGGTAGAAATGGAACAGGAAATGCAGGTGATCAAGAAGAAATTGAAGGCAACCCAGGATAGGCAGAAGATTTATGCATATAGGAACATGTTGTTCAAGGAGTTTCAGGTTGGGGATCATGTGCACTTGTGTATCAATCCCAAGAATATCTCTTTGCAGATTGAATCATGTGCCAAGCAGGCACCACGGTTTTATGGACCCTTCAGGATTATTGAGAGGATCAGACTAGTGGCCTATCAACTTGCACTACCTTCCACAGTGAAATTTCATGATGTTTTTCATATATCATTTCTTAAGAAGTATATTAAATATGTTGATCATGTGATTGACTGGTTTGTATTACAGATGAAACCAGATGGAGAATTCCAGCCGAAGCCTCATTGTATATTGCAAAAAAAGGTGCTCATGCTTTAGAATCAAGCAATAGAGCACGTTAAAGTGCAATGCAAGCACTTTGGGCCTGATGAAGATACATGGGAGATGGAGGATCAAATGTAGGCCTTGTATCCTTCCTTGTTTTTTGATTGAGGGAAAGCAATTTTGGTGTGATGTTGGTTTTGTTTGGCATATGTTTTGGTGACATATTTATATATGTTTTGATGTGGTGTTCGGGTATATGTACATATGTATATGGATGTAAATAACACCATGAGCTATGTTATAAGTCTCCAATAAGAAGTATGGGTGTCATGTCAGTATAGTTACCATGTTGTTATGATCTCATTTTGTATGTTTTCATGATGGGTTTATTTTCAGTAGGGTGATCATTATAAATACTACATCGATCTATGATATAAAGCTCCATGAGGAGGATGTTGTCTTCCAGCAGTTTTGCTGAGGTATATGTGTGATTGAACACCGATGAAGGTATCCCCAAAGGGGGAAGGTTCTTTATCAATCCTGGTGAAAATTCCATGTAATAAAAGTTAAAAATAATAACCACGATTGATGAGACACTTATTCCAAGCTGAATTTTTGGCAAGGCATCCTAATGGGTGTTCATTTGGTTTAATATGGATAAGTAAATTAGAAAAGGCAAAGGAAGAGGCTTTGGAAAGGAAAAATGGCATATTTGGAACATCTATGTATGAAAAATAATGAAAATTAGGATAAAAGGGAGATGAAAGGTCACAAGTTTCATGTGAGGAGGAAAATGAAGGAAAATAATGGGAAATGAAGAAAATGGAGGCCTCTTCTATAAAAAGGCTTTTGAGGATCAGTTGGTACCTTTTTTCATTTCATTTTTGGAGCTCTCACAGTATTCTCTCTCTCTATCTCTCACTCTTGGACACTTAGAGTTTTTTTGGAGCACTTTGGCATTGGATCAAGAAAGGAAAATGAAGCAAGGAAAAGCAGGATCAAGCAAATTCAACAAGATTATTTGCAGGTATTTCTTTGAAAATGTGATTTCCTTGCTAGATATGACAAGCATGGTATTGCATGTGGTTATTTTATGTCTCAGCATGGGTTTTTCCAGGTGTGGCAATGTTTTCAGCCTAGCCTTTCCATTTCCATATAACTTTGATGAGATGGGTTTCTCATACTTCGGTTGAGATCTAGATGGATTCAAAGCTAAGTGGGGTGGATCTATGAGGTGACAACCATGATGTGGATCACGGTAAAGCCACTAGACAAGTAACCCCTGATCTAGACTGTGGGTTGCGGTAAAGCTAGATTGTGTGCCTTGATGGGCCTAGGAATCCTCACCAATGAATGGCAAGATATATGGTAAATACAAGAGGTGGATTTCTCTCCTTTGGGCCTAGTAGTACTGGGATGGGATGTACGGTAAAGTCTGGAGAGTATGTCTTAGTTTAGGGCCTACTGATCCCTGATTCCAGTTATGCATTACGGTAAATCTTGAGAGACTAGGAGGCACTCAAATTCCACGGTGTTGGTAGAGAACTCTGGTATCATTCATGTTTGTTTGGTTACGAGTCACACATTCATGCTTGGAATATGGCATGGGGGTGATTGGCTGAAGAGAGATTTCGCTCAACCAATCTATGGTCAGGTAGAACATGATAGTCCCATCCCTAGTTGGTTTCTATATTCATTAATGAGAAATTCCTTCTTTTGGTATTTGATGTATAATTGTACTGGTTAATATGTCGATTCTAATGTTTTTGTATCTTTTATATTTATGTTCTAATTATGTTGGTTATAAGCATGTATTTTATCATTAATGATGTATGGATCTCTCCATGTTTTTACTTATAAATGAATGCACATTGTATCTATGGTAAAATAGAGTGTATTGCATCTAATGATGTAAGGGAGAAATGCTTCTTAGAGATTCTCAGATAAGTATGATACCCCTATGCTTAAATTTGTTGTTTACAACTGTCGATTCAATGTTTGTAACATGTTTGACAAAATTCTTGTCATGGATATCTGGGGTATGGTTGAGTCCTTGATGATATTTTTTCTTATAAATATTTTTCCTGTTGTTATTTATCATGTCAAATATTTTCATTAAGTTCTCGATAGTTTCCAGGGCTATGGTCCTGAAAAGGTGGCTCAAGTATCGGACCTGTAGGCTCAGAATTGCGCAATTGGGGCCCTAACCAACGGCTTGTAGTGTTATGCCTGCAGATATAGCCTCCTAGCCACTGGCATGCAGTGTTATGCATGCGGATATGGATCAAAGAGGCCAAAAGGTTAGTGTGACCTAGGGGAAAGAGGCTTCGAAGGTTGGGTTAGCTCCTAGGGAGTCATAGATTATGTAAAAGGTCTGTTTGTTGTGTTTCTGTCGATTCCACTTCCATAAGGTCACCTAGTAGGTTGAATATCGTATTAGTAGCCTCTCATCACATGTTTACCCTAGTTGGCTGGTTACTTGGGTATATGTGGGAAGAGGGTGTTATATTTCTCTCTTTCTTCTTTTTAATTCCAAACATGGTCCTTGGTTTCTTTATCAAAATTCTGCCTTGTAATCCTTTGACCTTTTTTTTAAGAAACTTGTATTGAAATTTAAGTTTATTATTCTTTATGTACCAATGACATAAGTGTATAAGAATATTTCCATTTTGAGTCCTGAGTATCCCATTCTGAACTTCAGTTGCTTCTCTTTCCTGAACAAAGTGTTTATTAAGAATATCCAACTCACAAATTCCTTTCTATATATTTTAGTCAATATTGTGTTCCTGCTCTGCATTTTTTTTTTGTTGCTAAAGTTTCACCCATTTCAAATTGAAAATATTTTTCTTTTTTTCGTGCCTTTTGTTCTAAACATTCCACACAATCATAAATATCTTGTTGAACTAGATCAATTTTAGGGGTTTATCTTGTTGGACTGATTGTATGAGGGGTGTGTTAAACCCTTCATCTTCAAGATCTATCATTTCTGGTGACTGTGTATTTGAAAATTTTGAAATTATTTTACTCCTCTTTAATTTCATTCTTGAACTTCCAATTTTTTTCCTTTCTACTCTACTATCCTTTGTTTTCTTCTTTTGTTTAGGTATTTGCTGGTTGGGACTAGCTTTCTTTCTTCGAAGGTCCTAATTATCATTTTTATATTTAGAATTTTAAAGATATTAGTATAGTGGAGTATTGTCATCGAATGGATCCTCTATAATTTCAATCACATTTTGATCTCTAATTTCTTCTTCGACTCTCTCTTTTGCAAGGTTAGTGTTTGATTTTCTTCTACTTCTTTTAACCCTACTATTTGGTTCTTTCTCTGTATCTTTTACAAAGTGATTTCTAGCTAATAAATCCTTCTAATTATCTCCTCTCGCTTGCATAGGTGCTTCTACCATAATCTTAATGAGTCCATGATGGTATAGAGAGTTATCTATGGACCTATATTCTCTTTGTATGCTAAATGCCATTTTATTTAAACTTTGAAGTAGGAAGTAAGGAAATTTAATTTCAAACTCATCAATAAAATGCATCATAGGATTGACATGGTAGAAAAATATTGTCCCAAATATCCCTTCACATGTTACAAATTTCTGAATAACTAAAAATAGATTTCACCATTTTCCTTTTAATGCTATAACTGGAATACCTTTCTTAAAAATAGACAAGTGTGTACCTAGTTATTTTAAGAATTTAACCCAATCATTCTATGTTACTTGGCAGTCCCATTTGTTCTGCTATGATCAATTATGTGAGGATGAGTTTAATGTATCCTATTTGAGCTTCCATCCCATCAAATTCTTGGGCGAAGGATTTAGAAATATTCGTTTCATACCCATTGAATTTCTCGAAGAAATGGAGCGATCCCACCTATTTCAATTGTTATTTAACCCTTGGGTATTCCTGGAGGAATTTTACCCCATTTGGTTAAGGAAAAAAAAGAGTTCCCATGGTGAAAACAAATCTCAGCTTGGCTATTTCTTTCAACTGGAAGATGGAAGTTTCGAGCGAGAATAAAATGCAGGTTAGGAATGAGAAAAATGGATATGGAATAGATTTAAATGATGACAAGGTGGTGTGCTTGATGGAGGAAATAATGTTGCATTCGAATTGTACTTACACAAATTCCAAGACCTGATTGCAAAGTACCAATGTTATTTTCTTAATTCTTGATTGGACTTTGATATGACGAGCGGTGCAATTATGAAGGGATATGGTATAACGATTATATCTATAACAATTCCACAAGGTCTGCAACATTTTTATATTTCATCCATAAATTAAAATATAAGTTCTCAAATGAAATATAACTTTTAAAATTCTTACATACCTTTATTTCCATGTTTCCTTTGATGTTCTTCTTCTTATAGAATTTGAACCTAGTTATAGAACTGCAAATTAGCTGCAGAATGACAGGAATTTTGTTTTCTTGCTTGTCATATTTTGGATTTGCTTTCTTTGAAAAAAAATTCTTTATTGTTGTCATTATTGTTGTGAATGATCAATGAAAATACTGACTCCATGAATATAGTTGATCACATGTAAATTTATTAAAGAAAAAGAAGGATAAAGGGAAACATGGACAAGGAAGAGGGGAATTTTTGAAAATATAAACTACGAAGAGATCTTGGTTTTGAATTAATATTTTATTTTATTAAATAGAAATTATAATGAAGTTGAAGAATGAGGAGAAAATTCTCCTTTCTTGATCAACTTAAATTCAGAATTTTCTTGCAAATATTTAACGAATTCTTCCCTTGTTAGTTGTTTATGATATAATCTCAAACTATCGCTATTAACAAGGAAAACAATTTTTTCATCAACAATATTCTTGATTTTGACTGCTCCATTGTCAAAAATAGTATCAATCTCATAAGGACCAAGCCAATGAGTTTGAAATTTTCCTTCAAAATATATAAAATTGGAATGAAAAAGAAGATCCCAATCACCTTGTTTGAACTTTTTATATTTGATGAACTTATCATGCCATTTTGATCTTTGTTGTTGCACTATGCTAGGCCTCTGAATATCATCTTGTCGAGTTTCATCTAGCTCATTCAATTATGCTAGTCTTTTATTTTGAGCTTTTGATAGCTCAAGGCCCAATTTAGTAATTGTTATGTAGGTCTCCACCTGGAATTCTATTGGAAACAAAACTTTCTTCCCATAGACAAGCTCATAAGGATTATTCCCAGTTGTATTTCTCCATGTGGTTCGATATGCCCATAATGCTTCTGGAAGTTTTTCTACCCAATCCTTTCTATGCAAATGCACAATTTTGGGAATAATTAGTTCAACAAATTTGTTGGTAGATTCCACCTGCCCATTGGCCTATGGATGATATGGAGTAGACTTTAGATGCTTGATTTTATACTTCTCCATGATCTTTTGTGCCAACTTGGATGTGAATTGGGTACCTTGATCTGTTACAATTTCTCTTAGAACACCAAAACTAGTAAAGATATCTTAAAAAAGAAATGTAACTACAACATTTTCATTTACAAATAAAAGAGGTTTAGCTTCTACCCATTTTGTGACATAATATGTGCAAACAAGTATGTACCTTTTCTGTTTAGATGGAGGATTTATATGTCCAACAAAATTTAGAGCCCATTTTTCGAAAGCTTCCACAAGTACCTGTAGTTGTAGAGGCATTTCATCTGATGGCACTGGTTTTCTCATTCTCTAAAAAATGTCACATATTTTGTGATGCACAAACATCAAACTACAATGTTCTATATTGACCTAGCCAGTCAAATGTCCTTTTTGAAAGAGAGAGTTAAGTTCTTGTTCCAGCAGTTAAGTTTCGGTTCCAATATTTTGGTTTATATTCTTGTTCCAGCAGTTTAATTCCGATTCTCACTTTCTTTATTCTTATATGCCAAGCTGTCATGATGGGGAATGAGCACGTGCGATTGACATACTGATGTGTCACCTCAACTACACCAAAATATTCTAGATAACGACTAACTAATGGTCAAAGAACTCGGTTAATAGTGTGATACGCCATGAATAGATCAAATGAGATCCGATCGATTAGAAAATTCATTATTTTGGCATAGAATCTGGTTGTGAACCCTATTTTTCATGTGTGATAGAATAATTTTGTTAGCATAGGTGTTGAGGAGTGAAAATAATTAGGGATCGTAATTTTGTTGTGTTATGGCATGGATTTTATTGTAATATTTTTGAATGAGTGTAAAAGAGGATAGGATTTATTTTTCCAAGGGGGGGTAGTGTAGACAGAAAATAGGGGAAAATGTTGTGTCGGGTTTTCTGATAAAATACTGATTGCTGTGTACGCAGAGATGGGAGTGATTGTTGTGTACTCTGAGTTCGTTTTTTTTAAATGCTAAATGAAAACAAAGTTTAAATCTCTGGATGGTGTGTTTGATTCATGGCATTTTGCTGTGTGTAATGCTAGTACATGCTGTGTGAAGAGAGTAGCACAAGACAACTCGAGTAGAATCTGTGTAGCTATATTTTTTTTTTCTTCCTTCAAAAATCTATAAATAACATTTTAAAGATTTTTTAGAGACAAAACTTGGTGATCCTGTGTCAATTCAACTCATAACAGAGCTAGAGGAAGCATAACCTCATATTTTTTGTAAGAATTTGGTCTAGAGGGCCATCATTTGGTATCAGAGCAGGCATGAACTGAGTTATGTTCCTATAATTTCAACAAATATGCCACCCAAGATAGGAGGAGTTGGCATAGGTCGTCAGGGAAGACCTGTAGCCAATGCATTTTTTCTTGAAGAAATTAGACATCTTCGCACAAGAAGGGAAAAAATGGAAACTTCTCAGAGGAGAGTACTTGATGAAGGAGATCCTAGTGTTGAAGAAGAATCTCCTGATGAAGAAGAAGAGGAAGAAAACGAAGCAACCAAAGTTTTCAAGATGTTGGAAAAAGAAAGTGGAAGAGAAAATGTGGAAATACCTCTGTATGAAGGAAACCTTGATGTGGAAGAGCTAATGGATTGGATCTGTTCATTAGATAAGTATTTTTACTATGAGGAGGGAAAAGACAAAAAGAAGGTGAAATTCACAGCTACTAGATTGAATTTCCATGCAGCCATCTAGTGGGATGAGCTACAAACATCCATAGAAATCAAGGGAAAGTAAAAGATTAAGTAGTGGGATAAAATGGTTAGAAGATTAAAAAGTAATTTTATGCCTAAGGATTACCAATTGAACCTTTTCAAATAGTTGAAAAACTTAATAAAGAAAGGGATGGCTGTCAAAGAGTACATAGAGGAGTTTTACAAGTTGAGCATTAGATCGAGACATGATGAAGATGACATAGAAAAGGTAGTAAGGTATATCAATGGCTTGAGATATGAAATACAAGATGAAATTAGTTTGCTAAGTCTGAAGACAATTGAAGGTGCCTATCAAGCAACTTTGAAGGCAAATGAGAAAATATTAAGGAAGCAAAGTCAGAGAAACAGAGATAAGAGTCCAGAAAGAGGAAGAGGAGCTTCCAGACAAATATTCCAGAACTCTCAGAATGAAGCAGGAGGTTCAAGTAATTGACCACCATAGAGGGGAGACTTTGGTAGAGGAATATTTGGACTCAGAGGTAGAGGCCGAGGAAGATAAATTCGGTGTTGCATATGTGGAGAATTAGGACATGGAGCATGGGACTACCCTCAAAACAAAACAAAAAATAAAAGGAATGTGAATATAACTGAGACAAAAGAAGAAAGCGCTTAGGTCATGGGGAAAGAAGAGCCATCGGAGGAAGTAGAGTCTTTATTTTTAAAAAGAGTGTTGCTTAAGGCAGAAAAGGAAGCAAATGAACCAACTCAAAGGAAAAGTCTATTCAGGAATGTATGCAAGTCTAAAGAAAAATGATGCAAGGTTGTGATTGACAGTGGAAGAAATGACAATCTTGTATCCACAGAGATGGTAGAGAAATTGGGGTTGATTAAGATAGTACACCCTAATCCCTACAAAGTGTCTTGGTTACAAAAAGGACATCAACTCTTAGTGACTGAACAGTGCAGAGTAGAGATACATATTGGTACATATAAAGATGTGATATTGTGTGATGTGATTCCAATGGATATGTGTCATAAATTGCTGGGAAGACCTTGGCAGTTTGATAGGAAAGCCATTCATGATGGCAGAAGGAACACATATACCTTAGATAAGAATGGGAAGAAGCACACATTGTTTCCTTTGAATGATGAAGCAAACAAAGGAGAATATGGAAATCATGTTTTGATGATCGGTGGAAAAGAGTTGTTGCGTGAAGTAAAAAGGAAGAAGGAAATGCATTTTTCTATTGTGGGTAAACCCAAGGTAATTTTGACTTCTACTAATTTAGATAATATTCTTATGGAAATAAAAAATGTGCTAAATGAATATGTCGAAATTATTTTTGATGAATTTCCAAATGCATTGCCACCAATTAGAAGTTTCAACCATCACATAGACTTAATACTTGGTGCGAACTTACCAAACAAAGTAGCATATAGGCTAACTCCTCACAAAAATGAAGAAGTTGGAAGATAGGTGCAGGAGCTGTTGGATAAAGGAATGATAAAGGAGAGCTTAAGTCCGTGTGCAGTACCAGTAGTGCTCAGTCCAAAGAAAGTAGGTGAATAGCACATGTGCACCGACTCTAGAGTAATAAATAAGATCACTATCAGGTATAGATTTCCCCTATCACGTATGGATGATTTTATGGATTGTTTGAGTGGGTCAAAGTATTTTTATAAGATATATTTGAAGAGTGGATACCATCAAATAAGGATTAGAGAGGGGGATGAGTGGAAGATTGCATTCAACACCAATAGTGGGTTGTACGAATGGTTAATGATGCCTTTTGGAATCACTAATGCACCAAGTACATTTATGAGACTGATGAATGAGGTATTAAAAGAATACGCTAGAAAATTTGTGATAGTTTATCTTAATGATATTCTAATTTTCAGTTAGGGTAAAGAAGAGCATCTAGAGCATCTTAAGTTGGCTTTGAATACTTTGCAAAAAGAGAAGCCGCTGATAAATTTAAAGAAGTGCAGTTTCATGAAGAAATAGCTTGTCTATTTGGTATTTGTAGTCTCAGAAGAAGGTTTGAAGATGGACTTAGAGAAACTACAAGAAATTTTGAACTGGAAAACTCCAAGGAGTGTATTTGAGGTAAGAAGTTTTCATGGTCTTGCAAGTTTTTATAGAAATTTTATAAGAAGATTTAGTCAGATATGTGCACTGATAGTTGAAACAATAAAGGAGATAAAGCAACCATTTAAGTGGATAGAGGAAAAATATCGAAACTTCAAACTGTTGAAAAAGAAGATCATTGAAAAACATGTTTTGGCCTTACCAAGTTTTGATAAAAATTTCCAAGTTGAGATTGATGCTTGTGGGATAACAATTGGAGCTATCCTAAGCCATGAGAAGAGAAATATAGCTTATTTCTGTGAAAATTTAAACGAGTCCAAGTGCAAGTACTCATCCTATGATAAAGAATTCTATACTGTTGTGCAAGCTTTAAAGAAATGGAGGCATTACTTGGTGCCCAAAGAATTTATTTTGTATTATGATAATCATGCTCTGCAGTGTATAAATAATCGGCTAAATTTGAGCCAAAGTCATGTGATGTGGGTAGATTTTTTACAAAGTTTCACATTTGTAATTAAGAACACAAGCAGTAAGTCAAATAAAGTTGTTGATGCTTTGATTCGAGTAAATTTGGTTGTACAGGAGCTAAAGATTCACATTTTGGGATCTGAAGAAATGTTTGACATGTACAAGGAAGATACATATTTTAAAGAAATATATGCAACTGTTAAAAATCCTGTAATTTATAATAGAAGTCAATGGTTGGACTACATGATTCAAGGAGGTTTTCTGTTCAAAAACAACAAATTGTGCATTCCTAAGTGCTCCATGAGAGAAAATCTGATTAAAGAGAAACATAGTGGAGGATTTTCTGGACACTTTGGACAGAACAAAACATTCACTCAAGTGAATGCTTTCTATTATTGGCCAAAATTACAAACTGATGTTAAAATTTTTGTTGAGAAATGCAGGATTTGTCAACATGCCAAGGGAAGGAGCCAAAACACTGAGTTATATCAGCCATTTCCTATACCAAACAGGCCTTGGGATGCAGTCAACATGGATTTTGTTTTAGGTTTGCCAAAAAATCAAAGAGGACATGACTCTATCTATATTGTTGTAGATAGATTTCAAAAATGACTCATTTCATTTCCTGTAGGAAAAATAGTGATGCAACTCATATTGCTCATTTTTTTTTCTCAGAAATTATAAGATTACATGGGTTTTCTGTGAGTATTGTTTCATACATGGATACTAAGTTCATGGGACACTTGTGGAGAAATCTATGGAGGAAGCTCGGTAAAAACCTCAATTTTAGCTCATCCTATCATCCTCATACGAATGGGCAAACCGAAGTGGTGAATAGGAGCTTGGGAAACATATTAAGAAGCTTGGTTTATAAAAATACAAGACAGTGGTATTTAACACTTAAGCTAAATTTTCTTATAATGATACTCCTAATATGAGTACAGGAATGAGCCCATTTCAGATTTTTTTTGGAATGCATCCTAGAGGAGTGTATGAGCTTAGAAATTTTGGAAAGCAAGAGACAAGGAGTGAAAAGGCTAAAGAATTTGTAGAACAGATGCAAAAAATGCAGGAAGATGTCAAGCAAAGGTTGCAAGAAAGCAGCAACAAGTATAACAAAGGGATGATGTGAATAGAAGAGATAAGGAATTCCAAGTTGTTGATTTAGTTATGGTTTACTTGAGGAAAAATGGATTTATTTTAGGGACTTATAACAAATTAAAAATGAAAAAGATAGGACCATGTAGAATTTTAAGGAAATTTTCTGCCAATGCTTATGAGATTGAGTTACCAGAAGGAATTGGAATATCTCCTATCTTTAATGTTGCAGACTTGTACCCATACAGTGAATTAGAAGAAGAATCACAAGATGAACTTGTAGAAGAGGAAGTTCAAACTCTAAATTGGGAGGAACAAATGCCAAAAGCAACAAGGAAAGAAGTGGAAGTAGTCTTAAAGAAGAAAGTGACAAAGAAGACTAGAGGACAAACATATTATCAATATCTAATTAAGTGGAAGGGACAACCAATTGAAGATGCTAGTTGGATGACATCAGTAAGTTAAATAAATATCAAATAAATCCTAAAGTTTTGATGGAGTTGTTAGTCGTTAGTAATTTTTGCCTATTTAGATGACTAAAATGCTTTGTCCTGGATTTCTAGAAACAAAATTCAAGAATCATGCGAGTTCTAGAAATCTCCTCAAAAAGAAAATTTTCACTCTCCTGCTTCTCTGTCGAAGCATAGCCAATCTATCTCCCAGACAAGACCAAATCCTGGACTAATGTCCCTCACTCTCACTAAGTTTTCCACATCTTCCTATAACACTCTATCTCTGTTTGCCTAAGCCCTCTACTTTCACACCCTGTTTCGCCTAGTAAACCAAAATTTTTCCCCTACTCACCAAATGCCTCAAGCAATGGTGATTTCAAAAATCCCTTTCCAAAGCCCCCTAAAGTAAACAAGTTTTTCTAGTTTTCTAGGATGGTAGTGCATAATAGAGTGTCAAAATCCTTGCTCCTCATCCAAACCCTGATTCAGAATTTTCAGTCAAAAACCTATTCCAAGGACATTACAATAAGTCAAATAGGGTCACATAGGTTATGCACTATCATGGTTCTAAATTCACTATTTCCATAGGTATTCAAAGGTGAAGTCAAGAGAACACAAGGATGAGGCCTATCATTGTCCAAAGAACATCAAAGACCTCCAAAGGTATCCTCTTGATCAAGCAGTAAGCCTGCAAAGGATAAATTTACCATGTCCAAGCATTTCTGCAGAAATGCTTTGTAAATGGTCAACAACAGAACAGAGGCAAAGAAGGAGACCTAAAAAGCTCATAAAGGCATCCACAACTGGTATTAAAATACAATAGGATTAAGTTTACAAGGAAGATCATGATCTCATGAGAGATTGTTATGAAGTGCTACCCATCAAAAGGTCCATCCAGGTCCTAAAAGACAGTGGCACATAAGCAAAACTGTACATGAATCAAAAATATCATTAAAAAGATGTTTGGCCTCAAGCATGAATCTTGTAGAGGGACAGCTGCCCTTTGTTCACATTCCTGCAAAGAATACCAAAAATCCATCAGATTAGCCATAAGGTAAGGTAAAAGAGAAGGATCATCATAAGAGGACCATTCATAGCAAGAAGAAAGCAACAGGTATGTGTTTAATGGGAATCAGGATGTATGATTTTTTTGACCAAGCAATAGATAAATACTAGGGTTACAAAGGCAAAATAACACCTCAACCCTCCAAATGATCATGGAAGGCTTTTTAGACATAAGTGATGAGTTTAATAAGTGTTTATTTGAGAACTTAGAAGACAACCCTATTTTCTTTTTTATAAACATCCAAAAACTCAGAAGTTTGTGAATATGGAAAAAGAGGGTCAAGCACTATATTCCACTAAACCAAAGGCAGAAAGATGATGAAGAGTATCAGCAAGAAGAGACAAGAAATGTCAATTCAAAGGTATATTTTCTCTAAAGAACAGTTAGAGACATATTCCAGTGCCTAAAAAGGACAAACATGGGTATAAATTGCCAAAGAAAGCAACTATGACAAGCAACGGGTCATCATTGATCAAGTAAACTATCCAAGTTCAAAAGAGACAGTGATTAAAAGGTTTCAAAAGACATTTAAAAACAACTCCTAGGATTGAAAAAGATGAAAATGACATGGAGGACATTGGTCTCACGAATAGAGAAAACATCCATCAATAGACACAGGTAGATGTCTAGGTTCAAAATGTGAAAAATGAAAAAAAACAAGTAGAATCACCAAGTTTGCCAAAGTTTGTTAAAAAGGGTGCCAGCTCCAAAAAAAAAGTATTAGCAAAAGGAAAGGAGTTCAAGTAACCTTAGATAAGTGGGTTTTATTTCTAATTTTTCAAAAAAAGGTATAAAACCACTGCAAAACAACATCTCCCTGCTCCTTTGGTCATTTACTGATGCAGGAGAATTAGGCTCAAACCAATATTTTGTATATAAATAAACATAGGGGGTATCTTGCTTTACATTCCCTATGTAATTATTTTCATTCGAGTAATTTTAATTAAATCTAGAGAAAATTGTAACTGCTCGAATGATTAATGGGCACCTGAAGAGATAGTCAGTTTCAGAAGTTAGGCTAATTTTAGGATTCCAAGAGTCATCAGGGAAGCTGAATCGATTGATTCCTAATTTGTATAAAAATAAAATCCCTGTGGCAGAGTTGATAGACTTGCATAGAGAGATGCTTAGGGCTATGTAGAATTTTAAGGGATCTGCAAATAGTGGTTGTAGAATGGCCAAGCGATCGAAGATCTAGCCAGTACTTTGTAAGCAACTTCACTGTTTAAATGGGGAAGCTATTCCAACATCATTGTGCACTCGTTGAATTGTTCCTATGTGTGAAATGCCTTAATTTCCACGTGTGAGTAGGACTTGGTAATTGTTTAAAGACTCTGCTTGTATATCCATGTGTGAGAACCAGGTTGAAAGATCCCCATGTTAAGCTCCATGACAAGGGACTGTGTATACTTCGGTCGGGAATCCTGTGTGAAGGGGTTCGTTCTCAACAACCAACCACATGAGAGTGTAAAGCACATAAACTTTGAATAGGCCCTGAGTCTCAGGAACCCACGTATGCGTAAGACTCTATAAATTGAGTAAGAGTCTGCTTGTATTCGTATTCACATTCTCTACAAATTATTGAAGTGATCGTCGCATTTGAATCACGCCTCGGTGCATGAATAGAATAAAGGCAAACTAAGGGTTTAGAATCGAATGCGAAATGAACTATGGGGAAAACTTAGAAGGAAGAAGTGGTGTTGAAGTCGTTGGAGAAATCTGCTAGATAAAGCCAATATCCAAATGCCAGATCAAAATTGGATCTATTTCCAATTTTATTATGGTAGATTGCACTGGGTGAAGAAATTATATGTAATGCCGAATTGACTGGTGCGTAGGGGACGCCATTGTGAAATGTCAAGTTGGAATTTAGTGAATTCGTTGATCGACGATGAGAAGTTGACTTGTTGAGGTTGAGAACTCTGGAGAAATCATGAAATTTGAATTGAATGTACAACGAGTTACAATTCGGGTTGAATTTATAAGCGGGTCCTTGGTCAATAAGGAACCTTGAAGGTGAGAACTGGAACCATGAAGTATAAGAGTGAATGTGGTTTCGAGTTAATCCGGAAGTACATCGCAAGTTAGAAAAGTGGTAAGCTGTAATTCCGAGTTTGGAGCGATCCCATAGGTTGGGTGACACGTGTTCCTGAACGATTTTTGAAAACCTCTCTCATCACAGGTTAAAGTTCCTGTATAATAGCCGCGCGAGATTGGACCAGAGACGTCATATCATTAGAAGCAAGGCAATGTACTTCCCATTGTTGGATGGAGACGACCGTTAAGCATTGGGACCATGCATATATACATTGATCGTTGTTAAGATTGTGGTTCAACAAAGGTATGACGTGTTACATGTGAACCAGCACCGGTTTTCGTTAAGTCGAGGCCATGGATGTAATCTATAGCATCACACTAAACCTTAGATCGTGGATCTAAAACACCGTTGAATGCGCATAGTGCCCAGGTGTGCGACCGGCCATAGTACCTCAAATTCCGGTGGCATAAGGTTATAACCTTATGGTTCAGTGTTGTGAGCACCGTGAGGAAGGTTGAGTCGAAATTCATGGTTATAAGAATTAGGTGATAGTTCACTCACGATACAAGTGCGTATTGAGCCCGAGCACTGAGATGCTCACCCTTTAATACAGTTACAAGAGGAGGATTTCAATTATGGTGGAGTGCATTGTTTGAATTGCCAAAGACTTGTTATAGGTTGTAAATGTGTTCATTAATCAAATTCTAGGAATTTGATGAATGAATTTGAAGAGGGAATTACGAAGGCCCTTATTTAATGAATGGGCAGGACCTGGGTGCTGTATGATTTTCAGATGGTGGATTTGCTTCGATACAGAAGAAGAATTTGGATACATTTCACACATAGATTGATTTTGAAGTTTTTGAAAAAAACTGGGACAAGTGGGTTTAGCTGACATCAAGTGGTATCAGAGCTAGAATTTAATTAGCTCTTTGAAAATTTTATTTTGAAATGCACATATATTGAACAGTGAAAAATTTGATGTTTAAATCCTTTTAGTAGAGATTACAACCTTGATTAAGCATGCAGTAAGGATCTCCAGATGTGTAGAATCTGGAATTGAAGAAAAAGAGTCTTGAAGATTGCAGCAGATAGATGCAGTTCAGGTGACGGGAAAAAGATTAGTCAGGGATCTTGAGAGGTAAGATGATGAGCCTTATTTGAACTCTGGTTGGAAGAATTTGTTTGCAGAATACAGGGTGCAAGCAAGTGAGGAGAGAATCTCAGCAGGAAGCAGATCACAAGCTTTGAGAGCAGTGATAGAAGGATCCAATAAGGGATTCTGAGTGCAGAAAGGGTGTGGAATAACATGAAATATTCCCAACTGAGTTTGGATGAAGGAAGAACAGAGGTGTTCTTTAGGAAAGTTGCAGAGTGAAGCCTAGAGAGCGGAAGAGAGTGCTCAGAGGGTTCCAGCAGACAGGGGACCGGTACTTACCAAAAGCCGGATCTGGAAGAAGGGATTGGTGAGGTGAGTTGCAGCAAGAGAGCTTACTGTTGTAGAGGCCTAGTGTAGCTTGTGAGTGAAGAACTCCTAGAGAATAAAATGGCTACTGAGAGCCATGGCAGAGATTTCAGAGATTGCAGAGGTTATGAGAGAAGCCACAACAGAAGGGTGAGTGAAGATGCCAAAGAAATTGGCATAAGGAAGAGACTCACTGATGAAGAGTATTGGAAGGAATTTGCTGAGATTAGGGAAGAGTTCAACAGATTGAAACTGAGAATAGAAGAAAGCCATAGAGTTGGTTGGTTCATGACGAAGAAGATAAAGTGGCAGAGGCTACAAAGGAAGAAGGAGAAGATGATGAATGCTCAGGAGAAGGAGGAAATACTCAGGATGATTGAGTATTTGGAGAAGGACTTGGAGACTGAAGCTTCAAGTGGGACCAAGGGTTCCAAGAGCCTTACATCTGACACATTTTTTATGTTTTCAGGAAAAACAGGTGAAAGAGAACAAACTGCTGATGTTGTCATTGAGGAAGAAAATGGAGCAGCTACATGCTTTGAAAATGCCCATGCACAGTTGGAGAAAGATTCTACTTTCCAACATATTGGAAGCAAAAAAACTTTAGCTTATGATATTGGCCAAAAGCTGGAAGTTGGATAGCTTGAAGAATTTGAAGCAGAGACCATTGAAGAATCTCTGAAGAATATGAAATACTTGGAACAGCAAGAAGATTTGGTGATCAAATCATCAATTGAGACCATGAGGTCTTATGTTTTTTCATCTGACGAGTTGTGTATGAATGCAGGTGTTAATGAAGGCAGTTCACATGATGGAACTATGATGAAGGAAGCTGACTGTTTCCAAGCAAGATATGATGAGTATCTTTCTGATGAAGATCAGATTGTGTTATTGCAACAAAGGGAATTCATTAATTCCTTGTTTTATAAAAGAGACTGCTTCGATGAGGACAAGGTAGCTATGTCCGAAGATGATAAGTTTGATAATGGAAGAGATTGTTTCAACGAGGTTGGTGATGGTGAGTTTGTCCTTAATGCTGATAATGGCAATTTTCTTTTGTTAAATGGCCAAGGGAGGAGTGATGGACAGACAACTGAAGTTTTTACAGAGATGGAAAATCAAGATTCCATTCTGATGAAGGCTGAAGAGATGGTGACAGCAGGAGATAATGAAGAAGAGATGCCATGATTGTGGCATGGATTAAGTGTTCTGGAGCAGAGGACAGAATTACAGAGAGAAGGTGTTCAGATTGTAAGGACAGAGATGATTGAAAATGAGAGAGTTCATTTTTATGAGCTAGAGCAGAGAGGCATCCTTGAAGAGGATGGTGCAGAGGAGAGACTAGCTGGTAGTCTCAAGAAATGTTTGAAGAAATGGAATTAGCATTCTGATGTGCTGATAAAGCAAAAAAGAATTGTAGGACAGCATACTGAGATGCTGACAGAGGAAGGAAAGGCTCTGAGGCCTTGTGGGTTTTGTTTTAATAATTGCTTTGTGAATGCAGATTCTGCTGATGCTGATGGAGATAAGTTGATAGCATGGGGCAGTCAATTGAAAGAGAAGGAGAATTCTGTGGAATATCTTAAACCATGGAATGGAGAAATTGAGCTAATAGAGAGTATGTTGATTCAGAAGTCCTGTGCAAGAAAGAAAACCTCTATTTCAAAGTTGGGGATTAAAGGATGTGAAGACACAATGGGATGAAGACAAAAAATAATTGATGATTAAATCATCAATTGGGACCATTGGGTCTTGGGGTTTTGGAACTAGTAAATTAGCCGCGTTTACAGGAAAGACAGAAAACAATCCATCTTTTGAAGTTGTTCTGGAAGGCGATGGACTATTGCAGAAGGAGGAAGGCAAGGCTATCATGCCTCCTGTGAAGGCACTTGTTGTTTCTACAAATGAAAAAAAAAGGAGTTGTTGCAGAACGAAGATGAGCAGCTAAAGAATGAGGATGAGACAGTCATGTCTCATGTGCAGAAGATTGTTGCTGTTGAGAGCAGAAAGGAATTGGCTTGTTTGAATAGCCAAGAGAATATCAGGAAGAAGGCTATGTGGAAGACTGTTGGAGCTGCTACAATAGTGGAGAATCAGAGTTTTTCCCTGACCAAAGACAAAAATGCAGAGCTGGAAGAGCTTGAAGAAAACCAAGAAGAAGGAAGGCAATTTCTGAAGATTGCCAAGACAGAAGAAAAGGATGCTAAACCTGAGTTTCAGCATAGTGAAGTTGTGTTTGGCCAAAGGAGATGGAGAGAATGCTTGCAGGAAACATTCAGAAAATAAGGTGAAATGGCAGAGCAGTAGCTGATTGGAGTGTTGCTGGGAGAATTGCTGAAGACAGAGGATAAGGAAGTTGTCATAAATGAAAATCAAGAAGAATTTTACTGTTGCAAAAAGCAAGAGGGCATGGATGATTGGGTGGCAGGTAGGGCAGCAGTAAGAACAGGAGAAGTGAGAAGGGCTATAGACACAGCTGAATTTCAGCAATCAAAGAGAAGTGGTGTCCATCAGTCAAAGGACACATTGGATCAAGAAATTGAATTTATAAGAAAGTTGATGATAAAGATGTCTGGGAAAAAGGCAGCAACAAGGAAACAAAGAAGTAGCAGCACAAGCAAAGCAGAAAGAGGATGTAAAGGTGCAGCCTGTGGAGAGCTACAACATAAAGTATGGAAGCCAGGAGGAATGTGAAAGAAGAACACTGCAACAGATGGCCAGTTGCAGAGAAAAGTTTGGGATCCAGGCAGACAAAGATGAAACCCATGATCAGGAGACCATGAACTATTTTAACTTGGGAAGTCTGATGCAGGAGCATTAGGCTCAAACCAATATTTTGTATATAAATAAACATAGGGGGTCTCTTTGTTTTAAATTCCCTATGTAATTATTTTCATTAGAGTAATTTTAATTAAATCTAGAGAAAATTGTAACTGCCCGAATGATTAATGGGCACATGAAGAGATAGTCAGTTTCAGAAGTTAGGATAATTTTAGGATTCCAAGAGTCATCAGGGAAGCTGAATCGATTGATTCCTAATTTGTATAAAAATAAAATCCCTATGGCAGAGTTGATAGACCTGCATAGAGAACTGCTTAGGGCTGCGTAGAATTGTAAGGGATCTGCAAATAGTGGTTGCAGAAGGGCCAAGCGATCGAAGATCTGGCCAGTAATTTGTAAGCAACTTCACTGTTTAAATGAGGAAGTTGTTCCAGCATTATTGTGCACTTGTTGAATTGTTCCTGTGTGTGAAATGCCTTAATTTCCATGTGTGAGTAGGACTTGGTAATTGTTTAAAGACTCTGCTTGTATATCCATGTGTGAGAACTAGGTTGAAAGATCCCCATGTTAAGCTCCATGACAGGGGACTGTGTATACTTCGGTCAGGAATCCTGTGTGAAGGGGTTCGTTCTCAAAAACTAACCACATGAGAGTGTAAAGCACATAACCTATGAATACGCCCTGAGTCTTAGGAACCCACATATGCGAAGACTCTATAAATCGAGCAAGAGTCTGCTTGTATTCGTATTCACATTCTCTGCAAATTACTGAAGTGATCGTCGCATTTGAATCATGCCTTGGTGCATGAATAGAGGAAAGGGAAACCAAGGGTTTAGAATCGAATGCGAAATGAACTATGGGGAAAACGTGAAGGAAGAAGTGGTGTTGAACTCGTTGGAGAAATCTGCTAGATAAAGCCAATCTCCAAATGCCAGATCAAAATTGGATCGATTTCCAATTTTATTATGGTAGATTGCGCCAGGCGAAGAAATTATATGTAATGTCGGATTGACTGGTGCGTAGGGGACGCCGTTGTGAAATGTCAAGTTGGAATTTAGTGAATTCGTTGATCGACGATGAGAATTTGACCTGTTGAGGTTGAGAACTCTGGAGAAATCATGAAATTTTAATTGAATGTACAGCGAGTTACAATTCGGGTCGAATTTAGAAGCAGGTCCTTGGTCAATAAGGAACCTTGAAGGTGAGAACCAGAACCGTGAAGTAGAAGAGTGAACATGGTTTCGAGTTAATCCGGCAGTATATCGCAAGTTAGAAAAGTGGCAAGCTGTAATTCAGAGTTTGGAGCGATCCCATAGGTTGGGTGACACGTGTTCCTGAACGATTTTGGAAAACCTCTCTCATCGCGGGTTAAAGTTCGTGTATAATAGCCGCGTGAGATTTGACCAGAGACGTCGGATCATTAGAAGCAAGGCAACGTACTTCCCACCGTTGGATGAAGACGACCGTTAAGCATTGGGACTGTGCATATATACATTGATCGTTGTTAAGGTTATGGTTCAACAAAGGTATGATGTGTTACCTGTGAACCAGCATTGGTTTTCGTTAAGTCGAGGCCATGGCTGTAATATATAGCATCACACTAAACCTTAGATCATGGATCTAAAACATCGTTGAATGTGCATAGTGCCCAGGTGTGGGACCGGCCATAGTACCTCAAATTCCAGTGGCATAAGGTTATAACCTTATGGTTCAGTGTTGTGAGCATCGTGAGGATGGTTGAGTTGAAATTCATGGTTATAAGAATTAGGTGATACTTCACTCACGATACAAGTGTGTATTGAGCTCGAGCACTGAGATGCTCGCCCTTTAATACAGTTACAAGAGGAGGATTTCAATTATGGTGGAGTGTGTTTTTTGAATTGCCAAAGACTTGTTATAGGTTGTAAATGTGTTCATTAATCAAATTCTAGGAATTTGATGAATGAATTTGAAGAGGGAATTATGAAGGCCCTTATTTAATGAATGGACAGGACCTGGGTGTTGCAGGATTGCTAGATGGTGGATTGGCTTCGAGACAGAAGAAGAATTTGGATACATTTCACACATATATTGAGTTTGAAGTTTTTGAAAAAAACTGGGACAAGTGGGTTTAGCTAACATCATTTACACACACAGTGAGGGTTTTCAATTTTTCTGCCAGAGTCCTCGGGAAAAATTTTCCGGGTGCTACGCTCCTGTAGAGTCACAATGCATGCCTGTAGCATTTCCCTGTGTGAAATTCCACTACACACTGCACGCCTGAAGAGTGGTGCTACGCTTATGTAGTTTTCCCCACTGTGTAGAGGAAAGGCACAAAGGCCTGATAGAGGTGCCCATCATGCAGAAGAGGGCATGAAGGTCCGTGCAGCCCCTGCACGTTTATCCGTTTAGAGGGTGACCCGAGCCACCCGGAAGCAGTGGTGTTGTGCTCCTTCCACGGTGTTTAACGTTGAACGGTGACCCGAGCCGCCCGAACCTCAGTGTTGCACTCCTACCATAATGTTTAACGTTGAACGGTGACTCGAGCCACCCGACCCTCAGTGCTGCACTCTCGCCACAATTTTTAACTCTGCACAAAGGCACGTTCAGGGCCACTCGACGGAGTTGTGCAGTGCTCCTACCACAGTTTCACAGCCTCTACATGATTTCACGTTCAGGGTTGACCTGACTCTGCCCACAAGCTTTTTGAGCCATTTTCCCTGCTGTGGAGGCATTTTGAAGAGGTATTCTGAAATCTTCCTACATATGCATGTTTTTCTAAAGATAAGGTCTCAAATAAAATTGAAAGTTGGTTTAGAAAAGGCAGTGAAATCCTAAAAGATAACACTTGAACTACACACTGATATGCCTTGACCTAGTTAGAAAACTCATCATCTCCTTTAACCCCTTTCCACATCATTTCACTAGCATTACCATTTCTCTTTAAGGATCTTGAGGAAGGGGTAAAGAAAAACAAAATGTTTGAAGAAGATAATGTTGACATAGATGAGGCGACTCAAAGGCCTAAAAAGCAGCAAAGGAAGGGAGGGATGCCAAATAGGTTTGAACCTATAAGCACTGAAGAGCTGATAACATCCCCTACTATTTTGGCCTGTTTTCAAGAGTTGGGCTGCTATGAATTCTGTAAAAA
This sequence comes from Pinus albicaulis, assembly GCA_034641835.2. Lineage (NCBI taxonomy): Eukaryota > Viridiplantae > Streptophyta > Pinopsida > Pinales > Pinaceae > Pinus > Pinus albicaulis. The sequence continues at coordinate 867,511,244 of CM076570.1, read as the reverse complement.
GGTGCAAAAGATCCAGATTCACCCTCATTTGACCAAGCTCTTTGCCCTAAACCTTCGTAAACATCAACTACACCTAGTCGAGGTAAAATTTGAGTTGACTGCCTATGCCATCTCCAGGGCCACTAGAATACCTTGCATAGGAGAAAGGTGGTTCAAACAAAAGCATCTAGACCTAAGCCACTATCGCCCATTCTTGAAACCGAGTTGTCAAGTTGACTGTACAACTATGTTCCCTTTCTCTCATCTATTGGATAGATATGCTCTCCTAATGAAGATCATCTTGAAATACTTCACCTGTGAGGGTAGGTTCTCCAGAGTCTATTCATACCACATAAGGCTCCTCATGCACTTCACCAAAACCAAGCTGCTACACATGCCCTACTACCTTTGCAAAATTATTGAGAAAATGTCTTCCATCATGCAGAAAAGGCCTACATCCCAACAAATGTCAAGCCTTTTTCATCATTCCCTCATCAAAGTGATTGGCTCACACCAACTAGAACAACAAGGCATCCCCTGGGAGGTTTTCAGCACCCATGATGATTTCACAACTCCACAGCCCATTCCTCTACAAAGTCTGCCATCATCATCTCAAAATCCTCCACACACACCTCCATCACCCTCCACTGACCTTGGTTCATCTTCTTCACATCAATTTTTTCCTCAAATAGACCTTCCTCATTCACCTTCCCCTAAGAAATCAGGAAATGAAGAAAGCAGTGATGGCCAAGAAGAAAGCAGTGATGGCCATGAAGAAAGTAGTGATGGCCATGAAGAAAGCAGTGATGGCAAAGAAGAAAACAGTGAGGGAAAGGATTATGAAAATGAAGAAAAAAGTGAAGAAGAGGAAGGTGACAGAGAGGGATATAGCCAAGAAGAAATTAATAAAGGTAGTGACAAAGATGAGTGTGTTGATAAAGAAGAAAATAGAGTTGAAACTAGTGAGCCCCATAATTAGCAAAAGAGCCAAAACAATGGGTCTTATGGTGAAGAAAATGACAATGAGAATACATATGAAGACAGTGGGGAGGAGGCATATGAAAGCAATGAAGAAAAAAAAAATGACAGTGACAAGAATGGAAAAGGCAGCTAAGAAACAAAGTTTGAAGTTGTTTTGAATAGGCAAGAAAATGATGACAAAGGGCCAAGTAATGAAGATAATGAGCAGGGCAATGAAGGAGAGATCAGCCAAAGGAACTCACCTAGTGAAGAAAGAAATGACCCTCACAGTGATGGGAAGAATAACGAGGGTGCCTAAGACAGTGACCCTACAAAGAGTGAAAACAGTGATACAAAGGATGAAATTGAGGGTGAATACAGTGGTTCAAAAGATGAAGAAGAGGAAATTCATGAAGACAAAGATGTACCAAGCAGTAATGAAGACACTTCTAGAATTTCAAAAACAGAGGATGAAATTCCTAAAGGTCTTGACAGTGATAGTGGCATAAAATATAGTGAGGGTGCTTATCAAAGGGGAAGCCAAGAACAAGGTAAGGAAGATGCACACATAGAGATCATCCATGAGGAGAAAAACATCCCTAAGGTCACTAGTGATCAAGCTTTGCAAGTAAAACTTGTTGCACCTTTCACCATTACCTATGAAAGAGGAGAGAGGCATGTGTTTGCTGCCTCCAAAGGGCAAGGGGCCATGCACTCCTCCTCAAATCAAATGAAAGACAAAGGTAAACAAAAAGTGAAAGAGGAAGAAGAAAATCATGAGGAAGAAAGATAATTTGAGCTCATTCACATAGACATTGATGAGGAAAATGAGACAAGAATAGTAAAATCTCTTCTACAATACCGAAATGCACAGATCAAAGACTTGGAAGTTGAGTTGGAAACGTCAAAGGATCTCATTCACTTCTTGTATATGAAAAAAAAACAAATGAGTGCCATCTGGCCATGTATGAAGCAAGGGCGCTCAAATATCGGAAAGAGGCTCAAAGGTCACAAGTGCAGCTGGAGGAATACATGGGCGCTTATGAGGAGGATAGTGGTGAAGAAGGCCAAACTAGAAAGAGACATAAGACTATGGGTCTTAGGAAAGCATTGGAAAAGCAGAGAGAGGAAGAATCAGCCCAAGCACAACAATTTCCCCTCACCGAACTCCTTGCCATGGAAATTGAGCGTAACAGGGAATCATGTCTTGAGAGAGCCAAAATACTTCTAGAGGCCAAACTAGATAAGGCCAACAAAGTCTTGAGCTTGCAAAGGAGAATGACTTAGCACTATAAACGGAGAAATCACTTTGCAAGCAAAAAGCTCAAAACTGCCCAAAATGAGGGCCCAACACCAAATGATGAAAAGGAATAAGCTAGGCTTGGAATTTTGGCCCAAGTTTCTCTACAGGTCTCCAAGGACCCATGAGGCACCTACCTACCAATTTTGAGAACAATTGAACAAGTTTTTGTTTTTTGCAAATTTTGAGGCTAGGAGCGCAACACACCCTATAATACGCTTTTTCCTAGGGCATCCTCAGGAAGCGGAACTTACATTTTTTGATTCCCCATCATTATTGGAGCATGCTCACCATTTTTCAGCTCAATTGGAGATGTTTTGACCCCCCAAAAATGGTAAAAAACACTCATTTTTTCACGTTTCTGCTCACTTTTTTTGAGCATGTGCTGCGTTCCTGGAAGTCTTGGATTTTTCCACTTTTTGGAAAACTTTTAGAGGTCAGATTGAAGAAATAGAGGTAGATCTAGAAATTAGACTTCAAGGGCTTTCCAACGAGCCATCTCGAAGCCTTTTTCGACATTGGGAAGGCCTCCAAAACAATGCTGCAAAAAGGCCTATTTCTGTGTTGTGCTCCTGGCAAGTTTTTAAATTTTGACATAGTGTGCTATGCTCCTATAGGTGACTAGGAAGAATGTGCATTTGGAAAGTTTTCTCATGCTTGTCAAGGCCTAAAAGTCAATATAATTGCTATTTTGGGCCGGGAAAGATATTTTGTTAGATATTTTTGTGCCTTGGGCTTTGCAAAGCCTCAAGGACAAATTAGGATATTTCTTTTTGGCCAATAGGCTTCTATATACTCTCTTTAGCTCTCCTCTTCCTTTTTTGTTATATAAGGCATGAGGATTCATTGTAAAAAGTTTGGGACTTGATGTGTTTAAGAGAAATACATGGTTTTATGAGCTTGGAGAATAAATTGGTTTTATGAAGTGGATGAATGGCTTGTTTGGCTTGATGATGGAGAAGCATGTTTGCAGGATTCCATATCTTGGTGAATGGTGATGTTTTCTTAACTTGTTAATGTTTTCTTGTCCTCATTTTTTTTTCATTCTTCTTGGTTTCTATAGATCAAAAAAGTATAGGTTGAGACATTCTCATGGAAGCACCTCAAGCCTCCTGTTTTTTATAGCTTTAATGTTTTCCTCTTTTAGTCATCTTAAGGAATTCTTGACTACTCTTTAGGTCCACTAAAACTTGTTTTTGTTTCATGAATGGTTAGTATTCTAGCTTATAAGTATGATTCATGGTATGCCCTGTTTATTTAAAGTTTTCACAACCCTATCTTGAAGCTTTTCTAGAGAATATTGATTGATTAGGTTAAGACAAAGAGGTCTCGTTCGATCTTGCCCTTTTCCCATGCTTACCAACTTATGTCAGAGTTACCAATAACTTGATATATGTTGTTTAGGATTTCCTTCTCCATAAATTGAGTTATTTTTTTATCTTATGTGTTTTCCCAAAAGCTGAAGGTGAATTTCTAAAGTTAAGAGTTCTAATGCTTCTATGTTTCACTAGAATGTTCATCTTACATGTTTCTTAGTTTGAGTATTGTTCGTAGATATTAATGGTTTACCCTACCTCATGAGTTATTGCTTCAGACTATATATGTTTAAGACCTCTTAGTTTTTTCCCAAACTTAATGTTCATTACACCTCATACATCACCTAAAGGATCCATTAACCTTGCTAAATCAGCCCTGCAATACACTCTGCTTCATCATTTAGACACCCTTGACTTCATCTGACCCCTTAGCCCTATTGATTTGATAACCTGTCATTCCACCTATCCTACTTGATCATCTTACCCCAACCCAAAACAAACAAACAAACCTACACTTAACAACTAGCCTAAAATCAACCATCCAAAGCGAACAAGTTCAAATCCTTCGCATAATAAAGAGAGCCCTCTCTGAGTCCAGGAAGGCTAGGTCCTAGGACTCCAAAGACTAGTCTGATGTTACCCTATCATTTGGTTTACTAATCTTCCAAATCACGGGACTCCAACATAATGGTGATCACGGTGGGACTTTGAGTAAAAAACTTCCTAGGTATCCCTTAGGAACTCTCAAATCTCAGTCAAATCATAGAAAATTCAAACTTTCAACCATAGAGTAGAATCTAGTTGTTTCACCATCCTAGTAAAATGACGACTCAACTACAGGATACTCATACAAACCTTAGGGCTACATAAAGGAACTCATAAAACCCCAAAAACATCCCTAGATTGGTTTCTGTTAGCATTGGTGGTGGACCATAGACACATATCTTCAAAAAAACTAAAAACATCCACTTGGCGACTCCACTAGCCTTCAGTAGGCCTATTACTTCACTAGTCCTAATAAACTCCCATGGGAATGCATTGAGCAATCCTAATCATGCTGATGGTGGACAACAAAGTTCAAATCCTCCACCTGGTGACTCCACAACCTTCAATAGACCTAATGACTTCACAGGTAGAGAAATCTAGATTGGTTGAAAAGATAAACTGACCTCTTTTTGATTTACAAACATGGATCCAAAAATGCAATGAAGATATGCCCCAATGAATAGAGCTCATATCCCTAGATTCCCACACAAAATGCCTGAAATAAATTGGATGAAAAACCTACCTATCTTTTGAGATGAAAAGGTTGATGACCCTTTGTTACATCTCATCAAATTTCATATACACATATGGAGGTTAAAATTTGAATGGCACGAAGACTGTCTCATGAAAATGTTTATGGTAACATTAGAAGGTAAGGCAAGAAATTGGTATGAATGGCTAGAACCTGGCATCTTGTTTTCTTTGAAGGATTTCGACAAGGTATTTTATAAACACTATATAGGGTATTTTCCATCTCTATCATTAGCTGAAAATTGTTGTGATCAATTTGAAGATTCCATACAACACCTTGTAAACATTGATGAATATTTAGGGAATTGGCATCCTAAAGATTTATTAGAAGAACTCCATGTATTTAATTCTCAAGGTATCTATCATGACAGCCTAGAGGAGTTAGTTAAGGAAGAACCCAATCAAGAAATAGAGGAAAACCCATAGGATCCCTCTAAAGGCACAAGTGATGGTTCACCATCTCTTCTAGGTGAGGCTCAAGAAGACATTAAGCCTCAAAACCAGCCTTCAAAAGAGAAAGAGAACTATTGTAGTATTATCTAGAGGAAGAGAGAAATTCCTCCTCTAACTGAAGAGGAAATAAATCAGATGATAAACACACAGCCAACCTCTAAACCTTCATGTGAACAATACATTTTTGTTCCTCCTCCTATTAATGCCATCTACCATAAATCAGAAAGTAAACTTGTAGAATAGTTCAAATAAGAACAAACTGGTAACCCAATATGTTTGATTGGTGAGATTATTTATGTTGATGATTCTCCAAATTTTGATCAGTCTGATGATGATGATGTTGTCCAAACATAAGCTAACCTCCCAGAGCCATCAGAAGTTGGTTTGTGGGAAGAAGATCAATATCATGAGCTTGAAAAAAGTAATTAGCCAATACAAGTCACCTATGACACTGATGAGGAAAGCCTTGAGATTTTAGAAGTAAGTGAGGAGTCTCCGACTCTTTGCTCTACTTCACTTCAGTCCATCAGAAATAGTTTTCATGTGATTGGAAATCAGCAGTCTTTCAGTTTTGGTGATGAGGTTGGGAAATCTAATGAGTTTCTTGAACCAATTGTTAATTAAAAGCCTTTTCCTGAAAGGGATGAGGAAATAATTTGGGACACAGAATCCTCTTCAGCTTCAAATTTGCAACTACCAAGTCCCATTGAATTTCAAATTGCAGATAACGGCTTGGAAGTTTAAAATCTCATAAGAGTTGCTGCACTTCTTTTTCAAGAATATTTACTGCCAATAAATACTCCTACTAATCAACATGATGGCCTTCACACTAAATTCATCCCACTCAATCAGAGCATATCAAGTATGCTAGATGACAACATTGCAATCTATGATGATTCTAACAGTTCAGATGATCATGAGGAAGAGGAAGAGTTTCTTTGCTAAAAGAGTCCTAAGCTCAGCCAAGTGGAGGAAGAAGCAGTCCTAGGTCAAGCTTATTTTCCAAATATCCAGGTATTGTTTCATGATCCCTTTGCTGATTTGTTAGACTTTTGAAGAGGGAGTAAAACATGTTAAGAGCAGTTTGATGCAAGGTTTGAAGAAAAGTTTAGGCACTAATGTTCAAGCACAAGTGAGGTGCAAGTGGCCTTTTGATTTCTTCAGCATCCTCAAAGATTTGAACCAAGATCACCCATGCAATCATCTACTTGACTGGTTATATTGGAAAAGGGAGTTCACCAAATAAATGTCTATCATGTATATGTTAGATTAGGATAGATAGGCATGCAAAATAAGCTCAGCCCTATGAGCATCTTTCTACCTTTAGTTTTAGATTGTTTGGACCAAAAAGAGAGAAAAAGAAAAAAAAAATGAAAAAATGAAAAAGAGGGTAGATTTAAAAAGAAGGTACAACCCCATACCCAAAAAATAGTGATACTGAAAGTGTGCAAGCCTAAATGCCACTACTTGTTCTGAAAGAAGGTCTTCTTCAGTCATCTAGCCTAATCATAGCTGAACATGCTTTAAATTTATTGTTGATAAGTTAGTGAAAAGAATGTTGGTCAAATCATTGAAGCTTAACTTGTCGAAGAAAATAGATTAGGAAAGAAAGATACTGGTTCCACATACTCAAAACGGAACCAAGGAGAAAAATAAGGATGAATAGCAAACTATGTATCCTAGCCCTGATTTTTCTAGTCTTATTTTGTACAAAAACAACATTTGTGTGCAGCTTGTTTTATGCCACAAACCCATGATAAATCAAATTATCTAATCCTAATTTAGTCATGTTTTAAATTTCATGTTTTCAGCTTATAGAATGAAGTCTGTCATACTGCTTAAACTTGACAGTCAAATAGACTAGGTAGAGAATAAGAAGAGTTCACTAGCATAATCTGAACTCTTGGAATAAATAAGTGTAGAAGTAGATAGTTTGTTTTTGTTGTCAAAAGAAAAAAAGTCAATGGGTTTTCCAGTTCAAGTGCACCCAAGGAAGAGAAAATGCTAGCAAAGTAGGTTGGGTAGGTAAAGGTGAAGTTGAGAAAATCATGCTTTCAGATTTTCAAAATCACTACTTCAAGGAAAGCAACAAAAAAATAAAGAATAAAATCCACCCAATGGAAGAGGCACTTGTCTTCATAAACCAAGAGATCTGAAATTCTGGACACCTCCTGAAAAGGAGCTGTCGTCCACAAGTGGAGCCACTGTTAGTCATCGGTAATTTTTTCCTGTTTAGTTGATGACTAAAATGCTTTGTCCTGGATTTCTAGAAACAAAATTCAAGAATCATGCGAATTCTATAAATCTCTTCAAAAAGAAATTTTTCACTAACCTGCTTCTCTGTCGAAGCATGGCCAATCTATCTCCCAGACAAGACCAAATCCTAGACTAATATCCCTCACTCTCACTAAGTTTTCCACATCTACCTATAACACTCTGTCTATGTTTTCCTAAGCCCTCTACTTTCACACCTTGTTTCGCCAAGTAAACCAAACTTTTTCCCCTACTCACCAAGTGCCTCAAGCAATGGTGATTTCAAAACTCCCTTTCTAAAGCCCTCTAAAGTAAACAAGGTTTTCTAGTTGTCTAGGGTGGTAGTGCATAATAGAGTGTCAAAATCCTGTCTCCTCATCCAAACCCTGATTCAGGCTTTTTAGTCAAAAACCTATTCCAAGGACATTACAATAAGTCAAATAGGGTCACCTAGGTTATGCACTATCATGGTTCTAAATTCACTATTTCCATAGGTATTCAAAGGTGAAGTAAATAGAACACAAGTATGAGTATTATCATTGTCCAAAGAACATCAAAGACCTCCAAAGGTATCCTCTTGACCAAGAAATAAGCCTGCAGAGGAACAATTTACCATGTCCAAGCATTTCTGCAGAAATGCTTTGTAAATGGTCAACAATAGAACAGAGGCAAAGAAGGAGACCTAAAAATATCATAAAGGCATCCATAGCTGGTAGTAAAATATAGCATGCTTAAGTTTTTAAGGAAGATCATGATCTCATGAGAGATTGTTATGAAGTGATGCCCATCAAAAAGTCCATCCTGGTCCTAAAAGACAGTGGCACATAAGCAACATTGTACATCAATAAAAAAGATCATTAAAAAGTTGTTTGGCCTCAAGCAAGAATCTTGTAGAGGGACAGCTACCCTTTGCTCACATTCCTACAAAGAAGACCAAAAAGCCATCAGATTATCCATGAGGTAAGGTAAAAGAGAACGATCATCATAAGAGGACCATTCATAGCAAGAAGAAATCAACAGGTATGTGTTTAATGGGAATCTGGATGTATGACTGTTTTGACCAAGAAATAGAGCAATACTAAGGTTATAAAGGAAAAAGAACACCTCAACCCTCCAAATGATCATTGAAGGTTTTTTAGACATAAGTGATGAGTTTAATAAGTGTTTCTTTGAGAACTTAGAAGACAACCCTGTTTGTTTTTTTCTAAACATCCCTAAAAACTCAAAAGTTTGGGAAGATGGACAAAGAGGGTCAAAATAGTGACAAAGAGACCTCCTTCATCATATCAGATGGTTTCAATGGTTTTAAAACTACCTTCTAAGGTTTGGCAGACAAGCACTATACTCCACTACACCAAAGGTAGAAAGATGATGAAGCGTATCAGCAAGAAGAGACAAGAAATGTCAGTTCAAAGGTCTCTTTTCTCTAAAGAACAGTTAGAGACATATTCCAGTGGCTAAAAAGGACAAACATGGGTAGAAATTTCCAAAGAAAGCAACTATGACAAGCAATGGATCATCATTGATCAAGTAAACTATCCAAGTTCAAAAGAGACAGTGATCAAAAGGTTTCAGAAGACATTTAAAAATAGCTCATATGATTGAAAAACATGAAAAGGACATGGAGGACATAGGTCTCATGAATAGAGAAAACATCCATCAATAGACAAAGGTAGATTTCTAGGTTCAAATTGTGGAAAAAGAAAAAAAACAAGCAGAATCACCAATTCTGCCAAAGTTTGTGAAAAAGGGTGCCAGCTCCAAAAAAAAAGTATTGGCAAAAGGAAAGGAGTTCAAGTTAACCTTAGAGAAGTGGGTTGTATTTATAATTTTTCTAAAAAGGTGTAAAACCACTACAAAACAACATCTCCCCACTCCTTTGGTAATTTACAAACACAGTGAGGGTTTTCAAAATTTTTGCTAGAGTCCTTAGGCAAAATTTTCCAGGCGCTGCGCTCCTGTAGAGTCGCGTTGTGTGCCTGTAGCGTCTCCCTGTGTGAAATTCCACTACGTGCTGTGCGCCTAAAGAGTGGTGCTGCATTCTTGCATTTTTGCCCACTGTGTAGAGGAAAGGCACGAAGGCTTGGCAGAGGTGCCCATCGTGCAGAAGAGGACACGAAGGCCCGTGCAGCCCCTGCACATTTATCCGTTCAGAGGGTGACCCGAGCCACCCAGAAGCAGTGGTGTTGTGCTTCTACCACAATGTTTAACATTGAATGGTGACCCGAGCTGCCCAACCCTCAGTGTTGCGCTCATACCACAGTTTTTAACGCTGAACGATGACCCGAGCTGCCTGACCCTCAGTGCTGCGCTCCTGCCACAGTTTTGAACTCTGCACAAAGGCATGTTCAGGGCCGCTCGATGGAGTTGTGCTGCACTCCTGCCATAGTTTTGAAACCTCTGTATGATTTCACTTTCAGGGTTGACCCGACTCTGCCCACAAGATTTTTGACCCATTTTCCCTGCTATGGAGGCATTTTGAAGAGGTATTCTGAACTCTTCCTACTATGCATGTTTTTCTAAAGATAATTTCTCAAAGAAAATTGAAAGTTGGTTTAGAAAAGGCAATGAAATCCTAAAAGATAACACTTGACCTACACACTGCTATGCCTTGACCTAGTTAGAAAAATCATCATCTCCTTTAACCCCTTTCCACATCATTTCACTAGCAGTACCGTTTCTCTTTAAGGATCTTGAGGTAGGGGTAAAGAAAAACAAAATTTCTGAAGAAGAGAATGTTGACATAAATGAGGTGACTCAAAGGCCTAAAAAGCAGCAAAGGAAGGGAGGGATTCCAAATAAGTTTGAACCTATAAGCACTGAAGAGCTGATAACCTCCCCTACTATTTTGACCTGTTTTCAAGAGTTGGGATGCTATGAATTCTGTAAAAAGGTACAAAAGATCCAAAGTCACCCTCATTTGACCAAGCTCTTTGCCCTAAGCCTTCATAAACATCAAGTACACCTAGCTGGGGTAAAATTTGAGTTGACCTCCTATGCCATCTCTAGGGCCACTAGAATACCTTGCATAGGAGAAAGGTGGTTCAAACAAAAGAATCTGGACCTAAGCCACTATTGCCCATTCTTGAAACCAAGTTGTCAAGCTGTCTGTAAAACTATGTTCCCCTTCTCTCATCTATTGGATAGATATGCTCTCCTAATGAAGATCATCATGAAATACTTCACCTATGAGGGTAGGTTCTCCAGAGTCTATTCATACCACATAAGGCTCCTCATGCACTTCACCAAAGCTAAGCTGCTACAAATTCCATACTACCTTTGCAAAAGTATTGAGAAAATGTCTTTCATCATGCAGAAAATTCCTGCATCCCAGCAAATTTCAAGACCTTTTCATCATTCCCTCATCAAATTGATTGTCTCACACAAACTAGAACAACAAGGCATCCCCTGGGAGGTTTTCATCGCCCACGATGATTTCACAACTCCACATCCCATTCCTCTGCAAAGTCTGCCATCATGATCTCAAAATCCTCCTCACACACCTCCATCACCCTCCACTAACCTTGGTTCATCTTCTTCACATGAATCATTTCCTCAAATATACCTTCCTCATTCACCTTCCCCTAAGAAATCAAAAAATGAAGAAAGCAGGGATGGCCAAGAAGAAATCAGTGATGGCCATGAAGAAAGCAGTGATGGACATGAAGAAAGAAGTGATGCCAAAGAAGAAAACAATGAGGGAAAGGATGATGAAAATGAAGAAAAAAGTGAGGAAGAGGAAGGTGGCAGAGAGGGAGATAGCCAAGAAGAAATTAATAAAGGCAGTGACAAAGATGAGTGTGTTGATAAAGAAGAAAACATTGTTGAAATTAGTGAGCCCCATAATGAGAAAAAGAGCCAAAATAGTGGGTCTTATGATGAATAAAATGACACTGAGAATACATATGAAGGCAGCGGGGAGGAGGCATATGAAAGAAATGAAGAAAACAAAAATGATAGTGATAAGAATGGAAAAGGCAGCCAAGAAATAAAGTTTGAAGTTTTTTTCAGTAGGCAAGAAAATGATGACAAAGGGCCAAGTAATGAAGATTATGAGTAGGGAAGTGAAGGAGAGATCATCCAAAGGAACTCACCTAGTGAAGAAATAAATGACCCTCACAGTGATGGGAAGACTAATGAGGGTGCCCAAGATAGTGACCCTACAAAGAGTGCAAACATTGATACAAAGGATGAAATTGAGTGTGAATACAGTGGTTCGAAATATGAAGAACAAGACATTCATGAAGACAAAGATGTACCAAGAAGTAATGAAGACACTTCTAGCATTTCAAAATAGAGGATGAAAGTCCTAAAGTATTAACAGTGATAGTGACATAAAAGATAGTGAGGGTACTTATCAAAGGGGAAACTAAGAACTAGGTAAGGAAGATGCACACACAGAGATCATCCATGAGGAGAAAAATAGTCCTAAGGTCACTAGTGATCAAGCTTTGCAAGTAAAACTTGTTGCACCCTTCTCCATTACCTATCAAAGAGTAGAGAGGCATGTGTTTGCTTCCTCCAAAGGGAGAGGGGCCATGCACTCCTCCTCAACTCAAATGAAATACAAAGGTAAACAACAATTGAAAGAGGAAGAAGACAATCATGAGGAAGAAAGAGAATTTGAGGTCATTCGCATAGACAATGATGAGGAAAATGAGACAAGAATAGTAAACTATATTCTACAAGACCGAAATGCACAGATCAAAGACTTGGAAGTTGAGTTAGAAAGGTCAAAGGATCTCATTCACTTCTTGCAGATGCAAAACAAACAAATGAGTGGCCAGCTGGCCATCTATGAAGCAAGGGTGCTCAAATATCGGAAAGAGGCTCAAAGGTCACAAGTGCAGTTGGAGGAATACATGGGCACTTATGAGGAGGATAGTGGTGAAGAAGGCCAAACTATAAAGAGACATAAGACTATGGGTCTTAGGAAAGCATTAGCAAAGCAGAGAGAGGAAGAATCAGCCCAAGCACAACAATTTCCCCTCACCGAACTACTTGCCATGGAAATTAAGCATAACAGGGAATCATGGCTTGAGAGAGCCAACATACATCTAGAGGCCAAACTGGAGAAGGCCAACAAAGGCTTGAGCTTGCAAAGAAGAATGACTAAGCACTATAAACGGAGAAATCACTTTGCAAGGAAAAAGCTCAAAACTGCCCAAAATGAGGGATGGCACCAAATGATTAAAAGGAACAATCTAGGATTGGAATTTTGGCCCAATTTTCTCTACAGGTCTCCAAGGACCCATGAGGCACCTACCTACCAATTTTGAGAGCAATTGAACAGGTTTTTGTTTTTTGCAAATTTTGAGTCTCGGAGTGCAACACTCCCTATGCTGCAATTTTTCCCAGGGCATCCTTAGGAGGTGAAGCTTACATTTTTGGATTCCTCATCATTAGAGGAGCATGCTCACCAATTTTCAGCACAATTGGAGTTGTTTTGACCCCCCAAAAGGGTCAAAAACACTCATTTTTTCACCTTTCTGCCCACTTTTCTAAGCATGTGTTGTGCTCTTGTAAGTCTTGGCTTTTTCCACTTTTTGGGAAACTTTCAGAGGTTATATTGAAGAACTAAAGGTATATCTGGAAATTAGACTTCAAGGGCTTTCCAACGGGCCATATCAGAGCCTTTTCCAACATCAGGAAGGCCTCCAAAACACTACTGCAAAAAGGCCTATTTCAATGCTGCGCTCTTGGCAAGTTTTCAAATTTTGACAGTGTGCTGCGCTCCTATAGGTAACTGGGAAGAATGTGCGTTTGGCAAGTTTTCTCATGATTGTCAGGGCCTAAAAGTCAATATAATTGCTATTTTTGGTCGGGAAAGATATTTTGTTAGTTTTTTTTTTTTGCCTTGGGCTTTGCAAAGCCTCAAGGACAACTTAGGATATTTATTTTTGGCCAATAGGCCTCTAGATACTCCCTTTGGCTTTCCTCTTCCTTTTTGTTATATAAGGCATGAGGATTCATTATAAATATTTGGGGACTTGATGTGTTTAAGAGCAATACATGGTTTTATGAGCTTGGAGAAGAAATTGGTTTTATGAACTGGATGAATGGCTTGTTTGGCTTGATGATGGAGAAGCATGTTTGCAGGATTCCATAGCTTGGTGAATGGTGATGTTTCCTTAACTTGTTAATGTTTTCTTGTCCTCATTTTTGTTTTATTCTTCTTGGTTTCTATAGATCAGAAAAGTATAGGTTGAGACATGCTCATGGAAGCACCTCAAACCTCCTATTTGTTATAGCTTTGATGTTTTCCTCTTTTAGTCATCTTAAGGAATTCTTGACTGCTCCTTAGGTCCATTAAATTTTTTTTTTGTTTCATGAATAGTTAGTATGCTAGCTTATAAGTATGATTCATGGTATGCCCTGCTTATTTAAAGTTTTCAAAACCCTATCTTGAAGCTTTTCTATGGAATATTGATTGATTAGGTTAAGACAAAGAGGTATCATTCGATCTTGCCCTTTGCCCATGCTTACCAACTTATTTCATAGTTCCCAATAACTTGATATATGTTGTTTAGGAGTTAATCTCCATAAATTGAGTTATTTGTTTATCTTATGTGTTTTCCCAAAAGCTGAAGGTGAATTTATAAAGTTAGGACTTCTAGTGCTTCTATGTTTCACTGGAATGTTTATCTTACATGTTTATTATTTTGAGTATTGTTCGTAGAGATTAATGGTTTTCCCTACCTCATGAGTTATTGCTTCAAACTATATATGTTTAAGACCTATTAGTTTTTTTCCAAACTTAATGTTCATTACACCTCATACATCACCTAAAGGATCCATTAACCTTGCTAAATCGACCCTGCAATACACTTTTTTTCATTATTTAGACACCCTTGACTTCATTTGACCCCATAGCCCTATTGATTTGATAACCTCTCATTCCACCTATCCCACTTGATCATCTTACCCCAACCCAAAAAAAATAAACAAACCTACACTTAACAACTAGCCTAAAATCAATCATCCAAAGAGAACAAGTTCACATCCTTCACATAATAGAGAGAGCCCTCTGTGAGTCCAAGAAGGCTAGGTCCTAGGACTCCAAAGACTGGTTTGATGTTACCCTATCATTTGGTTTACCAAACTGCAAAATTACGAGACACCAAAAAGTTCTAGAGTGTTATTAAGAGGCCTAGCTAGGAAAATCTATTTAAGTAGGCCTTAGTATGAAGGAAATAACAACAAGCGAGAAGGAGCTCATTTGATCAAGGAGGCAAGGAGAGATGTAGTCCTAAAGTAGGTCGAGTTAGAAGGCTAAGTAAGCATTGCTAAAGGGAGGCCATGATCATCCACCAAGAGTAAGATCATCATGTGAGGATTCAAAAGAATGTAACATACCTTAATGGGTTCGAGATAGGAAGTAGGATGGCATGTTGTTGGTTCTATTATGGTAAATAAAGCTCAAGAGAGGTGGCTCCTGAGAATTTGGGCATGTGATTTCAGTGGTGTTTCTGTGTGAAGGCCGCATCAAATTTTGAAATAGTAGAGAGGGTTGAGACCCTATATTTTGGTGGTTAGTAGGTTGCAAGGTCTGTGATAAAGACCAACAAAAATGGAGGAGGGTCTACACTATAATTTAGGGCTAGAACATAAGTATTAATAGGTGTAATATTGACTAAGGTAACCATAGTTTGAGGGTCATAGAGATCTAAATTTACGATCAAGATTCAGTCAAAGAAATGCCAAAAATCTATGGATCCATATGAGCTAGGCGGAGTCTCTTATGGAGGAAAGAGTTGTCATTTTTTCTATGGGTGGATAGGATATGTTCTAAAGCAATTAGAATAGAAGTATAATTCCCTATTTAGGGAGGTTTCCTAGCATGTTCAATCCATAAGGTATGCCATTAAGACTGTGACAAATTTGCAGAGAAGAAGAGGGGTTGTGATCCTTAGAGAGAGGTTTATCTCTGCAATATATACCATAAATTTGGAATATGGTTTGCAGAAGTATGTGCAGAGATAGAAAATCCAAAGGAAGGTGGAGCTTGAGTAGAAGATGGAGCAGAAGAAATGTGCCGTATGAGGAATGGATTGACATGAAGAGGAGTTGATTTTTGTGGATTGTCTATAGAGTTTTGGATAGAGATCTGAAGCAAAATATAAAAATTTAGTAAATGTAATGTTAATGGATGACTTGTGACCCTAGTTTAGTCATCTACAAATTGTTAGAAGGATGATAAGATGAGTAGTTAAAATTTGTTCATTGATTGGACAAAAAAGAAATTGGTACACAATAATAATGATTTTGAGAGGTATAACATCACTATTAGGTGGCATATTTTAATATCCCTAGATGAGGGAAATTTTGTGGGCACTAGATCAGTAAAATAATTGACTGTGGTTGGGAAAATTGATGGCAATCCAAGTACAATTGGAGGGTTTTTAGGTGACTGTCAAAGAAGAGCTCTAAGTCTTGTACTTGTGGAGGAAAAAAAGACTAGTAGAAGGGTAGGTGTATTGGGCCTAAGGATGTGTAGACTTTGAAGGACTAAAGTAGTAGTCAAGTGGGCTATCCAACTAGCCCTAGTTCACTGTATTGTAGAGGATTGTGTCATTGAGAAGAAGGGAAACCTCCATATCCCTAGACTTGTCATGTTGGAGCAGTAGTAGG
Source organism: Pinus albicaulis (assembly GCA_034641835.2). Classification (NCBI taxonomy): domain Eukaryota; kingdom Viridiplantae; phylum Streptophyta; class Pinopsida; order Pinales; family Pinaceae; genus Pinus; species Pinus albicaulis. The sequence continues at coordinate 867,495,056 of CM076570.1, read as the reverse complement.
GAAAAAGTGGGAAAACCAAAGAGTTGTTCACAATGGAGTTGTGAAAAACTGATAAAAAACCACGAGTGTTCCAGACCTTAAAGGAAAAAAGAGGTAGATAGAGAGAAAATTTTTTTTAGTCGAGTTCAATAACTTAAATGAGTTGAGTTCATTGATAGAGGCAGATTGACGAGTTTCATAATGGGAGGCAAGAGGACCTGTCAGATGTGTTCAAGACATGTGTATTGAAAGGGCTATGTGTGGCCACCATCAAAAAGTGGGTCAAGTGTTGTATTTGTCAAGGTACATTGGTTGTCAAAGGACAAATGCATTCAAGGTACAAATGAATTTAGTGCCAATCAGCGCGACTGTTAGAGAAATACTAGTGTCGCTCGAGGGAAAGACTTGAAAATAAAATGGTTTTCTAACTGACACCAAGCTTATCACTTCATCAAAGAGATAAATGTCTTTAATTATTTACAGAAGCTACAGAGACAAGGAGATGGACACTTGACAAAAATTATGACAAAACAAAAAATCAAAAATCGAAAATAGGAGGCTTAAAGGCTAGCACTCCCGAGTGGAGTCACCAAATTTTTATGCAGGAAAATCCTCTCTGTGGCTAGATATGATCCCTCTAGCCCTAGGATGTTTCTAATAACAACAGGGAAAAATTAGAATCCTACTTTCCTAGATTTCAAGTGGACGCAGATCATGAATATATCACCTACCTCGATCTAATTTTGTTCCTCACTTGAATCCTTCGATCCTTCATGCTCCGTATTCAGATCTTCGCTGTTGTCAGCACTTGGTTACCTACACAAGGTATCAAACAAAAGAAAATGTGAAAGAATAACATATATCTTGCATATACAATATACCTAATTGATTAAGGAGAACTAAGAATCCAATCATACATGAAAGACGAGAAGGGAAAGATGAATCAATCGTATTAAGTTAAAATAGAGAGAGGTAGTAATAACCTGCACCTTGATGTCGCAGCTCTCCTTCGACGGGTCTGGATCTAGGCACGTCTCCAAAGCACTCATTCCAACCCAATGTGAAGGGAAAAAGCTCTCAACTCTTTCTTGATACCTATAGCAAACAAATATCTCTCTGTTGTTCTTCTATCTTTGTTCTAACCTGCAGAGCTATGGAAGGATGTCCATTTTATAGAAAGGGAAGAGGGAACATGGATCCACTTAATGTGGGGAAATGGGTTATCCCTTTGGGTGGTTCCACTTTTGTAGGAACAAAGAGCCCAAAGGGAGAAGCTCGGCTCTATCCTCGGGAACAAACAACCAACTCTCTGCCACGAAGCTTCTAGATCTCAAAGCTTCACTTCCATTTTTAAAAAATTTATAGAAGAGGATTTACGTGGGTATGATCCTCATTCTAGCATCAATCGGCACTGCCCTACACCAAAAAAGAGCCATCAGAGCATGCAAGACATGCAGAGGGCACACCGCTCCAGATAACCATGTTTTTAAGGAGCTGCTTCAGGAATTTTCAACAGAAAGTTTACTAATTATGTTGTAGGGTATATGATGGCACATTTTCAAGATGGAAAATAGACACAAGGGTCACTGTTATGGGTCTCCAGGATTAGGAACGGGGAATACAGTGATAGTGACAAATTGATGTGTACCAGTTACCTAACATACCTTGCCACTCTCTCCTTAGGACACCTGGAACTCACTGACACTCCTTGTCACACACTCTTATTCATTCATTTCCATTAATTTTAACCTAGTGCTCGCTTTTCTTTCCCTGGTCCTCCCTAACACTCCTTGGCATGCACTGGCATAACCTAACGCTTGACACATCTTGGTATGCTTCCCTAAGACTCTAACATGCCTTGGAACTGCATAACATACCTTTTCACTCCCTTCTTAGCACACCTGCAAGTCCTTGACACTTCATTTCCATGCATTTGAAACTATTTATCCCTTGTGTTTCCCTAGCACTTGGACCTAACACTCCCTAGCATGCTTTCGCACCACACCTTAACACCTGGTACATGTTGGCATACGTTAATAGTTGGCTTGTCTTGGCATGCATAAAATTCCTTGGAATTTTATAGCATGTGTTAGTACTTCCTGTAATTCTTTGGAACACCTTAGCACTCTAGTTTTCATGCCCTCATAGATAGCCTTACTTTTTTTGTGACTTGGGAACTCAACCAAGTCATTGGCAAAACAATGGTGTGCCGAACCCAAAGTCTCCCTTTATCTGAAACTTATTTGACTATCCCCTTATTATAACCATAGGATTCCCTCCTACAAGTCCTATTATGACCTTCTCCTAACACACTTTTTCCTTGAGACACCTAGAATTCGTTGACACTCCTTGGTGCACACACTTATTTTTTCATTTCCATGCATTTTTACCTAGTTCTCCCTTGTGATTCCTTGGAACTCCCTAACACTCTTCAGCATGAATTTACAATTTCTAACATGTTTTAGCATGAATTTTCATTCCTTGTCACACCCTAGAACTCCTTATATAGCATGCCCTCACAACTACCCTTAATTTTTTTGGGACTTAGGAAACCAACCAAGTCTTATCTCGAGTACAAAAACTTGACCAAGGTACGGTTACTAAAACTAGACTATGCATTTTTCACCTATTAATTTACTATAACTCATCTTAGGCTACTCATGTGCAATTTCAACTTCACCCACTTAAAAAGTTGCAAGTTAACAAGTCAATGCTCATGTCCATCCATGGCCATAAAACAACTGAGCAACATAGTATACATATTGACATGCCATAACACTTGCCACATATAATAATCCTTTGGAACTATGTGGCATGTGTTAGCACCCCCTGCATTCCTTGGAATGCTTTGGAACTCCATAGCACACCCTACCACTCCGTGACATGCAGTGGCACTCTATCATACCTTGGCACTTCCTAGCATAAACTTTACACTCCCTCCTTAACACACCTCAAACTCACTAACACTCCCTGTAACTCACTCTTATTCAATCTTCATTTCCATGCATTTTGAACTAGTTTCCCCTTGTGTTTCCATGGCACTCCCTAACACTTTCTGGCACACTTTGACACACTCTGGTACTTCGAATATCTTGGCATGTCACCCTGGCAGTCTAGCATTCCTTGGAACTACCTAGCATACCTTGTCACTCCCTCGTTAACACACCTATAACTCAGTGACACTCCCTGTCACACACTCTTATTCATTCATTTCAATGAATTTGAAACTTGTGTTTCTATGGCACTCCCTACCACTCTCTAGCATGCAATGGCACACAATAGCACCTAGCACATATTGGTGTGTTTCCCTGGCCTCTAGCATGTTGCATCACTCCCTATAATATCTTGTCACTCCCTCCTTAGCACACCTAGAACTCACTAACACTTCTTGTCACAAAATATTATTCATTCATTTCCATGCATTGTTTTGACCTAGTGCTCCCTTCTGTTTCCCTGGCATTTTGTAACACTTCCTAGAACGAGTTGGCACACCCTGGAACCTAGCACATCTTGGCCACATACTTCCATGGCACTCTAGCATGCCTTAGCACTACCTAACATATCACGTCACTCCCTCCTTAACACACCTAGAACTCATTGACACTCCCTTTCACACACTCTTATTCATTCATTTCCATTCATTTTTACCTAGTTCTTCCTTGTTTTTTCCTTCATTAACACTCCTTAACATGCATTGACAAACCTTGGCACTTGGTACATCTTGGCATGCTTCCCTAGCACTCTAGCATGCCTTGGCACTGCCTATCATACCTTATTAATTCCTCCTTAGCACACTTGGAACTCACTAACACTCCCTATCACATATTCTTATTCATTCATTTCCATGAAATTGATACTAGTGCCCCCTTGTCTTTCTTGGCACTCCCTAACACTCCATGTTATGCATTGGCACCACACCTTATCACCTGGCACATATTGTCATGCCTTAGCACTTGGCATGTATTAACTGCCTCGAAACTGTCTAGCATGTGTTAGCACATCTTGGCATTCCCTAGCACATCTTGGCACTGCCTAGTTGTTATGCCCTTATAGATAGCTTTACTTTTTTTCCGACTTGGGAAACCAACCAAGTCATTGAAAAAATAATGTTGTCCCTAACCCAAAGTATCTCTTTGTCTGAAACTACTTTGTCCAACCCCTTATCACAATCATAGGCTTGCCTCCTACAATTCCTATTATAAAATTCTACAAAAACACTTCATCCTTGGGACACTTAGAATTCACTGACACTTCCTGGCACATACTCTTACTCATTAATTTCCATGAATTTTGACCTATTTCTCTCTTGTGATGCCCTAACACTCCCCAACACTCCTTGACATGAATTCACACTATCTAGCATGTGTTAGAACTCCTTTTCATTCATTACCACACCTTGGCACTCATTAGCTATCATTCCCTCACAAATACCCTTACTTTTTTTGCAGCATGGGAACCCATCCAAATCTTGCCTCAACTACAACAACTTGACCAAGCTACAAATACTACAACTAGAATATGCCTTTTTCACCTAAGAACTTACTATATCTCATCTTAGGCTACTCATGTTGAATTTCAAATCATACAACTTAACAATTTATGAATACAAGGCTCACATCCAAATATGGTTGTAAAACAACTAAGCAACATATTTTACATCTTGACATGCCATAAAACCTGACATGTCTCAAAATCCCTTGGCACTATGTGGCATGTGTTAGCATCCCCTGCATTCCTTGGCATGGTTTGGCACTCCCTAGCATTAAATTGAGTCGGAGACTAACGCTCTCCACCCAACCTTAGACTGGGTAGCATTTTGGTCTTTCTTTCTACCCAATCACCCCCACACCAAACTCTATAGCATGAGTGAGGGGAATTTTTATGGGATTGGACCACATCTCTAGTTAAAACAAGGGCTCCAAAATCATGGACAATTCCACCCACCGGTCAAATTAAGGTACTATTGAGTAATATCTATATGGGACTCCTAATAAAATTGTGGGAAATATAAATCCTAATAAAAATGGTGGGAAATATAAATCCTTTTTACTCTTATGACACTCATTTCTCACTACTCCCTCTTATTGTGCTACCTTCCAACACAATTATCTTTCCTTTAACCGCGAGTTGCCCAAATCTCCCTATCTCTTAGTTTTTTATAAATCTTTTATTATTTCTTCAAGCCTAGTGAGACATATTTGTGTGAGTTTGGTCACAAAAAGCTTTTTCGGCAAAGAACCCAAGTGAAGGGTTTTTGGACCCAAGATGGGGTTTAAAATCTAAAAGAAAATTAAAAAGGGGAAATAATGTTTCCTAAGGTCTAAGTGGATAAAGACCATAAGTTATAGAGGGTTATTAAGAGGCCTAGCTAGGAAAATCTATCTAAGAAGGCCTGAGTATGAAGGAAATAACATCAAGTGAGAAGGAGCTCATTTGGTCAAGGAGGCGGGGAGAGATGTAGTCTTAAAGTAGGTCAATTTAGAGGGCCGAGTAAGGGTTCACAAGAATGTTACATACATTAATGGGTTTGATCTAGGAAGTAGGATGGCATTTCACTGGAAATCCAACCCCACATGCATGACCCCTCCTCTTAGGCCCCAAAACTATTGCAATGGCATCTTCCTTTGTTGCATATGCAAGAGACACTGATTCATTTTGTAACAATTCAATTTGTTTCTAGAAATGTCAACATTTCAACAAATTCATGTAAGAAACATCATTAACATAAAAAAAAAAAATACTAAATAGATACAATAATAGGTTGCGAGCTTATTATTTTCTCTGCACTAAATGATGACATTGAGTTCCATGCTTCTTTTTATGACATTTCATCCCCACATTAGCCCTAGTTACATGCGTACCATTTTGATTGCAAATTAGATTCTAGTCACAAAAGTACAACAATCTAGATAAGTATATTTGAAGTTGGTAATTGTGAACAAAAAATAGATTTGGTTACAACTTACAAGGCCATGTTCAATCCTAAAGTAAACTCTACGGCTGGAAGTATGGGTCTCTTGTTCTAATGCCCTATTTTCATTATTTACTTTTTCCTTCTCTTGCAACTCAATAAAGAATGGATGCTTAAATTGAAATTGATTATATGTAAGGATTCAAAGTCAAATCTCATATGATGATAAAAAGTAAAATTGTAATTCATTTTTACCTTGAATTTAGGGTCAGATCGTATTCTAACTAATTCAATCCAATCGATTACATTTACTCCAATAGCAACATTTTCCATCCTCTACTCATGTATTTTGTATTTGAAATAATTATTTTTATACAAATTATATCTATAAGTTCTCAAGCACTGATATATTTGTTTATGACATCATTTCTCTGCTCACGAATCTATTCAGTAGGTATGCTACAATAGATAAACAAAGAATTATTAGATACAAATTATTTTTTGAAATTAAACTTATCATACACATGCTCAACATACATCAATGAAATTTAGAACAAAATTCCAATAATAATTTGGTTGATACTCACATTGATTGCACTCTGTATGCATTTCTTAATTGCTTCAAGAATTTCCATTCCATATGCTTGATGCCTACAATCTCTCTTGTAAGGACACCTAAAAAGGAGGACAACTTATCTGACTATGGACCAATAGGTTTCCCCCTCTCATTAAATTTAATTTTAGGCATTGCATGGCTCTCTGTAGTGTTTCCAAAGATGAATTTTTTTGGTCCTCTACCCTTTCTTTTCATATTCATTGTAATATTGGCTTGGGTAGTTGGATCTGACCCTTCCAAACCATTTTATTATTGTGGTGGTTCTTGCTCCACACCATGATCTTGTTGTGATGGTTATTTCTCCATACCATGATGTTGTTGTGATGGTTCATGCTAAGAATTTACCGGAAAACAAAATACACCTATTGAGATAACAATATGGATTTCTTAACAAAAAATATAGAAGCACTTATACAAGAAATATAAAGTTGAGAAATGATCATAACTTCCAATGGCTAGTGCACATTTTTCTCAAGAAAATGTGCATTAGAATTGTTGTCGACACTAAAGCAACTAGATTCATGTTGTAGTGGGACAATAGATTGTGGTGCTCTCTTTTGTGGGTATTTTTTATGATGCCACATCGAATGTTGTCATTTTTTTTATAATGAAGACTTACTTTGTGGTTTTAATCAATGTTAAAAGTGATCTCTTACGATGTCTTTCAATCCTATTAGATACCTAAAAATATAAATTGCAATAACTAATCAAAATTAGTACGACAAATTTTAAAGTAGAAAAGAAAGCACATCCTTGCCATTTCATAAGAGTTAAATTCAAATATTAGTATTTTCAAGGGTCCATTTTTGTTGTCTTAAAACAATACCCATCTCGATGTGTGCCAAAACAGAGTGCAAGTTTTATAATTATGCTTTGAATGAAATATAATAACAATCTTTAGATCACTTAAACTGATAAAAAACCTATCATAACCTTCAAATTTCTATATGAAGCAATTTCATTTTTTCATTCTAAGGTTGTGATTACAATTAGCATATAAATAATCAGTACCAAAATCCAAGATTCTAATCATCCAAATCTCTAAGAAACACCATCCGTGTATGTGGATTAAATGCATGCCTATGAGATGTAATAAAACCATAATAATTAATAAATAATATGTTCTAACTCCAATGTCAAACAATATCAACATCTAAGTTGCATAAGCCATTATGGTTCAAACATACCACAACACCAAGTCCAAAGAAAAATGTATAACAAAGCTAGATATAATGTAGTGAGGTCAACACTTAGAACATTACATATTCTACGTGTTTGACACTTCCAAAATACTCTTTTTAATAATTACAACTACCATTATTTGTATCTTGTGGGTGCCAAACAACCATTAACCAAAACAATCAGATACATTTCCACAACATGTTACCTCCAAATGCCTAAAACCTTGAAACATCACACCAGTGAATCAAACTAAGAAAGATTTGGAACATGTAGATTTAACTCTCATTTATGTTCTCAAATATTGAGAAATGTGAGATATAAAATATGTATTTCATGTAAAAACAAAGAATAAAATTATTACTATTCTCTAACATGTTCTTCATGCTTGTTTTAGTCAAAATAAAATGTAAAAGGGCATGTCCTTCATGGCCCTTGTAAAAGAAGAAAATTTGTTTTTTTTTTTCATTTGTCTCACCAATATGCCAAGTCAACTCTCCTGCCCCTCAAATCAGTGCAACTACATGTGGGAACCATTATCTTGTGGAAAATAATACATATATAGTTCACTCACATCTCGATTGGAGCTTATGATAATCACAAACATACGATCTGAAATAGAAGACAATGATACTCATCAAGGCAAGGTTACTCACTCTTGGATTGATCTGTAAATGATTGCTAGTTATTGTTGTGCTAGTATCATTTCCAGATATAAAAATCTCTTTGATTTTTTTTGTTTATTCATCAAGAGTTTGTCCATGAGCATGTGATTTTCAATTCAATTTACCTGGTGAAATTTACTTTTTGTCATAAAATTAAAAGCATAATTTTAAATGATTGAACATCAGTAAATATAAATATAGAAAACACATATAACGGAGCTCAATACATAGAATTTTGTTGAAGGAGTTCACCCCTCCTAGGCTACATCTCCTTGGTCTAGCTTCATAGTGTGGGCCTTTGTATTAGCTTCAAGTGTGCTCAAATTGTTGTTAAAAGCTTCAAATGCTATTGGAACCTATTCCAATGAGTTTAAAACATCAAATCTACCATAAATGACGGTTTTTTTGCTCAATTTGGATTCTGGATGCTCTGGCAATGCCTCCAACACCTAGTGGTCCTAGCCTTCAAAAATATTCAAATGCACAAAAACACATGTAGATGACCTCTTCTGCCTCTGAAACCTGCTTCATTAAGTTCCTAGCATGTCAATTAGCCAATAATGCCTCTTTATAATCTATATTTTGGTGAAAATTGCCTCAGTTATGGAAAAAACTGTATTTCCCCCAATTTAACTACTATTTCTCGAAGATTGCTAGTTAAAATTCTAAAAATAGTATTTCCGCTAGTTTTGGCACACTCCCCTAAAATTCTGCCAGATTAATCTGCTATTAATTAATGATAAGGCAGTTGGCAGATAAGATAAGTGCTAATTAACATTAAGCATTGTTAGTGCTAATTGCAAGTTAATATGAATTAACTGCATATTAAAATGATAATCATGGGCTAATCCACATTTTTAAAATTTGTCGATTTGTTAGAGCTCCCTGTTATTAGTGTATGGACAAATGGGAGGGGGTTGGCCCCCTCCGCATTGGCGCATTAACTTCAAAATATGGTGCGTTCCACCCTTTTCAAGATTCATGTGAGTGGTATGTTGGTGAAGCGGTGGCTTTGTGTGGTGGAGGTCCTGGGTTCAAAACCCGATCCGCCCCATTTAAATGTTTTTATGTGCCATAACATATAATATCAAAAAAACCTTTCATTTGTATATACATGAACCATGACATTAATCTTTGAACCTTGGCTTAATGTATTAACCAATGAAAATTACAATACGTGGATTTCAATTTGATTTAATTAATATTTAATATATATATATATATATATATATATATATATATATATATATATATATATATTTTATATTATGTAATATATATAATATTTTTCAACATATAATATATATAAATATATATATTTAATATTAAATCATAATTAAATAAATAAATAAAAAATACAATTCCTCTTTAGAAACATTAGGAAATTTATCCCTACATAGACCAAACTGGCAAATCCAAAAATGCCACTTGTCACAACCTCATTGGAAAAAACTTGAAGAATATTCCAGAAGATTCCTTTTTGCTGACTGGGCTTCCACATCATCCCTGTACTTGTTCTGCCCATTTTTTGAACCTGTTTTGGAAAGCGAACAACATACCATAATTCACTCATACGAACTTGGATTTTGATGAAACGAGTTGCATTGGAATCCTAGTGATGAGCTCTACGTTCTCATCCTAGTTGGAAGCATTTCTGAGCAATTTGATTTTTTAGATAAAATACTGATCCCTGATCATTCCTCTCCACTAGAAGCCTTTTGGACCCCAAAATCTCTCTTGATTACTGATTATGAAGATGAGGGGACTGTTCCATCACTCTCCTAGTCTTTATCCATTGAAATTTTCCTAATTTCATCATTTGGAGATTTTCGTAAAAAGTCAATTTTTTCCTTGATTCTGACTACCATCTATTGATGTCTTTGACACTGTCATGCTACAATATTTCTGAATTTGCAGAACAACAATCTAATTTTGCATAAAACATCTTGTTTCTACTTTGGTCAACAATCAAAGGAAACTTGGAATCTTTCTCACCTTGCACTCTGTCTTTGTGGAAATTTTTAGCTACTTTTGCCTTGAACTTGTGTCGAATCTTGCCCAAATTTCTTCGCCATTGTAATTTTCCTTTTGGAAACCAGCAATGAACATTTGTGAAACCTATGCCTTATTTTCCAAGCCTCCTTTTCCTCTCTTTGACCTTTGCAACCCCTTGCACCAGCACCTTGTTTTCAACACCGCTCAACACCAATGTTGACTACTGCAAATGTTTTTCACCTTCTTTCAAACACAACCTGTTATCAATCTAAAAAAATTCATTACACACATTAGAATTTGTTTGAAAATTATGATGTAAAACATCTCTTTGTTTGATCATCATCAATGTCAAGTTTTGGATTTAATTGACTAGCCTCTTCATTTGCCTTGCATTAACTAAATAAGTATTCAGTTTCTTGTGATGAGCTCTCACAATATACTCCACTCCATCCTTAAGCAAACGATATTTGTTCTCATGGCGATAAAACACCGCTTTCCTGTCATACAAATATGGACTTCCCAAGATAATCTCGGAAATGTCAAGTGGAATTACATCTAACTTGAATTCATCAACAAAGTTTGTAGTAATAGAAAATATAAAAATGTATTTCCTTGTAACCTGTAAATTAGCATTCTTAACTATCCATCCCAAAGGGTATGGTTTATGATGTGCCACGGTTTTAAGGTTAATATTTTTTACTAAATCTTCTGAAATCAAGTTTGCTTGTGATCCCATATCAAATAATGCATCAATCTTGATATGTTTATAAATCACTCTAATATGGAACAATTCTTCTCTTATGCCTTCATTTGGTGTGTTGATGTGACTATTTGAGAAACTAGTACTTTCAAGATGTTTCCCTTTCAAACCCATAGCAGTAATTTTTGTCTCATCTCCTGAATTTGACTCTAAGTATTTTTTAGATATAGCAATAGTTTTTCCTTTATCTTTGGCTTTCAATATATCTGGTTTCAATTATGGATGAAGTTGCCAATAATGGTATTCATCATGGCCAGTCTTTAAACATTTATTGCATGTGAGTTTTTCCTTCTCTTTCTTTACAGAACTATTTCTTTTTCCTCTTCCATAAAAATTTCCTTTCCTTTTACCCTCACTTTCCTCTTTCTTTTCTATTCCTTGTTTTCCCCTTGCCTCCAAGTGTGTGGCTTGTACACAAACTACATATAAATTTATTGGGTTAAACATAAGGATAGTATGCTTCAAATAGTAATGTAAACCTCCTATGTATTTCAAGAGTGTATCTTGAGGCCAGTAGGGGCATGGTCTAGTGGCCAGCAGACGCATTATTAAGGCATTTGTGTTGTTAAGCAGGTCACAAGTTCAAGTCTCGTCTTATCCGGGTCCCGCTCTTGCAGGCTGGGTGGTTCCCTGAGAGGTTATAGTGGTAGCCTGGGGGTTGGGCCCCATGCCATGCATGTGAAAGCTGCCTGATGTTGCCGATCCCTATTACTAACAAAAAAAAAAAAGAGTGTATCTTGAGAATTCAATTTTACTCCTAACAACAAAGCTCTCTTTCTAAACTCCTGTGTGTACTCTTGAACAGTTTGGCCTTTGAGTTGCCTAAAGTTTTTCCAACTCATAATTTCTTTTTTCATATATGCTAATGGATAAAACTATATTTTAATGGAAGAAATGAATTCAACCCAAGAAATGGAAATATTACCATGAATTCTCATTTCCTCTTGTGTCTTTGATTCCCACCAAACTAGTGCTCATGCTTCTAGCCTTAATGAAGCCAATTGGATCTTGATATCATCCTCTTGTAAATTATGAATTCTGTAGTATACTTCCAATTGAAGAATCCAATTTTATAGCTTCTCAGAAATAATTTCTCCATTGTATGTGGGAATTTCAAACTTTATGTCCAACTCGAGTAAGGGAGTCTTTCTTTTTGGTATCTTGGATTGAGTGTGGGTATGAGTTTTTTTGGTGGATGTGGAAGATGAAGATGTTGATGAGGATGATGAGGATGAGGATGGTGGAGATGGAGGTGGATTTCCTCCACTACCTTTTGAGCTCTTCTCTTCATCCTTATTGTTTGAAGATCATTTTCCATGAGGAGGCTTTGAACCTTCTCCATCTTTCTCTGCATTGAATGCTTCATACATGGCTTTAACCACTCTTTGCATCTCTTTCAATTATCTCTTAACATCCTCTTCTTTAGAATGTTAATGAGTCTCTTCATAGCCTGACATTTTGGCTTTGGATTCAAACTCAATCTCTGTAGCTTGTACCTCTTCAATCACTTCAACCTCTTGTACAAATTTCACTTCTTCTATCTAAACTGATGGAGATGGAATTTTAGGTGCTTCAAGTGCTACCTTGAGTGGTCCTTTGGGTGAGGATATGCCTTCTCAGCCTTCTTCCTTATTTTCCTAATCTCGGGACTAGATACCAATAGCTTCCCTTCTCCTCTCTGAAATCTCAACCTTGTAAGCATCACAAAAATTGCAACTATTAAAAACCTTCAAGCAAAACTAGCAAGAAACTTTATGCTCTGATACTAACTTGATCTGAAATTGATTTCTAGTTATTGTTGTGCTAGTATCATTTCTAGATATAAAATTCTCTTTGCTTTGTTTTTCTTATTCATCGATATTTTGTCCATGAGCATGTGATTGTCAATTCAATTTACTTGGTGAAATTTAATGTTTGTCATAAACTTAAAAGCATAATTTTAAATGAATGAACAACAGTAAATATAAATACAAAAAATACATATAACAAAGAACAATACACATAATTGTGTTGAAGGAGTTCACCCCTCCTGGGCTACATCTCCTTGGCCCAGCTTCATAGTGTGGGCCTTTGTATTAGCTTCAAGTGTGCTCAAATTGCTATTACAAGATTAAAATTCTATTGGAACCTATTCCAATGAGTTTAAAACATCAAAATCTACCAGAAATTACAGTTTTTTTTGCTCAATTTGGATTCTAGATGCTCTGGCAATGCCTTCAACACCTAGTGGCCCTAGCCTTCAAAAATATTCAAATGCACAAAAACACTTGTAGATGACACATTATACCTCTGAAACCTACTTCCTTGAGTTCCTATCATGTCAATTGGCCAAGAATGCCTCTTTTTGAGCTCTGTTTGGGTGAAAATTGCCTCAGCTATGGCAAAAAATGTATTTCCCCCAATTTCTCCACTATTTCTAGAAGACTGCCAGTTAAAATTCTAAAAATAGTCCTTCCACCAGTTTTGGCATGCTCCCCTAAAATTCTGCCAGATTAATCTACTCTTAAATAATGATAAGTGTAGTTTTCAAATAAGATAAGTGCTAATTAATGTTAAGTGTTGTTAGCACTAATTGCAAGTTAATATGAATTAACTGCGTATTAAAGTGATAATCGTGGGCTAATCCACATTTTTAAACTCTGTCGATTTGTTAGAGCTCCCAGTTCTTTGTGTATGGACACATGGGAGGGGGCTAGCCCCCTCCAGACCCCCATGCATTAGCGCATTAACTTCAAAATATGGTGTGTTCCATCCTTTTCAAGATTCATGTGAGCGGTATGTTGGTGAAGTGGTGGCTTTGTGGGGCGGAGGTCCTGGGTTCAAAACCCGACCCCACCCCATTTAAATGTTTTATGTGCCATAACATATAATATCAAATGGACCTTGCATTTGTATATCTGTGAACCATGGAATTAATCTTTGAACCTAGGCTTAATGTATTAACCAAAAAAAATTACAATGCCATAACATATAATATCAAACGGACCTTGCATTTGTATATCTGTGAACCATGGAATTAATCTTTGAACCTAGGCTTAATGTATTAACCAAAAAAAATTACAATGCCATAACATATAATATCAAACGGACCTTGAACAGACCTTTCATTTGTATATACGTGAACCATGGCATTAATCTCTGAACCTTGGCTTAATGTATTAACCAACGAAAATTAGAATACGACGATTACAATTTGAGCTTTAATATTTGATTATATATAAAAATACAATTCCTCTTTAGAAACATTAGGAAATTTACCCCACATAGACGAAACTGGCGAATTTGAAAATGCCACTTATCATAGCCTCATTGGCAGAAACCTGAAGAATATTCTAAAAGATTCATTTTTGTTCATTTGGCTGCCACGTCATCCATGTACCTGTTCTGCCCATTTTTTTTTACCTATTTTGGAAAGCGAACAACAGACCATAACTCATTCATACGAACACAGATTTTGATGAAACGAGTTGCATTGAAATCCTAGTGACGAGCTTTATGTTTTCATCCTATTCTGAATCATTTATGATCACTTTGAATTTTTAGCTAAAATATTGGTCCCTGATCATAGATGTTGGAAAGAAAAGACAAGCTTACTCTCTCTTGGTTGTTGGAAATAGTAGACAAGGTTACTTTCTCATGGAGGCTAGAAATAGAAGACAAGGATACTCAATAAAGGAAATTTGGAGGGCTAAAAAATATTAACGATCTAAGAAATAAAGGTGCAAAGTATGAAGAAAAGTACAAAGTGTAAAAGTGGAGAAATATAATGAATTATGAAGAAATATATCTATGAAATATTTGAGACATGAAATAGTTTAAGGTATATCTGTGAGGTTTGTAATAATGAAAAGTGTGTTTCAGAGGCATGAAAAAATAGTGTGAAGTATTTCTGAAGCATAGAAACAATGTAAGACTTATCAGTGTGGATAATTTAAGGCATCTTATCTTGGAGGGCTTTGGGGGTCAACTTCAAAATTGGAGAATGGCTATCAAGTGGTCAATTTGTCTATGACTTGGATTTCTCTTGTTGATGAAGAATCTATGAGGAAATGGTTGCTAGGTTTCCCCTCATGGGTTTTTCCCTGGCCTCTAGCATAACTTTTCGTCGCTCTTATCTTTTTGTGCATTGTATTTGTATAATTTCTTGATGACCCAATGAATGAAGTAACATATAAATCAGAAAACATATATAAACAATTAGCATGTTAAGAAATTATGTTATTCATTTTTATTTTAACACGGTATTAGAGTTAGGAACAAGGTTCAAATTTGTCTCTGAAATCTAGTCAATATTATGAAGGACGTATTCACCAAAAGTCGAATTTATAATAAGAACTTTCTATGGTTGGAAACATACTTCCTTTTGAAAAAAAGACCTAAAACAAGTCTAAAATTATATCTATTCTACTAGGGTCGGAATATATCTGTTATAAGAGAAGGACCAAGGGTCTTGGTTTATTACTACAAGCCTAGAACAGGCCGAGATTTGGAAAATCTCAATTCTGAGCAAAAATAGGAATGTAAGCCAATATGATCGAGTTTATTGTAAGTTGAGTTACAATACAAGATAATAACAACCTAAATCTCCATGATGATGATCTAAGTTATATTTTATGAAAATTCAAGGAAGGAGCATAAATTTTAGAGTTTTTCTTTGTTTACTGAAGGAAGACTAACATAGAACAAGCCTCATAAATAAATAAAAAAATCTTACTTGATGGAGTTAACATAAGAACTAATATGAAATTTTGGAAAAGGTAACACATGAGACGTGGTATGTTGGGTCACCACTTTCGTGGGAGACACTTTGAACAGGAACCCCCTTTCGTGAGATTATTGTGTCTCCCTCACAGGTGCTTCCTCTCTATGCAGTTTTGATGATTTTTCACCCGAGTTTCTTGCTAGTTCGGTTTTGTTAGTTGAACATTAGTTGGAATGTTGTGAAGAGTCACAACCACATTTTTTAAATGGTGATGGAAATTGTTTGTGTGTGCAAAGAGTGTGACTCTATAATGAGCTAGAAGTTGGGTTCGCCTCAAAATTGATCATGGGTCATTTATAGGGTGTTTGATTGTCATTTTTCTTGGTTTTCACACCTGGTAACACGTGAATAGTATGTTGGATCAAGCACACCTTAGTGGGAGGAAATTTGAATGAAAAATTGTTTCAGGGATCGATGCGGCTCCCTCATAGGGACTTTGCCTTTGTATGGTTTCGAGGATGTTGGATCCATGGTGGGTGGGTGGAATTTTCAGTTTGTGTGAAGGGTGAAGCAATATAAGATTTGTTTGTCAAACCCATTTGAATATTGACTGAGGGCCATTTGTAGGGTGATCAAGGGTGATCAACTCCCATTTTGTGTAGACTAGGCGCAAGACCCTTTGAAGGGGGAACTTAATAGGCCGACTGACCCATCAGGGCAAGACGATGTGACATTGTCGAAAAGTCAGGATGTTTGGGAATATAACCCTAATTAGGTGGTAAATTCTGTCCAAGGCTAAATATGGAAAATATACTCATAATGAACAAGTATTGTGAGGAAAAAATGAAAAGGTCTTTGAAAGGAGAGTTATAGTGATTAATTGTTGGCATTGGTATTGTATGTAGAATTTTAGTGCCAATTCTCTAGAATAACATTATCTATAATGATAATTTTCCTTGTTAAGAGGGTTGTGAGGAAAATTGAAAACACAACACATAAAGGGCCATTAATTAAAGCCCAATTTTCACCCCATGTTTGTTGCATTGGTTTCCATGTATTGGGGTTTCCCTAAAGAGAAGTGAAACATGAACCTGTTATATAAACTTGTAACCCATGAATATTATAATTGCATTAATCAATGTAGTCTATACAATGGGAAATCAATTAACTTTGTAAAGAACCCACCTATTTCAGGTCGACATCTCCGTCTTCGTATTCAATAATGAGCCTGATCTAGTAGGCACTTGAGCCCACAATAACGTGGAAGGAAATATTCACAAGGCACCATGTATTGTGCAAAATGGTCATCTATAAAAATAAGCATTACAAAATAAAATAAAAGACTGCAAACCATTTTTGAAATTCATCTATTTTTCTCATCTTCAATCCAGAGAAGATAAATTCCTTCAAAACAATGTAGACATGACTTTAACATTGAGCATATCTATACCTCTACAAGGATCATATGCCATATCTTGGAAGGTAGTACCACTGAGAAAAAAATAGTGATTTACCACAATAGTGATTTAGCCCATAGTTAATTTCCTCATCCACTTAGAGTTGGAAAACAAAGGAAAGACAAATTTTCATCTCATTGTTCAAGAAACGTTGAATGTTAATAGAGCTTTAAAAAATCACCACCAAAAATATAAAATATATTCATGAAATGGTCTCTGCACTTGTCTACATATTGAAATGCAACCATACATTGGATTGACATCCTTAAAACATAGACTAAATTAAAATTATTGTGTTGGAAATGAACTTTTTTAATTGTGGAGGAAATGCATTTATTTTTTCTTAAGTTCATTCTTTTTTAACCTTTTTTTTGAAAGTAAAGTTCATCTTTAAATAAAAATTGGTCATTTCTTTCTTCTATTTTCGAGGTTTGGGATGCAATAGGAATTGCACATTGAGGTCCTAGTGGGTCCCTTATTGAAGAAGTTTTTCTAGCTACCTCAAAAATTGTAAGACATTGCGTTGACTCTTTCAATGGTTATGCTGAGGACTTATGTATGAGGAAATTAATTGTCTTTGGCAATCATATAAGAAGTAAAAGCAATATTTTCTATGCTTACAATAATGAAGGTCAAATGGTTATTGTTATTCTCTAGAAAAATATAGTTGATATAGTAGTTTTTTCTAGATTGTTTCTTGTCACACAATTTGTCTAATCAAATCCACACAAAATCCTAGAAACATACATTTTAACAACATCCATTCGTGACAACAAGAAAAATTGTTAGTGTATTCCGTTTTTGGCCACTGTTAGGATGGATCTAGTTGCTCCCTCCATCTCCTAAAGGAATGATCAATGTAAGCCTAGGGCATATTAATATTTTTGTTGTATGAATGGTATATTGTGGGAGAAAATCACACAAAAGGTTTTCTTTTCATCCCTACTAGGTACATCTTCAAATATGCTTTTCCCTCCAAGCAAGGATGCATCTCAATTAGAACACATGATTTAAACTCATTAAAGATTCACTCAAGAACTATACTCTACCCAACAATGTCATAAATTGTTCTAATATGTGTTGAGATTGCAACAAGATGATGAGCTTAGTGGAAAGGAGTCGCCTTCACTAAGTGGGCCCGCAGGCTATTTTTGGCGCAAAGTCTATTTTTAGACTGTGTCTATTTTTAGACATATGGATCATGTTCTATGAGTTGCAGGATGCTATTTGTGGATGGTTGGTAAAGTTGGAAAAAATAGATGGACTTCTATTTTTAGACATATTGGGCGGAATCTATTTTTAGATTTCCAGTCTAAAAATAGATATGTCGAATATTATTAGCTCTTAATAATATTTAGACTCTAAGTATTATCTTATTCTCTCGGAGCACTTCAGTTAAGTGCATAGATGTGGCACATGAGCTGACAGAAGGAATTACGCTATTCCTAAGGGTTAAGTGGAGCTATTGCATGGATACTTAAGTTAGAACTCATGTGAGAGAGTTTGGTGGAGTTGTATTCAGTTTAACTAATCTAAACATAGTTGAGCTATTTGTATTCAGTTTAACTAATTGATAAAATTAGTGAGAGTCGTGTGAATTAATTATTAATTAATTCACTAATTATAAACTCATAAATCAACTAAAGAATGCATCAGTTAACTTCAGTGCATGGACAGTTTTAGTGGAGACCAGTGCAAGAATAGGTGAAAGAGCAGGTTAACTATCAGTTGTGACTATACTGTTGCTATTTGCAACACACAAATAGGTGGAGTAGTCCATGAAGATTGCGCAGTTCAAGCCAGGTGGTTTATCTATTTAATGAAGCCATCCCATAGCATTAATTATGCAATAGAGGTTGGCTATCAAGTGGCAAAAGATTGGAGCATGTGTTTTGCTAGATCTAGCTTGATAGTGTGTAGCAATTGAGGGTGTGAATGAGAGCTTGTGAGGAGCTTTTGTACTATGATTGTTACATCATCTCCATGAAATATAATATACAGATAGTTGGGGTTTTCAACTTTAAGCTTTCCCATTAAATACTGTGTTCATATGTGTGATTGTTTGTGGTTTTAATGTATGCATGCAATTGATTTTATTTCTGCATGTGATGATAAATGGTAGAAGAGATTCTGTATTATGCATGAAGCTAAAATAGGGTGTGATTAGGAGAATATCGGTGAATAATATCTCAGTTATTCAAATTTCTACATGGTATCAGAGCGTTATTGATCATTGGAGAAATTGCAAAACATTGAAGCGGTTGAGTTTTGTGCTGGTGGAATTCGAATTTGCAGCAGTGTTTTCTTGGTGTCGAAGTTGAGATGTCTTTCAACGGATTGCGATTGGAGTATGCCCTTAGGGGCAGCTCGAATTATATTGCATGGAAGAACAGGATGGAGGCAGTGTTGGATGACAATGGGTTGAAGGAGTTCATAGATGCAGAAATTCCAAAGCCTACTTCTAGTGATGCTGCCGTACTTGACGCATGGTAAAAGAGGACAACAAAGTGTCGAAGGATTCTATTGGAGGGTGTGAAGGATAACATAGTGTCCAGCCTTCATGGTAAGGCTTCTCCATTCTTGATGTGGAAATCCTTGACAGATTTATTCCAAAGCAAGAGCGACCAGAGGAAGTTGGCGCTCAAGGATAGACTCAGAAACATAAAGATGGAGAAAGGTGACAGTATGCCCAAGTACCTCACGAAGTTCATCCAATGCATGGATGAGCTGGGAAGTGTGGGGGTGACTGTTGATGATGAGGACTTGGTGAGCTTGGCTCTCCTAGGGCTTTCGAAGAGTTGGCACTCCTATCAGGACTCTGTCAATGGTCAGGATAAATTGCCAGGATGGGAGCGACTTTGGTTGGATCTTGTGCAAGAGGAGATAAGGCGAAGTACCAGGGACGGATATTCATCAAAGAACTCTGATGAAGATAATTGTGCTTTGGCCACTAAAGCAAATAAGGGGAAGAGTAAGAAAGCTTCTCAATCCGGTGCAAAAGGCAAGAAGCAGGACATGTCCAAGGTGAAGTTCTTTCACTGTCACCAACACGGACATTACGCCACTAATTGTCCATAGAAGGAGAAAAATAAGCAGGATGCTAGAAATTCAGCTGGAGAGGCCTTAGCCTCGCATTTTGAGCTGGATTTTTCGCTGATCGCATGCTTGGTTTCAAGTGTGATGGGTTCAGTGTGATTTCTGGACAGTGGTGCGTCTTTTCACATCACAGGAGATCGAGATTTGTTTACTGATATGGATGAGAAAGATCTTGGAGTGCACATCAAGATGAGCGATGATGGTAGATACAGTGCGAACGGTATCGGTACCATTTCCTTTGAGAGGGAGTCTGGTAAACCCTTTAGATTAAAGGAAGTGATGCATGTTCCAGGATTGAAGAATAATCTTATCTCTGTGGCGATATTAGAAGACAAGGGATATGATGTTGTCTTTAGCGAGGGAAAGGCTTTCCTGCGCAATAAGGAAACTTGTGAGACCCGGAGGATAGGGGTTCGAGTTAAGAACCTTTATCAATTGCAAGTAGATGGCTGCACAGCAATGGCAGGCAAGGCAGAAGGAGTGGTGAGTTGGGATGATGGCGAGTTGTGGCACCAGAGATTGGGCCACCTTCACCATGGAGCTTTGAAGATACTGCAGCATATTTCTACTGGGCTTCCTAAGGGTACTCTTGTGTAGTCATATCAGTGCAAGGGATGTACCTTGGGAGAATTTGTGAAAGCCACCTTTCACGAGAAGGATAGTCGCACCACGACGATCCTTGAGAGAATTCACACAGACGTGTGTGGACCTTTCTCAGTAGCTTCGACAGCAAAGCATAGGTATTATGTGATATTTGTTGATGATTTTTCTCGTAAGTGCTAGATATTCTTCATGCAGAGGAAGAGCAAGACATACTCAAAGTTCTGTGAGTTCAAGGCACTGGTTGAGAAAGAATCGGGGAAGCAGGTGAAGGCTCTTAGGAGCGACAATGGTGGTGAATTCATCTCTGGCGAAATCAAGGACTTTTGCAGCGCAGAAGGAATTTGAAGAGAGCTCATAGCACCTCATAACCCACAGCAGAATGGGGTTGCTGAGTGGAAGAACAGAACGATCGTGGGTGCTGCATGGGCGATGTTGCATGATCAGGGCCTACCCATACACTTGTGGGCTGAGGCATGCAATATTGCAGTATATGTGCAGAACCGTTGTCCTCACAGGATACTTGGCATGAGCACACCCGAAGAGGCATTTTCTAGTAAGAGGCTTGATATTTCCCATTTGAGGATTTTTGGTTCACTTGTTTATATTCATGTGACGAAGAATGCTAGGAAGAAGCTGGAGCTGACTACAGAGGTTGGGATATTTTTAGGGTACACTGATACGCCCCACAACTATCGTGTGTATTTTCCAGATAGTTGCAAGACTGTTGTGCGATGGGATATCAAATTTCATGAGGAGAAAGCCATGAAGTGTTCGCTTGAGAGGGAGCCACACTTGCATGCAGATGAGGAGCTATTAGTTCCTAAGGATGAGTCTCAGGATGTGGATCAGCCACAAGAGGAGGTTCATGGAGTGGAAGAGACCACTCAAGGAGCGCCAACCATCAGAGGGCAGAAGCGCACTACAGAAGCTGAGTGACTGGCTTAAGATGCAGAGAAGGTTGTAGGAGCACCTACATCACAGCGCAGACAGAGACAGTCACCTGACCGGTATACTGGATAAATGGCTCTTATGAGCAAGTGTATCGTGACAAAGCCATCCTCTTTCGAGGAAGCTGTGGAGGACCCCACATGGGTAGATGCCATGGTGGAAGAGTATGATTCAATTGTCAGAAACAGTGCATGGGAGATTGTCCTGAGGCCAGAGGGGAAATCAGTGGTGGGTTCGAGATGGATCTACAAAGTGAAGCAGGTAGCTGACGGGAGTGTGGAGAAGTACAAGGAAAGATTTGTTGCCCGAGGCTTTTCACAGATAGAGGCGATTGATTATGAGGAGACCTTTTCACCTATCGTAAGGTATTCTTCCATACGGATGATTCTTTCTCTCTCAGCACAGATGGGGTGGCACATTCATCAGATGGATGTGAAGACTGCATTCCTCAACGGAGTCATTGAGGAGGAGGTGTACATAGAGTAGCCCGAAGGTTTCAAGATCTTCAGCAGCGAGTCCCATGTGTGCAGGATCAAGAGAGCATTGTATGGGTTGAAACAAGCACCTCGTGCTTGGTACACATGGATAGACAGTTATTTCACCGGACTTGGATTCTCCAAGAGTGAGGCGGATCCTAACCTATACCAGATTGTGGTGGAGGGTAAGTTGTTGATCATTGTACTTTATGTAGATGATTTGATTTTGACAAGTGATGAGCTGTTGATACTCTCATGCAAGGAGGATCTTGCAAAAGAGTTTGAGATGAAGGACTTGGGCCTCCTTCATTATTTCCTGGGATTGGAAATTTGGCAGCGCAGTGGTGGACTATTTGTTTCTTAGGGTAAGTATGCCCGGGAGATACTGGAGAAGTTCAACATGCATGGCTGCAAGCCTGTTGATACTCCTCTTCCTGGTGGTTGGAGGAAGGAGGATGCTACTTCGACGGAGGTAGTGGATGCCACTGTTTATCGACAGTTGGTGGGGTTGCTTATGTATCTGGTCAATACACGACCCGACATATGCTATGCAGTTAACCAGCTTTCACAAGCTATGGTTAAGCCTACCAAGCTCTTTTGGAAGGCGGGGAAGCATGTATTGAGATATCTCAGAGGCACATCGGGATATGGATTGTGGTACAGACAGTCGGATGAGGTGAAGTTGTGTGGCTTCACGGATGCAGATTGGGCAGGGAGCCCAACGGACAGAAAGAGCACATCTGGAGGGATTTTCAGTATCGGGTCGACAGCAGTTTCTTGGTACAGCAGGAAGCAGAGATCCGTGGCACTCAGTTCAGCAGAGGCCGAGTATATGGCAGCGAGTTTGGCTACATGCGAGGCTATATGGATGAGGAAGATCCTGGTCGGGTTGTTCGGTTCACACTTAGAGCCTACTGTGATTTATTGTGATAATCAAAGTTGCATCAAACTCTCGGTTAATCCAGTATTTCATGATAGATCTAAACACATTGACATCCGGTATCATCATATCAGAGATTGTGTGCAGCGGAAGATCATGTTACTTTCATACATTCCTACGAAGGATCAGGATGCTGATATCTTGACGAAGGTGCTCACCAGGAGCAAATTCGAATACCACAGAGGCATGATAGGGGTGGCAGATAATCCTTATCTTGTTGAGAGGGAGTGTTGAGATTGCAACAAGATGATGAGCTTAGTGGAAAGAAGTCGCCTTCACTAAGTGGGCCCGCAGGCTATTTTTGGCGTAAAGTCTATTTTTAGACTATGTCTATTTTTAGACATATGGATCATGTTCTATGAGTTGCAGGATGCTATTTGTGGATGGTTGGTCAAGTCGGAAAAAAAATAGATGGACTTCTATTTTTAGACATATTGGGCGGAATCTATTTTTAGATTTCTAGTCTAAAAATAGATATGTCGAATATTATTAGCTCTTAATAATATTTAGACTCTAAACATTATCTTATTCTCTTGGAGCACTTCAGTTAAGTGCACAGATGTGGCACAGGAGCTGACATAAGGAATTATGCTATTCCTGAGGGTTATGTGAAGCTATTGCATGGATACTTCGGTTAGAACTCATGTGACAGAGTTTGGTGGAGTTGATTGAGGAAGTTAGTGGAGTTGTATTCAGTTTAACTAATCTAAACATAGTTGAGCTATTTGTATTCAGTTTAAATAATTGATACAATTAGTGAGAGTGGTGTGAATTAATTATTAATTAATTCACTAATTATAAACTCATAAATCAACTAAAGAATGCATCAATTAACTTCAGTGCATGGACAGTTTCAGTGGAGACCAGTGCAAGAATAGGTGAAAGAGCAGGTTAACTATCAGTTGTGACTATACTGTTGCTATTTGCAACACACAGATAGGTGGAGTAGCCCATGAGGATTGCGCAGTTCAATCTAGGTGGTTTATCTATTTAATGAAGCCATCCCATAGCATTAATTACGCAATAGAGGCTGGCTATCAACTGGCAAAATATTGGAGCATGTGTTTTACTAGATCTAGCTTGATAGTGTGTAGCAATTGAGGGTGTGCATGAGAGCTTGTGAGGAGCTTTTGTACTATGATTGTTACATGATCTCCATGACATATAATATACAGATAGTTGGGGTTTTCAACTTTAATCTTTCCCATTAAATACTGTGTTCTTATGTGTGATTGTTTGTGGTTTTAATGTATGCATGCAATTGATTTTATTTCCGCATGTGATGATCAATGGTAGAATAGATTATGTATTATGCATGAAGCTAAAATAGTGTGTGATCGGGAGAATCTTGGTGAATAATATCTCAGTTATTGAAATTTCTACAATATGAAAATTAGCCTATTACTTTTGTAATTGTAAGTTATTTTTCTTACAACACCACATTCATCCCAAAAAAAACATCAAGCTTAGTAATGGGAGCTTAATACCCCAATATGGATAAGTATACCATATCCTCCTCTATCCACTTAGAAAATACTTGAGTAGTATTTAACTACTCCAATTACCATAATGGCTTAGTGACAATTTCATCTCTCGTGAGGTAGAAATTATACATTAACATATCCAAAAAAAGTCCTAAAAGTAATATATATTTTCCATTTTTCCCAAGAGCCAATAAAACTTTTTTTCCTCAAGACCTCTTCCTAATGTCACCTTCTACCTTTCCCAACCCATTTCCAAGAATAATTTTCATCCTAAATAAGCTTAGGGGAAATTTAGGGTCATGGTTAAAAGCATTCAAGTTGCTTGAAGACATTTTGTAGGTTAAACCCAACACCCTGAGTCATTAAACCCTAATTTAACTCATCTACCATATTTCAAAGATTTTAGACAATTATTTCCCATTATTGAGTGTTGGCTTTATCATAGACTCAAGGTTAATGGAATGTTTCTAAATATGGCCTATTGTTGTCTAATGTCCTAATATATTCCATCTTAGTGGGGATCACATTCGTTATGATATTGTTAGCATCCATTTAAACCACTATAACTAACGTAATTATGAATAAAAACTAAAATAGATCACCCAAATATAGTACAAATACAAACACATAGGTAGAATAGTAATCCATTATACTAATAACATGCATAGTATTACATAACTCTAATGTAGAGTGAACACCAAAAACTAATAACAAATGCAATCCCCATTAAAAATTCTCCCTAATATTGAATATATTTAAGTGCATTGTAGACCTTCCATATATAGGAAACTAGAGTGGCCTAAAAAAACTTGAAATTATAATAGAGAATTTACCAACTATAAGCCACTCAACACACAAATAGACTACAAAAAAGTCTATTTCTTTAGAGAGATATACAAATTATCTAGAAAAATAGGTGAAAAAAACATATGAGATGACTCTTTAACCTTATATAGTCAACCTTCTATGAATCAACATATTCAACCTTATACATATTTACTTCTATAAATTCATATTTTTTCAATTTTTGTTGAACTTTTCTCCATGCTAAAACTTTGTAAAAAATGATCCTCTACCATGCATTCCCACTCACCCCTAAGTTGGATTCTATGCTTCATATATGTCTTCTTTGTGACCAAAAAAACACAAGCATTTCATATCAAAATATCAAAAAAATTCAAATATCCAATTTTTTCATTTCCCTCCTATTGCAGGGTCAAAATATCAAAAAAAAAAATCAAATATCATTTTTTTTATTTCCCTTCTGTTGCAGGGTTTCTCCATGGAAGGAGGAGGGGTGCCTCAATCATGGTGATTTGTTTCCACAGAACGAATCTAAACAATATTCCCCACCCTCAGGGTGATGGCCCATCCCTAGAGCCTCCATCTCTCTTTGCAACTTCATAATACTTCTAGAAATGCGCTCCAATTTCTGTAATCAAGGTCATTCGCTCGCTCACCAGAGGCCAAAAATTTCATGGAGGGTCTCCCAAGAAGTTCAAGGAGGGTGCTAGTAACAAAGAGGCCGAGGAGGCTAAGACACCATTGTCTAATTATTTTCAAGGTTCAGCCTCCTGACGCAAATTCATTTTCACTATTAAACCCTAGTTGTCTGTTGAAATAATGTAATACTTAGGTGAGAGGCCCATTAGGCTATTTTTCTTCATTTTTTTCCAGATAAATGCCAGAATCTCTTGTTTCCTGATATGTTATTAGAGTTTATTGTGGGTTTAATATATGGGTTTTTTATTTTATGGATTGAGGTTTGTTTGCTCCAGTTTACTATGGATTCATGTTTTTTATTATTTAATAGGAAGAGCCAAATGTATTGAATCAGAAGTCACACATCTTGTTTTTATGGTATTAGACCAGATCATGAAAGCTCCAATGTATGTTCCTTATTTTTCTGTAGCTTGGAAGGCCTACCACGAATAAAACCTAACAATAAATCTATCCAGAAGATGGGTGGGATAAATAAGGCCTCCATTTCCAATTCACATGAGATCCACCCAATCAATAGGCTGGTGGTGGAATGAGATTCCTGGGTTCTTTACCAACGACACCTCTATTATCTGTGGTTGATCACTCATAGGGAACAACCCAGTAAAGAAACAAGTACATGCAACTTGCTTGGGGCTTCATCCTTATGTTGTAATTAGCTTATGTTGTAATGAAGAGAGTTTTCTAAGCTAAGGTTTCGCTACCATGAAATTGCTTGGACTATCTACAAGAACTACTTTTCTTGCAATGTTAAAGAAATTCTAGGACTGGTGGATATGAAACACGTTATGCATATCGATCTTGAACAAGCTCTGGCCTAAGCCCAGAACTAGGACGGGAATGGGCGTTTATATTAGATAGATAAGAAATGGTTGGGATTTTTCCCCTCCCTGTGGTGGATTCATCCCCTGCTATTGAATTGAACATCAAATCGAACATCTACATCAAATATCCACCATCGAACCAACATAACCACAGTCAGTGGATCTAGTCTTAGGTCCGCTATTCTCTCTGTCCTTCCACTTCAAAACTATCCCCTTTCTCATAATGTATTCGCCTTCCTCCGAATGATGTAGAGCCAGAGAGCAAACCACCCAGCCTTCTCTACGAGGAAACGAGATCTACCCTGTAGAAACATGGAGGAATATCATGTGGGGTTCAGATTCCATCTATTCGGAAGCTCACACAATCGACAGAACTGTGTAAGAGGATGCTCCTACAAATATGAAGTAGTACACACCAGATCTGAAACAACTTACCATGGTATTGTGCTGGTAGTTTATCTGGAAGATATCCAATGGAAAATTTGAGTGACATCCCGAATATCTTGTAGAGAAATTGGGATTTTGTTTTCTTTGTAGCTGGGAACATTGACAAAATGGTGAGAGAACACCCCATATCAACATATCTTCTGGAATACTACTTGCAAGTATGCGCTCTACCAAGAGCCAAACCTCTGTACAACATTCTACCAGGAACCGACACCTTATTCTCGAGTCCTCGACTCTCCTATGAAAACCATCGAGGTGGAAGGTCCTGTGGATTTTTACAAGGGCTTTATTCCCATTGTGATGAGACAAGGTCTTTTTACTGTCGTTCTTTTCATTACTCTGGAGCAAGTTAGGAAGATTTTAAATAATCAATTTTTCGGTGATGGGAGGCTAATCAGATTGCAATATAAAGAAGAAGTAGTTTTTCAATTTACCAATTTCTTGTTCAATTTACCAACGTTTTTCCCTATCCATTTGACTAAGGTAGATAGAAACATTTTGATATATATATATATATATATATATATATATACATATATCAGGTAGTAAAATTATTTCTATGATGATATATTTTATGCTACTGGCCCTTCCTTGTTCTCCTCACTTTCCCCTGCCCCTGATCAAGCCAATGGCCTAGATGTTGATGGTGTTATAGGATCTTCTAGAAATTCAATGATTGGTTAGGTTGCGAACCAAGGAAGAAATGGTGACATACCAATTTTATTGAGTCAAGTGAGGAATGAAAGCATAGACAGATGGTGGGAGGGTACCATATTCAAACAAAATATTATCCAGGAACATATATATTGGGAAGAATTCACTGTATAGTTAGGAAGATTTTCAAGGACCTTAATTTTTAGATTTTATTCTCAAAAAATTTATTTGAGCAAGTTAGGAAGATTTTCAATGACCTTAATTTTTAGATATTATTCTAAACCATTTTATTTAATTATACAAGTTGATGCCTTCATTGTGGCCATCTGTATGTGTCTTTGTGTCTACTTAACTTCAGAGAATGTCAAATTGAAGAACCATTTGCTACGTTCTCAATGGAAATTGTACATAAGCATGTAAATTTGACATGACAAATAGGCATCGTGGCCATCTATATATGTATTTGTGTCTACTTAACTTAGATAATGTCAAATTGAAGAACCGTTTTCCTCGTTCTCAATGGGAACTAGACATAAGCATGTAAATTTGACATGAGAAATTCAAAACTTTAATCGAACTTACAAAAGAAACAATAACTTTATGTCTACTTAACTTCAAACATTCTCCGATGTAGGCAAGCCTGTAGGGATTTGAAATTGAGAAGCCATATGTTTGTTCAATGTCATTCCTTGCTTTACGAATAGTGTTCTTACATGGGAAATCAAGGTGCTTGATATCAATAAAAACACCCACAATGGAAGCAATCTGAGCATAAGCTTGGTACTTCTACCTGGGTTACAGGACACAACTTCCACCGACTGGTTGAACCGTCCTTTTTTGCTGCTTTGTCCAAATATATGCAAGGTATAAAAAGGAAAATTAGACTAAATAATAGTGCAGTGAAGTTAAGGAAAAAATACTTTGTATAAACATAGATAGAAAATTAATTCATTTCTTTTGAATGAATAGGTAAAGCTAATTGCATTTCATCAAGATGAAAACTAATTATGTTATAATAATAACCGAGCATGTTAATTATGTTATTATACGATAAATATAATCAACTATAAAAAAAAACATATGAGAAATGAGACTAACACTAATGACATAAAAGATGGCAGTGACACTAATACTATTTACTCTCAAACAATCATAATAATTCATTTCAACAATTACAACCACAGTTTGTCTACTATTAATCATAATTCACAAAATAGTCAATTGATAATGAAAATTACTCTTGGTTGAAATCACCTCAAAACCGGAGTATGAGAAATGGGTAATATTCCTTTAGCGACATACCCTTTGGGGTCAACCTCATAGGGATCTAATGGCACATTAACTTTCCATTTACGAACTACTAAAAAATTACATGAGTCTTGCGATTGAATGGATTTCCATTATGAAATTTATGTCTATAAAATGGAGTACCAATTAAGAATAGTATGAGAGATATAATCAATCCCACCATGGGAATCACATAACCTACAATGAATCGCACGCGACCTTGGATGTATATCAGAAAACTATTTGCAAAGAACATTCCCAAAAACACACTAAATATCCACCAATTGAATAAGGATTATTTATAAACCTTCTCTTTGGGATCATATTCATCAAACTAATCAAAACCAATGGTGGAGATGTTGGGCTTTGTACCGCTACTGCCCACAGCAAGAACCCACAAAGAAAATTAGAAAATCCCAACCTGAAACTTGGAAGCTTTCTCAAAAAAGTTCGAGCCTTCAGAGAATTCTCCCAACCTCTCTACACAAACTTTGGAGAATGTCAAATTGAAGAACCATTTGCCTCATTTTGAATGGAAATTGGACAGGACATGAGCATGTAAATTTGACATGAGAAATTCAAAACTTTAATCAAAATTACAAAATAAACAATATTGGTTGCGGAGAAACAAGTCCCTGTCTAACAGTAAGGGAGTCTTTGAAGAATGAGGAATCCAAACCCAACACACAGCTCCATCTGAACATTATTGTGAGCCTTCTTGAATGAGGAATCTGAATTCAAATCACAATTACATGTGAACTTGTTTTTGAGCTTTCTAATTGATGGTGAACAAATCATCCTAGACAACATTCTACCAGGAGCAAGACATCTGTACAGGGCCTAGAAGGAATCTTAACGTGACAGAAGTGGTGTGGTGTCCTAGCTGCATGGCCACGACAAAGAGATTGGGGAAAGAATATCGACTCATGGTTAACATGAAAGGGAAAAGAGGAGGATGCTGATGCTGCAACTGATGAAGCCATCGAAAACCCAAGCCATCATGAAAATTGTTGCGCCTACCAATCAGCTGTTTTTTCCAGAGTCTGTCATCAAAGCGTTAAAACAAATCCAAGTGTCCCAGGACTGTTTTGATGATGTTTCAGGAGAGGATAAATATTGGATGTATTATGATGTGAGTTACATATTTTTCTGCTATACTTTTCCAAAGTTTGTGTGTTTTTGTTTCAAATGAAGTAGAAATCTCTCTTTTTTTTATAACAGAAAAGTTAACCTGAACTTCAAGTGTTGTGGTATGTTGGCCTTGTTTTTTTTAATATGTGTACCCGAAAATGAGAACTTAACTTTAATATCTCGATGGAATATTTTGGTTCCCATAAATGTAAAAAAAAACTTCCCAGCATTCTCTATTGTGTATCAGTGTTGAACACGATTATGAGCTCGTTGAATAAATTGCTCCTGAAACTAGATGTGGTCATTTACATATGAAATTACTTAGGGGCTTGATCTTAAGAACAATTCCTTCCCCTTCAGCTCAAGGTATGAGTGGTAGCCATTCTATTAAACTCACCTGCCTTGCCTTATGCCTTTATTACCCATCGAACATCCGCAGAATCACTCGATCAAAGGCCAATGATGTGGACCTTGCGTCAAATGCAAAAAGGCTTCCATTAAGGCATGAAGGCTCCAAGGTACCAGAATAGAGTCTCTAGATAAAATTCCTGGATAATGAGCTGAAGTCGACAGGAAGTGACCTGATCGAATATGGGCCATAATGTTTACCACATCATCGATACGAGATAGAGGAACATGATGATGAACAATACCAACAAAGAAACAGATCGAGGTTGAAAACTGTAGAGGAAAACTTCTCTTGAACATATCAGAAGCACGACACTGGATTTGGCAGTATTTGACATCAAAGTATCTGAGGTCATGATGACATGGCAAAGAGTAGATGAGAGATCAAAAGAGATTACCCAAACCCATGGAGGCAAAAAATGACAAAATGAGATATCCTCAACCCGACACAAATGCAGACAAGTGCCATGTTCAAGAGCGAGATACTGTTAACATAACTAAAACTTGGTTTCATTTCCCCCCACCATTTCTGGTGAGTACCCCAATTATTTTTCAAAACAAGCTTGAAGGGGATAGAATATGCTTGTGCTGTAAGTTTTTCCTTCGGACAAATCCAAATTAGTACATTTTATGAGCCATAGGACGGAGGAACTCGAGTAACGTCATAGCGACGAAATCCGATGTCATCAGGGTTTAACAAGTCTGACAAAGGGAGAACACTGCATCTTTTCATGTTTAGAGAGTGTTACACAGTAATTTGTCACCGTCCCTACCATTCCCCGTCCCGCACAATGGAGGACCCATAATCGCAACCCCTGTAGTTCTTTGTCATGCAACGAAAAACATCATCATTGTCCCTGCGGTGGCTTCATTTCTGAGTTGTCTCCTTGCAAAACTCATGAAAAACAGCTCTTTTGCATTGGCGCGGGTAGACAGTTCAGTGCTCGCGCCAATCAGGGAAATCCTGTAAAGAGGTCGCGCCACTTGGCGCTCTGTCATAGAGCAGCAATCGCGCCACCCATTTTAGGGACTGTTTTTTAAATATGGATGGCGGAAGTTGAGTTCAAACAAACTCACAACCATTGCCTATCTTCAGTTGGGAGGTTTGGCTACGGGAGTTCTATGGAAGGGAAGTGGTTTTGCCACCTTCTATGGAACCTTCCTTGTTGATAGGGCCAATCCCATAATAATAGGGATCCCAACTCCCTCCTTCCCCATCTATAAAAGCTTGCTCAGATCCATGGCAAGCTAGTCTTGAAGTGCTGAAGCTTTGCATCTCCCTATTCCAAGTGCCTTTGTGCTGTAAAGAATCCCTTCTTTCCCTTAAGGCCCATTCAAGCGAGGAGACCATTGTTACGAGACTCTGGAGAGGTTTCCCTTTCCTTGGCGAGCTTTGCGAGACGTGGACGACCGGGGACCCGTACGAAGGAGGCTGCGACGTCAGAACTCGGTTGTAACTTCTATTCGTTTATCACTTTAATAGATGACTATGATTATGGTTCCACTCCTTTTGCAATCATGTTAATGCGAGTAATATCTTTTCTGACCGATATTTAGTTACGTATGCTGGTTCCTATGCATGTATCTGTTCGTCTCTTCTATGTGCAGGTGTTCGTCCACGGAGATCGTGGAAGGATTGTGATCTGCCAGGGCTGAAGGGCGGGGGCATCTTCTTCTTCAGATCTAGCGTTGGAATCCAGGTAGGCTCTTATCCCAAGTCTTTCATTTCGTAACTAGGAGCTTGCGTCATAGCATTGTTTGTTTGTTGCTAGACCCCTGCTGGGCTAGTAGGGATCGCCTCTGTCCGCAGAGGGGATTTACCTCCTCAACAGAGAGTTTGAAAAGAAGGCAAAAAAGAAAACTCCATCATGGCCCTTTTTGTAAATAGTCTCTCAAATCTGAAAAGGTAGAAAATAATATCTGAAAGAACCTCTTAGTCGTGATAGGCTAAGATATTCTTTTTTCATGAATAATCTATCCCAGCCCGAAAAAGGGGTAAATGTATACTGGTTAGATATCGCTTCGTAGCCATTTAACGAGTTCAAACGACAAGAGTCTCGACAATATTTTCAATTTTAGAGAGTCAGAAAAGAGCTGAAAGATGACTCCATCAGTGACATTTTCATGTTTTTACCAAGTCCAAAAAAGTATAAAATTTAACTTGTTACTCCATCACTATGTCCTGAAAACCTGTTGTTGCACAAGAGACACGTGTAAAACCCATTTTTCAAAAATAATATAATAAAATAATCGAAAAACACATCTTAAAACCTAGTTAGGGTTGTAAAAATCCATAAAATGCCAAAAATGGTAAAAATAATTACTTTTCACCTTTTTACCTCTTGTGGAGCAATAGTTACCCATTTTACTGTGTAACCTTGCAGCGACGATAGCAGCCAATCCAGCAAACCAATCTCAAATCTGTCAGTTCCAGGTAAGATCTGAGATCTCTCCCAGCATTTTGAGTCATTTCTTATTACCGACAACTCCCAATTTTGAATTCTGGGAGCGAAAATGTGAATATTAGGGCACAACGGTTGGCGTGGGTTTCAGGCACAGAGTCGTGCCAACCGCCCAATTTTCTACACTAGGGCGCGCCAATGGTGTAAACCATTTTTCGTGCAAAATTCAAGTCAAATATCCTAATTGTTCACAAATCTAAGCTTCAAAAATAACTAATACTATTCATATGAATGTGTTTGCAAGTAGAAAGCGGCGAAATGATGATTGAATGGAAAGAACAGGAACACAGCGAAGAAGATGAGCTTGCCATGGAAAATGAGAGATGCATGAAAGCTATCTGAGATTGTGGACTGAAGAAGTTCTTCTTGACACTATATCTCCATGCTCAACCGGAGCTGATACAATATTTAATCAGAATATGGGATGAGGACCAAGAAAATTTTATCCTTCGAGATTAGGAACTTGAGATTGATGTTTCTGACGTCTACTTTATCACAGGATTTTCGTAGAGGGGAGCAGCACAGATCCTAACCGGTACCCTACCTTGCATGGAGAGTATGTCCATGGTGATGGACAAAGTATGTCGAGGGGCACGGAAGGGAACAGGAAGTGGGAAAGTTGATATCCAAACTATCCCAGACTTAGCACTAAAATTAGTGCTACATACCATCACACAAGCTGTGGGATCGCAAGCACCACAAGAAGCAAAAAAAACATAGTTTCTTCTTGCTGTAAACTGTTTGACACCGATCATCTACAACTAGGCAGAGGCCTTGACAATAAACATGAAACACCAGCTAACAAAATGCAAGGGAAAATTGAAGCAATTTGGTTATGGGTTTATCCTGGTATCATTCTTCTTGGAACAACTACCAATTTTTCAGCGTCAGGAGGTTATAGTCCCAACACCACTAGCAAGAGAACCATGGATGGCCCAATGGGTAGATCTGATGCCAAGGGTAGGGGGCGATCAACAAATTTCTTGGAGATCGGAGTTCTTTGATTGGCTTCACCAACAGTTGATCATCATGGAGGATTGGCCCTACTCTGGTACATATTTTACTGGTGATTTGGACCTCCCACTCCTGGAGGGAGAGGATTGGGATGAATATTTGGGTAAGAATCATTTATAATTTTCATGAGTATTATGAATTTTTAGTTTTTTTTTAACTATGTATGTTCTGACATTAAATCCATGTATTTTCAGATGTCGGCTCATAGAGACCCGTAGCCAAGTCCTTGATAGCGAGGCAAATTCCTCATGATTTTAACCCTCATGGTGAGGGAAGCGAGGAAGAGGAGCTCGTGCACAACCTAGAGGGGATGACATGTGGAGTCCTGGATTATGCACGATTCGACGATGTTCCTCGCGCCTACTAGAGATATACCGTTAGGGTGCCAAGCCGTATTCACCGCTTGCTGAGGTGGCCTATACGGGCAGTGACATGCTACCATGATCATCACGTCGATTAGACACCTAGGCTTTATATCTGCATTTTTTGAGAGACATGGTGTCTAAGGATGTAACAGAAACACATATATTTTTTGAATGTATGATGCACACTGATGCAAACATGCGATATATATATATATATATATATATGGATCTTTTTCACATGATGATGATTTTACAAATTACGCAAATGTCTATCTAATACAATGTTAGCCACTGTATTAGTTAATGCATTCATTCGTCTAGGAATATGTTGATATGTGATAAAATCAAAATGTCTTTCCAACAAACAAATATGTAAATACAATCTCAAAATGTATGGGTTTCTAACTGAATAATGACCATTGAGTTTCATAACAACAAGCTATGAATCTAGATTTATAGGCAATGTGCATATGCTGAGATTAATTTCCTCAGTTAATAGTTCAAGAACAACACGATATTCAGTGACATTGTTTGTAGTTTGTCCTAGACAAATACCTTGCAGTTCTATCAACTCACCAGCAGGATCATAGATTACCCAGGCTCCTGAAGACAAATTCCTGGCACTGCAGGAAGCACCATCCATGAAACCGACATAAGGGGAAATATACATATCCACAAGATAAGCAAGACCCAAATAAGCAGGAAAATGATCACAAAGCACACCAAATCAAAACATGTACAAAAATGAAAAAAAAACTTATGTACATAAATCATGCATGAATGACTCACGCATAATACTTTTTGACATACAACCCATTTCTGGGTTGTTCTAAAGGATGACCTTCATAATCAATGAGCTCATAGGCCCCATTCTGCAATACGCGTTTGACAATGTAAGGCCCATGCCACATGGGTTTAAATTTACCTGCCCCATCTTATCATGAGCTTGGTCATACAGGAGGATGAGATATCCTTCAATGAAAGAACGAGGGGAAATTGATTGGTCAAAATAAGATTTGACCCGCTTTTTCTGTGCTTCAATAACCATAGCAGCAAAGTGGTGGGTTTCATCCAACCTTTTGAGATAAAGGAGACATTCTTCTTTTGGTGAAGTGTTCGACAGTAATTCAATAGCCAACTTGAGTGAAGGTATTTCACATTCAATCGGAAGAGTAGCTTCCAAATCATAAACCAACTGAAAAGGGGTGAATCTGGTTGCACTCTTAACTCAGGTTCGATATTCCCAAAGAGCTGAAAATAACATGAGATGCCAATTGGATTTATGGATCCCAATTGTACATTGAAGCATGGTAACAATAACTTTGTTCACAGATTCAACCTAGCCATTGGCTAAGGATATGGCATTGAGCTGTCGTGACGTAGACCCAACTTGGAAGTCAACTCAGCTACCATGTAATGCGGAAAATGGGAACCATGATTGGTAACGATGGCTTGAGGGACACCAAACCTAGCAATGATATGATTTAATATGAATTGAGCAGATGTCTTACCGTCAACAGTAAGTGTAGGCATTGCTTCAGCCCATTTGGTGAATTAGTCTACGACTATGATAATATAAGCATGCCCCCCAGCCGAGTAAGGGTTACACGTCATAAAATCGATGCCCCACTTTGCAAAGGGACCAACAGTAATGACAGGATGAAGAGGTACAGGTGGCGCACGCACCTTGCGTTGATAAATCTGGAAACCAAAAGAACAAGTAACCCCAATATGGATGTTCTCAAAAATTATCGGTTTAACAGAAATTTCAATAGGCATCGTCTGTGTAATATTTCTTAAGTTACCTTCCGTAAAGACGTCATGTGTCAAAATAGGAAATTGAAGCGGAGGAGAAAGAACCTAAGATACAAAATGCTCGAGACAAGTATACATGGCCCCAAGGCTAGGCATAAATGAGGAATGATGATGACCATCATCCCATAGCAGATCCTCAAGAGACATGGTTTCCACGATGGCTTCATCGGAGGGAAACACTTCTTTCCAAGGATCAGGTGAACCTGATTCACCAAGATAGGGGGATTGAGAATAAATGTCAAGAGACATGCTCAAAGGAGCAAAATCAGAGGACGGAGATTCCGAGGCAGCAATGAGTTCACAGTAATCAATCTCAATCAGACTCAAAGGCATCAAATCTCCAAAGGAATCAATCTTTTCAGCGGAAGGAATAATGCATGGGTCAGCAGACTGAGAGATCATATGAATATGAACAGTATTCGGTGGAGGAAGAGGAAAAATACCCATGAGGTGAAGATCTTTAAAAAGACCTGGCCCTATTCTCTCGTAGGGAGTAGGAATCTAATCCACATACGAAACGTTGTTCTCAGAAGAAGAGGTGAAGAAAGACAATTGATCAACAGTAACAATCTTTCCTTCATGTGGAAATTTCAAAACATGAAAGACAGTGGATGGAAAACATAACATGGTGTGAGTCCAACTATGACCGAGGAGAATATTATAATTGAGTTTAGCGTCAATGACTTCGACCTTGACATTGACTGTCTTCCCTTTCAAAGTAATCGTTAAACTAGCGAGAACACCTAAAGGTTTTGATTCTCTTCCATCAAATGCTTCTAGGGCATTTGGTGATGAATTTAGGGCGGGAGAACCAATAGCTTTCAAACAAGAAGATGACATGACACAGGTTGATGCACCTTTGTCCACAACTTCTCGATGGATGTTGAGACCATTAATAACAACTTGAATAATGAGCACAATCTGATGCAGAAGTCATGAAACAAAATTCTCTAGGTCAAAAGCAAGAAGGCTAGTATCAGCAAGATCAACCCCACCAATCGTAGATAACAAAGCTCTTCGCTGCGATGGACAAATCCGAAGTACTTCTAACATGGATATCACGGATGGCACTTGAGCCAAATCCTCAACAATATTGTAATGGTGAGCGGCACGAGCGTTGGGATTATAAGAAGACTTATGGAGTACACCTTTGGAAGGTGGTCGCACAATGGATTCAGCATTGGGCCTTTCAATTTCAAGAAGACTAGTGACAGGTGGAGGAGGAGGACCATCAGCAATCTCCTTCCCCATGGCCTGAGATCCAGTATAATCTTTCGACTGAGTAGCAATATAAACAGTGGCAGAACCGTTCATCATGAACACCTGAGAGCCAAATGGGGCAGAGGACTAAGGTTTCTCTACCATATGAGTCTGCTGAGATGGGAAAGTTTCTTTAAGAACGGCCGGAGTTCCCTGGGTGCCTTTGAGCAATCAACTCACTTCGGACCATCGCGAAAAGTCTTTGGTGAAGTGCTCTTCATCACAAATCAAACAAGGGTACTTCGGGTTGTGTTGAGAACCATCGCCATCACATGGTTTCTGAGAATCTTGTTTTGGGGTATTGACTTTGGCCTTACCTTTACCCTTCTTCTTACCTTTAGAAGCATTATCCGTAGGATTAGCCTGGACATCATTAACTTCTGCGGGTTTATGAGAATTCGAAGTGGACTGAGAAGCAACATTATGGGAAGAAGTGGACTTAGGCTTCCTAGTGTTTGAAGACAATGAAGACTTCTGAGAATTCTGAGACACAGAACCAATAATACCATCGACGGATGGAGTCGCTGGTGGTATAGAAGTTCCAGGTTGGGGAGCATCAGGCAAGATATCATAGAATGCGCTAGACTGAGAGTACACAAGAATAAGGTACTGGGTGTAAGCAATGGCTTCTTCCTCGGTTATACATGCCCCCATAGCTATGTCTTTAGCAATCTTATTGACAAAGGAGGTGGTGAACCAATGAGTTAGAAGTTGATCAGGAATCTCAAATTTGATCATGCGACGACGACATCGCCACTCATGAATATGATCCGAGATATGAGTATCTCGGTCCTATTTCAATGAAGTGAGGAGGTGCGTCTCAGTATCATAATAGAATGGTAACTGAAAATGTGTAAGGAACACCATGGCTAAATAATTGAAATCTTGGAAGATGCCAGGAGATAGCTCAATGTACCACTTTGCAGCAGCACCAGTAAGAGTTCGCTGGAAGAGACGGAGTCTAATAGAATCGTCAACCCAAGAGTTAGAGGAACACCACAAATGGTAAGTCATAACATGCGCTTGGGGGTCTTCGCCAAACTTTCCCTCAAATTTAGGACAATCAACAGGAAACTTGGTCGGAACCAAAGGCCAGTATGGGTTATGAAGAATGGGATCGTTTGTCAACTTTGACACATCAGGTAATTCCAACGTAGCAAGAAATAGTAATTGAGTGTTGAAAGTCATCGGAGGTCTTTGATAAGGACTTGCATGTACATTCCACCCAGTCTGAGGAGGATTCTGTACCCATACATTCTATCCTGAAGGATTCAGATCATAGGGATTAGAAGTAGGATAAGTCGGTTGATACTGGGGTTGAGGACCAAGATATTGAGTCGAAGTAGACCATTGAGGTCCTTGCTGAGCTGGTTAAACCGAGTATTGACAGCCACCAGGTTGGCCTTGTGCGAAAGGTTGACCCGATGGTTGTGATGGAACAGGTT
Organism: Pinus albicaulis; assembly: GCA_034641835.2. Classification (NCBI taxonomy): domain Eukaryota; kingdom Viridiplantae; phylum Streptophyta; class Pinopsida; order Pinales; family Pinaceae; genus Pinus; species Pinus albicaulis. The sequence continues at coordinate 867,455,633 of CM076570.1, read as the reverse complement.
GTCCCTGATAACCAGGTTGACCCTGAGAAGGACCATAGGGTTGTCTTGGTTGCACAACATTCGGGCCATACTGAGCATGTGGCTATTGTTGTGGTGCAATAGGTTGTCCCTGTGGTGGGTAGATTTCCCCCCCAGGAGCATAAGATAGTCCTGGTTGATTTAGAGGTTAAATCGAAAGACCGAAGGGTTTTCCATGTTGGACCAAAGGTTGTCCTTGTAAAGGTTGGCCTTGTGTACCATATGGTTGTCCCTGTGAACTAGAGGTAGAGCCCTAATGAGCTAAAGGTTGTCCTATAGGGGGTTTTCCTTGCAAGACAGAGGGTTGCACAGGAAAGGTAGGCCCCAGATGAGAAACAGTTTGAGAAGGATCATAAACAGCCTAATGAGGATCAATAGGAGGCAAATAGACCGGATTACCATACTCATCATAATGGTGCGGATATAAATAGACGGGATGACCAACAACATCATAATGATGTAATTGAGGATTGCCAAGAGATTGAAGGGCTTGAGAACCCTGAGAACTCTGCTGCTGAACATCCAATAGATTCTTCAAAAGTAAGACCGCCAGGAATCACAGGAGTAGTGGAAACTGCACTAGAAGCAAGTGGGGCCTCTGCGGCACTAGATTGTGATCTACTAGGGCCGAGATTAACATGCCACGTTGGATTGAGAAAAATAGACCTGCAAGTGTGAAAAGATCCTGATGAATGATGGGTAACAACATGTGTGGATGAAGCCACATAGACCGTCGGTTGGGTTGGAACAGATGTAACAGTAACTGATGAACCAAGTGTCAAAGGTGATAGTCCTAATGAAGGTAGGACCGAACTCTGAGGAGGATTTACTATATTGGATTATGCTATGGAGGCAACACCAAACACAATCTGACTCAAGGACCTATATCCAAGTAGAAGTGACACCGATGGTGGAGAAGACTGAGTAGAAACATGAGGGACATCTTCCAGAAAAAGCTGATATTCTCCTGTAGAAACAGGCATTCCTTCACTACCAATAGGACTAGATGAATCCATCTCTAACTCCGCTGTAAGATCTTCGAAAAGACAACAGGGACTAGGAAGCACGACAACAACAAAAAATGGCGAACCAGACGTAAGAGGAGGAAAATATCCTTCTTCCCCAAAACTAGACCAAGTACCAGAAGGAGGCCAATTGAACTCAACTGGCTCTTCAGGAGGAGATCGAGTAGCAAGAGGTAGGAAAGATGGGAGGATAGGCTGTGAGAACTCGACAGACCTAGTGGAATGAGTTTCAAAAGAAACATCCGGGGAAGAACTACCACTAGGAGGTAGTGAGGACGACGAAACTGGTGGTTCCGCCACTGTGACCGTATATCAAAATAGAAAGGAAAAAAAGAGAACCAAAAAAAGACTCCAAGACCAAAACCAAGCAAAAACAACTGGCCAAGTAATAAAAAATTAACGGGTGTGTGATCGTAGGTGATTAATTTTATGACACTGAAACCATATTTTGTTGTTTCATTTTTAAAGAGTCAAGAAACAGGCCAAAGATGACTCTAGTCCCTTTCAATTTTAAACGAGCGTGAAAGGACAAGTGCTCGACGATCTCTTCTCTTTTTTAAGAGTCATGAAAAGATCAAAATGACTACTCTGGAATATTAAGCAAGAGGGTATACTAGGTTTTCATGAACTTCCATATACACCTTGGTGATCAAATGAAACATAAATGACCAAGGACTTAACGTACGTGTTGGTAGTCTCCCCGAATGTTGTGTTCAGTGTATCACGGTTACAAGGTGGCAGAGTCAGCTTCCTATGGATAAAAGGATTGCAACCTAGAGGGGTCTCCCTTTATATACTCGATGGTACGGGGAGCACAAGTTCGTACTAGCATTGTCTAAAGCCAGATGGCGAACAACAACTACTAGGTTTTAAGACATCAGAACATGTCCCTAGCCTAGACCACTAAAAATGTTTCGTTAGGTTTCAATGCTTCCCTAGGTTAATTAAATAAATGTTAAATTTGATCTTGGATTATGTTTCAGTTTTAAGGTCCTATCGATTTTGGATCTCAAAATTCCTAAATGAAAGCTATATGCAAATGAACATCATTTCTGATTCAATGAATGCTAGTTATGAGAAGGATAGAGATATTTCAAACAAAAGAAAACAATGACTAGGCAAAGAAATCCACTAATGCATCTAACAGAATCTAACGAAAATGAAACTCTTTCCTAGATAATCAGATGCTAGTTATGCAAAAGAGAATTTCACTTTCAATGCAAAGAAAGAATGAAAAATATGTTTTTTTTTTTTTTTTTAATTTTCAATGAAAAGAATCACATGATGCACTAATTACATGAAAAACGAAAACAAACACTAGCTTAAGTGTTGCGTAGGAATCAAAATTGAATGACTCAATAAAATGTAAAACAAACACAAGAAATCACTCAAACTAATGTCGCAATCTTTCAAACCAAGAGAAAGTTTTCAAAATAATCCAAAACAAGCAATGTGATCTATGCTTGGAGCAATAAGGTGAAGAATCAATCGAAAAAATGAAATGACTCTGCAACCAAAGCAATCACTCAAAAAGATCAAGAAAACTAAGTGCAATCAATCCACGACTGAGACTAACAACACTCAAACCGACTTGATTTTTGAACAGAAGGGTCAGTGCACTAGGACACCTAGAAACCCAAAGGCCTCAACTGACACTGATAAGAAGATGGATCAATGACTGAGAAAATCAAGTCGACAGTAATCAAAACAATCCCAAAGGCATAATTACACATAAAAATAACCCAGAAGCAAGTACAATTGACCAAAAGACTCATCAAGGAGGTCAAACCAATTCCTATAGGGGTTGGCGTGACTGTAAGGCTGTAATTCATGCCATACAGGGGTTGGCATGACTGCAAAAAAAGCAACTTGCGCCAATTGGCGCGACTGTTCAGAGAAAAACTGCGCCAAGCCAGATAACTCTGGGAAAAAAAGGAAAAACCAAAACCTAATGAGAAGAGGTCAATCTTGCCACTCTAGAGCTGAACAGAGGATGGAAACTAAGAAAGAAAACCAGAAAAGATAGATAACTAAATCAGTAATTGAAACTGGCCCAAAAGAATGAAACGACAAACTCGCACTGATCCCCAGTGGAGTCGCCAATTTTTTAAGTAGGTAAATCCTCTCTGCGGATAAAGACGATCCCTCTAGCCCTAGAGTGGGTCTAGAAACAAAGGGACATGCTAAAGTGTTGCTTCCTAATTATTGAATGAACAAAGGACACGATAGATCAACCTACCTGGAATCCAACGCTGTCGTTGTTGCTGTAGTGGTGGTGGCCTCTCGCTCCTGCCTTGGAAAATCACAATCCTTTCGCATTATGCTTGGATACATGCACTTAGAACAAGAAAAAAGAACAACATAGGACATAATGGTTTCACTCATAACTATTAGCCAGTCAAAGAGGGCTAAAAATATTGCATTAAATAAACGTCATAACACAAAAGTGGAACCAAACAGTAGTCATGTATATAAATGAATAGAAGGAAGAGTTACAACCAATGCTTTGACGTTGCAGTCTCCTGTAGCGGGGTTCATCCGAAGCACGTCTCAGATGCTCATCAAGGAATTCGGACGGGATTAAGGCATGGACTCAAGCTCTCTCAGAAGTCATGGACTCGAGGTTCCTCAATGTAATTCCTTCTTATTCTATCTTCTCTAGTAGCTCAGCTATAGTATGTTTAATTCTCCTAGTTCAGCTAGCTTGTTCTAAGAGAGATAACTTCTTTTATAAAGGAAAAGGAGGAGGTTAGGATCCCAACAAAGGTGGGAGGGAGGCCTATCCTTTAGGGAGTTCCCATAAGAGGTGGAAACCATAAACCTAAAGAAAGAAGTCTGTGGTTTATCAGTTCAACCACTCCCAATGACTCATCCTCGAGGTGGTTGGAGTGGAATCTCCACCTCTATTTTTAAAAAACATTCCATAAACATCTTGGCATAGGTGGAAAGCTAGGACAGAGCATCAGCTAGTGCGGGGCCCGGTGTTAATCTTCCTCTTCGGCGCGAGGGCATAACTGATTACCCGCGCCAAGGCAAAAACAAGGGTTTTTGAGTCTCTTCTTAGGGAATTTGTTACACAAAAAATTGTCACCTTGAAATTCTGCTAACTGTATGAGCTCATTATCACTCATACTTCCTCCTTTGCAAGTCTAACACATTAGTTCCTCATGTCAAGCCTTGAAAATCAAAAGAAAGTTCCTAAAAATCTCCTAAACTTTGGTGTCGCACTTTCTCTCTATCTTGCCTGCGGTCCCGCACCTAATGTTCAGCTCTCATGCGTACCTGAACACACTTTATCTATGTTAAAGGTGCAGACCCCTGTAAGATCAAAAAGGCACAAGTAAATTCCAAAAAGCTCAATAAAAGTAAATTCTGGAAGCTTCTAGAATGGATCTTGTGGTGGCAGAATTGCTCTTGTTAGGTGCATGAATCCCTTACCTTGTGGAGCTAACCCCTTGATGTGAGGATCTTATCCCTTTGAAGGAGGATTCTATCCCTTCATACTTGGAACATACAACCTCCTCTTTTCCACTATAAAAAGAGGCATTGGGTAGCCTCAAAGGGTTAAGTTTTTGGAGATTGAGAATTGAGGTCAAGCTTAAGAAGATTTGAGGTTAAGTGCAGTTGAGATTTAGACTCAGTTGACTAAGAAATTTTGTGAGGAGAGATTACATACCTCTATTTGTCTTGGTTGGAAGAGTGCAAGACTTATCAAAGTAGAGGAGATTCCTGCTTCGGACCCCGGGAAGGCCTTTCGAACATCAAGGCTCAGATTGTAAGGTTTTCCTTCTTTTGAAATTAATACAAATATACTCATTTTTCTCAATAAGCTGTCTATTCATGGTTTATTTCATAGATTCCTTGATCACTATGATAATCATGGTTTATGATGATGTCTATACAGGTACTATGTAATATTTTGCTTGTTTGTGACTGCAGGTTTACGAGGAAAACTCCTTCAAGTGCATGAGGGACAACAACGACTTCAAACAAGAGCTAGACATACGATAAGTCTTTTACACCTCTATAGAGCTTTTTTAAACCTTACATACTTAGAGAAAGATTAGTCTTTTTGGTTGTTTGTTGCTAGATTGTCTTCTAACACTAGGGAGATCGGTCTTGTCCGCAAGAACGATTTATCCGGCCAACAGAATTGTCAACAGAAGGAATATTACTCTCATGTAAAGGGATACAATGATGGTCTTTGAAAGGCATGAAACTACTTATTGATCATGGGAATGACCCTCCAATGTGCGAGATGGGGATTGCAGGGACAGTGACAAAATGTTGTGTAACAGTAATGTATGGTTCGTTAGAGGTTGTTGAAGAGAGTCGGTGTTTTTTTTCTTATATGTGGGTTATATGTTGCTCTAGGTTAAGTCACTGAGTTGATATTCAAAGTTGGGAACAACGGAATTTGGAAATATGTGCCAGTGCAAAAGTATATGATACAATTCACCATTACATTGGACAAAAGAATTAAGCCATTTTTTAGTTTCATTATAACTTCATATCTATATATTTAACTATCCACCTTTTTTCCTCTAAGAAAAATGTGACACATTTTCCCCAAAGTATCTTGATGGAGGTTGCTTTAACTGCCATTGATAACATGAGCTAGTAACCTGCCATTTTCATTGGGGCTCAAACCTCTACTGGACAATAATTAGAGACCTCATGACAAAATCTACCTTGAAACAACCCTTTCAATTTGATCGACCGCATTCATTAGGCCTATTTATCTATCTACCTATCTACATGGATTTTGTTTTCATATTTTTATAAGTTCTACAAAAATAGGAGGCTCAATATTTTACAAATATTATTGCAAAACCCTGACTGAATGATTTTGTTTTTCTTTTAATGTTTCAAGTAACAAAAAAATGAATATTAAAGATTTATTTTTAAAATTTATTAGAAAAAATAACTATATTAAATTCATTGTTGCTTCATATTCAATGAAATTCATCCTTTTGAAATAAATCACCAAATGTGGGTGACTAAGGATGAAGTCATCTACATAAGACCTATGGACTGTATATTTTCTTTTAAGACACCGAGAATATTTTCAATGTTTTTTTTCCACGCTTAGGTTCTAATGATACTATGCGATAATTGATGTTGTCATTGGAATAAAAAACTAATGATGTGTGTACCTTGTTGAAGCACAAAAGTTCGGTCTTCTGGATAAGAGAACATGACTACGAGTAAACAATTCAGTTTTTCCTTTTTTGCCTAGAAAATTAGTGTCTTTAGGATGTTTCTTCTCCAAAGATTTCTAAACTGTGATGACTAGCTATTGTTCAGAAAAGAATGAGCAAGGTGTCCATATTCGAAACTATTTCCACACTTTAAGGAAATATTCTTGTAGTCAAGAGAATTTTCTCAAGAATAATTTAGAATCTTCCAAACTGGAGTTTGATTAAATCTTGTAAATTTTTGATCTACATCTATGAAAATTCTTGCGTTATTTAAATTCATTAGCTCTGGTATGTATCTTGAGGCCATAAGAGAGGAGGCCAAGCTATTCCAACTTGTCAAAATTTTGATGTGTATCAAAATTCCAACGAAAATGCAATAAGTTTTACCCACTTTAGGGGTTAAAGAATTAAAGTAGTTTAAGGGGTTGTTTCATTAAATAGTCTTGGCTCTTCCCATTTTCCGTTCCTAGTATTGTATGAGGGGTAAACTTGTGATTTTCATCAGATAACAAGAGTTTTAGGATGATATATATGGAGCAGTGGATGGATTTGGGGTTTATCATCTTACTATATTTCCAGTTTGTTAGTTCCATAATATATTTCCATTTGTTAAACTGAGCAAGTATGAAGGAAAATAAGTTTTAAACATGCATACTTCCCTTATAATTAAGACAACACATTAGTAAGTCTTTTCAATGTAACATTTTTGGAACCTAGTTTATATATTGGCGGAGATTGCAGAGTTTTTTATTATTAGAAGCATGGCAGATGTCTTTAATAAATTCTATCGCTCCAGAAGAGGTATCATATGATGGATTTGGTTTCATTGAGGTTGGATTCTTTTGATTTTGCATGATATATGGATGAGTTCTCAGGAATAACCTGTTAATTTCTTGGTCTTGATATAGGAAATTGGTCATGTGCAACATGTATATGTTGGTTGTCTTCCTCTAATGGCCAATGAGCAGGTAAAATTATGTGCCTTTTTTGGAACAATTCTTGATATGTTTCTAATAAGCTAATTAACAACCATAAAAATTTTAAAGTTATACTTTCAAGAAGTTGTAGAATTTGTCTTGCAATTTTCATTTGTTATCTATTGCTTTATTGAATTGTATATACTCAAAAATGAGTGTTCAGTGCAACTCATTACTTAAAACATTTAAAAAAATTCTGAACTTCGAATGTGCTCAAAACACTCCTTTCACAACAATTGAGACAAGTCTCACAGAGTAATGATGTTTCATAATATGAAAATTCTATATGTGTGTTATTAATTGCACCGATGACCCATCTACTAAATCTCCACAGGAATCAAGAGATTGATGGATGTTTTCATGTTTAGAAAGGATATTTTTTGGTAGAGTAATATAAAAGTATAGATAATGTTAATTGGCTAAATATGCTTAGAAATTTAAAAGTGATGTTGAGGTGGTGTAGAAGGTGGTTACTCCCATGCATCTTTTTTATGGTGAACTGAATATTTATTTTCCTCATTGTTTGATTTCTAGACAATTGCTACATATTTTAGTTAGGATACGACTGATATAGGAGGAATAATTATTGGGATAGGTATGGATTATAAGGAAGTATTTTAAGTTTTTATTTTTTACATCATTATCCTAAACTCTAGAGCTTGGAACTGAAAATTCTATTTGCGAGTAGGTGATGTTGCTATTGATGTCTATATCAATCATGAAAAGAAGTTTGTGTTTGTGGAGATGTGCACAATTGAAGAGGCCAAAATTGCAATGGCTCTTGATGGTATCATGTTTGAGGTAAATTATTCTATACTTATGATCCAATTACCATTCTATGTAAGTTTAAAAAAGAGCCTTACTCAATTGTACAATAGTAGACAATTCCTTTCCGCCATTTTAATGAACTGAGCAATTGATTTTGTTAATTTTCTTATTATTATCATTGAATTTCATACGACATTTATGTGAGAGTGAGGAGACAAAGTGATTATAGTCCCTCATTAGCAGCCCTTGGCCCCAGTTAACCCAATCCCCACCTTCATTTAGGTATTGTTTGTCTTACACCAGGGTAAGTTATGTAATGCAACATTTGTATATCAATGGCTAAGAAGTGAAATGCTTTATTTTTCTTGTGTGATTGTTTTGTTTCTAGTCCTATATAAAACAGATACTTGCATATGCAACATATAGATATTTTACTATGATAAATCCTAATATAACATGGCTAACTTATATCTTTATGGCAGTGTTGTTGGAGGAGCTGAGGAACCTAATTGAATATTTGTTGGTGGCTTACCGTACTACTTTACAGAAGCACAAATAAGAAAACTTCTTGAATCCTTTAGGTATGTGTGCTTAGATATTTGTTTGTAGAATTATATTTGTTGCCATAAATTTAAATAAGTTGTACACAGATTTATTTGGAAATATATTGATACTTACCATGCATAGGTCTTTTGGAATGAAAATTATTTATAATTTCCTTAAGTGCAAGATAAAAAAAATCAGTCTGCTTTCCAAAATAAATAAATTCTATGGAAATATTATAATGATTACTATTCATATGTCTTTTGGAATGAAAAATTGTGTACAGTGTCCTCAATTTTAGGATCAAAACATTCCACATGCTTTCCAAAGTAAACCTGAAGTATATGTGGATGGAGTTACCCATATGATATTGAGGATATGTTTTCTGACTAGGTGTTGGGGGAAACAAAATCTAGAGGAACACTTGCTATTTTCCTTGGAATTTCACAAAAGTAAAAGTGTTATATAGTTTTAGTTGAAAATTTTCTATTTCAAACATCTAATATACAAAATCATATGTACAACATAATGTATACAAAATTATCCATTGAATATGTTTTTACAAATATTTTTAGTGTGTGAGCATTGAGGGTATGTCCACCTCATATGGTTTAACATATATTTTCTCAATTTACCCCATATACCAATCTAAGTTACCAAAATATGAAAATGGATCCGCCGTATTTTTGAAGACACTGGATCCATTTATGAGAAGGAAACAATTACAAAAATATAAAAACATTATTGTAATAAATAGAACAATAGTCAATAATCAAAACCATTCAGGAATTACATGATTGATTATCAAAATAAAAAAGAGAGTTCTCATGCATATTAATATTAACTATCTATGTATCATAATTGATAATTTTTTATTAGTAATTATTGATAATTTTGAAGACCATTTCAACGTGACCATGTAGTAGGTCATAAGAGTGCTCTTGTGAGCCATATCCACATGTCCATATCAACAGTGAATAAAGTTATTTTCTTAAAGGCTATGATGAGACTAAATAAAAATGTCAATGAAGTGAGCAACAACATAGTAGATAATGATGGATAAGACATTGACAACATAACTTGACCAAGATGATAAAAAAGCCTTGAGAGCAAACCTTGATAGCAGAACTTGGGAGATGGTCTTGACTTAGGGGTAGATCAGAGCTTGACTAGGAATGTGGTTTATAGTATTAATGATTTACGAGTCCATAGTTTTGAATATTTTCATTAAAAAATCATTTTTTTGGTATCTGTGGGTCAAAAAATCACTCGAAGTTTCAAGATCTGCTTCATATTTAGGATCCATTTCATTCTCCACAGGATTCATCTCATGGCCTCTGATCTATTTCCTTCTGCATGGGCATGCTTGCATGATAGATCCTGGGAAGACTCTAACAAATCTAGATCTGGATTGAATTCATGGAAATGCACACAGAGGTGGCATATCCTGTAATAGAGCTACTAATTAACTCAACAATGAAATTCAAAATTGTTGAACCCCACATAAATAAAGAAGAGACATAGTTGGTATAAATTGAAAATGAAAGCACCCTCAAAAGAAACAATCATGCGTTGAGTATCCCTTACATACATCAAATAGATATTTGACATCTAAGCTATTTTTATTTGAGACTTGGGGCTCAAATGCATCCCACATGCTTTCTAAATAACTTCCTTCTAGCATGGTTCCCAGGGGGTTCATTGGGGTTCATCAATGTCCCAATGATTTAGGAAATTCTTAACATTGCCTCCAAACATTCCAATGGTGATATCTTGTCAAAGGATTTCTTGGGTCAGTGGGTGCTTATAGGGAAAAAACTCCATTGGTGGTGAGAGAGTGGTGAGTGAATGCTTAAAAATCATATCTTATCTGATATTCATTGGATGTCATTACATGTCTGTGTGTCTAGAATTTTGGAATATTTTCAAGATCTATTTCAAACTAAGGATCCATTTCATTCTCCACAGTATCTGTATCATGGCCTCTGATATGTTTCCATATACATGGGTACACTTTCATGACAGATCCTGGGAAAAATCCAACATATCTAAATCTAGATTGAATTTGTGGAACTGCACACAGAGGTGACATATCCTATAACAAAGCTACTAATTAATTGTTAAATGCACTTCAAAAATGTTGAACCCTACAAGATAAATAAGAGACATAGTTGATATAAATTGAACATAAAGTACCCTCAAAAGAAACAATCTTGCATTGAGTATCCATTACATACATCAAATTGATATTTTACATCTAAACTTTTGTTATTTGAGACTTGTGGCCCAGATGCATACCACATGATTTCTAAATAATCATATTCTAGCATGGTTCCCAGGTTGTTCATTAGGGTTCATCAAGGGTCTAGTGATTCATGGAATTCTTGAGATTCCCTCCAAATATTCCAATGGTGATATCTTATCAAAGGATTTGTTGGGTTAGTGGGCGCTTAGAGGGAAACAATTCCATTGGTGGTCAGAGAGTGATGAGTGGATGCCTAAAAATAATATCTTATGTGATGTTAATTGGATATCATTACATGTTTGTGTATATCTTTCTATATGTAACCCTAAAACTATATGCATGTACTTGTGGCCTGTGAGGCCATAGCTATTTTTGTAAAAAAAATTATTAAAATTTGTTCTTATCTTATTCTCTCTCTCTCTCTCTCTCTCTCTCTCTCTCTCTATATATATATATATATATATATATATATATATATATATATTATCTTATCCTTGTAATATCTTCAAACAATTATATTTTATATTGTCAATTACAAAATGTATGTAGGCTATGTGACTGGATCCTTATAAATGTTATCATAACCAAATTGGTCACTCAAGTGGTTGACCCTTTAAACTGGAAATTGGTTGAAACTCGGCATGATTTAGAAAAAAAATGGGAAAAAACTTTCTTGGCCAAAATAATATATTCATTGACATCCTTGTGAATCCAAACCATTGTACACATATGAAAGTTTTCTCACGTATATAGAAATTAGGGGTGCATGTAACTAAACTAAAATCGAGTGTAATCATAACTGTGATAAGTTTCTAATTTTTAATTTGAATATTTACGTGATAAAGGAAAGACAAAGGTCCCAATTATAAAAAGTCACCCAACAACAACATTGATATTTTTCTTTCATTCAACCTGTAACATATTGCATTTGTCTTCATTAATGCTCCTCTTCCATATGCTATCCACTTATGACATTTCCTTTGCAATATTTGGTGCATTTTCAAGTTATAGGTCATTTGTAGGCTATAAATTTCTTCATGGTTTTAATTCTAATTGAGTATTCAACTGAACATATTGATACTCTTATACGTAAATATTTTTCTCTCCACCCACTTTTCATAACTTCCATAACCATTAGGTAGGGCCCTGCAACTTCGATGATGTTTTTCTTGTTTAGTAAAATATTGTCGAGACTTTAATTTATTGAAAGTTGTAGAATTTAGAATCTATAAAGTTTCAAGATATAATTTTTAAAAGTCTAATTCTTTACATGGCACTAGCTCAATGGAAGAGCACATGCTTTACAAGCAGGAGGTAGGTGGTTCGATTCCATCATGCCCTGATATTCATATGGAATGGCGGTGATTATTTTTTGGTGATGGGGGATCTTCTGACCATCACCAATCAGTTTATAGTGACATTTTTCGACTCTCACCAAAATATGAAATGGTGACAGTCAATGAACACCACCATATATACGCATCAATAGTGATGACCATAAAAGGTCCATCACCATAAATCATTGTTGTTGATATAAAATGGTGAGGGTCATTGTTTTTCATTATATTCATTATTAATGACGGATCTTGAAGTCACCAATGAGCTTATCATGGCATTTTTTAACCCTCACCAAATATGAAATAGTGATGGTCAATGAATGTTGCCATATATATGCACCAATAGTGATGACCATAAAATGTCCATCACAATAAATCATAGTTGTTCATATGAAATGGTGACGGCCACTATCTGTCATTATAATCAATATTCATGACGAACCTTGAATGCCACCACAACACATACTTTCGGCAACACTACCTTTGGTGACGTTCAATTTTTTGGTAACCAAGGCTATTGTCTGTCATCATTGCTCATATGAAATGGTGACAATCACTATCCATCATTATAAATCATTATTGGTGACAAACCTTGAATGTCACCACAGCACCTATACCTTCGGTGATGCCACCTTTGGTGATGTTCAGTTTTTGGTGACAAAGGCTCTTTTGACTGTCACCAATGAGCTTATGGTGACATTTTTTGCCCCTCACCAATGTCATTTTTTCTTGTAGTGTCTCTAGTAATTTCTTATTTATAATACTCATTGTTTGTAGTGTTTCCACCAAATCCAATATAAGCAGCCTAGTTCATGGACAAAGTTATTAAGTATGGCCATTCAAATTTTTATTGATGATAACTTTTTTCGAAATTTCATAAAAAATTGAATAAAATTTTAGTAGATTAATTGTTTTATTTTAATGAAATTTTATATTTTTAGTAGATTAATTGTTTTGGGAGAAGTTTAGTTTTCACTAGGTATTTTATGAGGAGGGGTGAAGAGGGCTTGAGGATGGAAGCCACTTTTGGGGGAATTAAACTATCCCAAGGGGTGTTCCAAGCTCTTGGTGATAGCATCCCACTAGTGGGTAGTTAACTCTTCCATCCAATAGATTAAGTGGCCCTAACCTAGGTTCAACCTAATTACAAAAAATATATAATGTTTGTTTTTTTCTCTATGGGCTACCTCCTCATATGCAAACGTAATAATGGTAATACAATAATGTGTTTTCTCTTCTGGCATGCTTATGTAATCTATATCATGTTATTTTGTCTTTTCGTGAAGACAATATGTCATATTTTTTGAGAGACGTCAACAACATTTGATCTACAAGAAATCATTATATAATGTAAAGATTTTGAGCCTCTACATTGCTTTATGACATATTTTAGTCTAAAATGAGTCAATATAATTCTTTACCTAAGCCAACCCACAACAAATCATTCTATGATGTAGAGTTGTTTTACTTCTCCTTTACTCCCCCTCAAAGCGCTTTTTAATTTAACATGAGCCAATCATTTTTCTTATTTGTTTTAAGTTTAAAATTATAACAAGTAGGCCCCAATGCATGGTCTTTGCTATGAGGGATTGTGTGCAATTTATTTAAACAAGACAAAATCAAGTACTTTTAATATTTGACAATTGATTTTAATTGTAATTTGATTGTTAATTTAGTTGTTGAGAAATTTTGATATAAAAAATATATTTTAAAATAGAAAATATGTTGTCATTATTAATTATAAAAGTATAATAAGATTTGGAGTTCAATAAGTCATTTGTGTGTTATTGTCATCTTGTTTTTTTTCTTATGATAAATATGTGAAATTTTTTAACTTAACAATATTATTGATTATTGAAGAAAACTTTTTTAATCAAAAGTTTATTGATGAGGGGTTAATATATTATCAAAACATCAAGGAGAAAATTTTAAACATAATATTTCTTGTAGGTCAAGATCAAGACCCAAACATAAAAAAAAAATATGTATTTAATCGCAAAGAAAAATCCAAATTCCAACTGTTACACTTGATACAACTACTATTTCATAACTGCAATAAAGTGTAGTTACTATTACACCAAATATAACTACTATTTCATAAATGCTATAAAAATCAGTTACTATTATAAATATTAAAAGTTACTGCTGTAAATGTTAAATCGTTCAACTCCAACATATTTCACAAAACTTGAGCCCATTTTGAAATTTATAAAATACTAAATTTAAGACCATCTTTGGTTGGTGAGAAGGTTTAGCTAAGGCGAGGTTTCCGTATCTTGATATGGACAAGAATAGTGGCGGTGCAAGGAATGGAACCCGTAACCAAACTTGATTGCGACAACTTAATAAATGGCAGGGACTAAGATAGAACTGTCGATTAGTGGAATTTCAATGTTTTTGACTTGGTGAGTTGGTTGGTGAGAATGCTGAACGACCGGTGGACGACGTTTAAATACACATCTGATTTTTCGTTGGCAGTTTTTGGAAATTAAATAATAATAATAATAATAATAATAATAAACATTGTTTATAAATTTAGTAGTAAGGGTGTTTTTTTTATCGGTAAATGAATTCAGCAATATTAAAAATGTGTAGATTTTGGAAAAAAAAAAAATTTGTTTATAAATCTGAATGTTTAAATCTTGATTTTGATAATAAAAATAGATAAATAAATAAAAATTAATTAAATAAATAAATAATGGATTATTTACTTTTTCTAAGTCAAACTAGCCGTTATCCTAACGGCTAGTTGAACCTTTTCTACATCTATTTATACTTAATGTCTGGATCTGATCTCTCACATAGTCCTGATGATGAACCACACTGATTGGTTCGAAACGCGTCGACCACGTTCTTTTGCATGTGATTATTACCGAAAGAATTTCTACTAATTTATATTATGGATCACAGAAACTTAGATTCTGAAAATAAAAATAGTTTCAGCAGTATAAAAAAAAGAAACTTAAAATCTTGAAATTTGAAAGCTATAATCAGTTTTCCAGAAATATTACAAAATTTTACAAAACTAAATCAAAATTTCCATTATTTAAATTAAACTAATATTAAATATAAGAAAATTAAAATTAAATCAAATTAATTGTTTATCGTTGTTTATATTTAAATATTAACTTTCAAAAGTATTAGAGTGTGATCTCATATCCATATTCTTATATAACAGTTAAAAAAACTGCCAACAGACTTCACATCGACCCAATCCATTACATCAGTCAAATACGCCTTTATTATTAAAAAAAAAGGCCATTATTAGTTCGCGTATACCACAGTGACACCAGGGATATGATTATAGATTATATGGTTAGAAAATATTTCGTGTGGATGGATTTTTTTTTATTCTTTTTTATGATTTAGGTAAAGATTATAACTACTTTTCTCTCCATTCATATTTATAAGATTATACCAACTACCTTACGTAAAAGTGATAAAAAAATCAAATTTATATAGTTCAAAATAGTGAAAATTTTCAAACTTGTAAGATGAATCGTTTTTAAAAACAATCAATTCTTAATTCTGAGTTTCAATGGGTTGTTATTCAAGTTTTTATATTAAATTAAAAACAATCAACTCTGTAGCTATGGTGAATGTAGAGAGGAGAGAAGACTCTAAATCTTGCAGTGAATGTAGCGGACAAAACGACCGTTGGAATCGAGATCCATTAGTTGCAGGTAAGAGACCTAACCCTACTCTTTCATTAAGAGAATCAAAATTTTAGTTTAGGCACCCGAAGCTCATGAACAGGCCAAGTCACACTTTTTGGGGTATGTTCTGCGTCCTAGGTAGAAAACTGCGACTTGTCGCGGGAAATGACCTGGAAAGTGCGACCTGTTAGAGAAAGGGAGTTTCAGTGCTGTTTTTGGCTGAGAGCTGGGATTTTTATGGTGGAGGGGCATAGGTGCCCCCAAGCATGTTGTGGTCATGCCAAAATTTATTTAGAAAAAGGGGGAATCTAAACACATTTTTATGATGTGGTGCACCATTTGTTTTCGTTATGGTTATGCAGTTTGAGAAAGGGAATGGAGGATTAACAATCTTTTTTGGTATTACATATATGAAAAAAATGGACCTAAGTTTCTGGGTTGGCATACATGGTGTCACTATTCAAAAGAGAGGATTTGGAGATAATGAATTGGTGCTCTCCTAGAAAACCCACAGGTTGGTCAACAAAAATGTCTAGGGGACTGGGTTGCTAATGTAAGATGAAGGAATGATGAGGGGTATCATCCCTAGAGTGATCTGAAGTGATATGGGACTCTAGAGGTTCTTCTATATGGGGAAGAATAATGGTACTAGAGTTGACACGACCAGATACACTAGGAGAGTTGTGGAAAATTGCTTCTCCTGGTCTCTCAAATATGGGTGTCCCTTACCCAAACATTGGGTGTCAATGTAATGGCCACAAGGTGTATGTGGCTCGAATGCATGGGTTTGATGTAAGGGGGTAAAGATAAAGCTAGGGGTGGTGACTGCTTCCATAATGTCGTCATCATAATAGAAGATGGGGTGACTGGTGTAAGAAAGACCACCTAACACGGCGAAGCTACCTAACTCATCATCATGAGAAGAAAGGTTCACATGCGCGTTGTCACGGGAGGTGACAGAAGAACAAGAAGATAAGGGATCCACTGATGTTGAGCCCAGGGTGATCGCTGAAGGGAGGTCGAGCGAAACAGAAGGGGAAGTCTCAAAGGGAGTTTCCACCGAGGGTCTCATGGATGATGATCGGTAGAGGATGGTGGCTGCAGGCTCTGTCATCTCGACATCAAGAGGGGGAATGTCAATGGGAGTGGGTAAATCCTCAATCTGGCCCAAAACATACTGCGCAAGGATGGGAGAGGCGGACTGGTTCTATTCAGTCTCATACTCTCGAACTACCTCCAAAGAGGCGCGGTAATGCGTGAGGCGGGGACAGTGGTGGGAATAATGGCCATGGAGATCACACAAAGCACAAGGTTGGTTGGTGTGAATAGTCTTAGGGTTCTTGGCTGTAGTTGAGGAAGAAACAGAAGCTTCAGGGACCGTAGACTCAAGGAACACAACATTAACCATAGGCTTGATACGGGGCAACTCAGGACAGGTATGGGTGGCATAACCGACGACATCACACAAAGCGCAAGGATGTGGTAAAATACTTTCTTTTACGGGATACTATATAGCTAAAGTGCGAGTGTCCAGTACCAGGTCTACCAAGTCGCTTTCAACTTCCTTGCATCATTTTCCCCGAGCATTTTCCTTACTGCGTAGGTATTCCATCCCCTTTTCACTATCTGGTTTCCTTCCACTTTTCATTTTTCATAATGGTCATGGGTAAATTCAAGGTTAAGAAGTCAGAGCCCGAAACCCCTAAAGTTCGTGAGTCTAGGGCTGCTCTTAGACCTGAGCCTTTCACAGACTTGCAAGTCCACATCCGAGACCCACAATACCCATTTTTCATTAGTAGTGTCAAGCCGGAAGGAAGAATGTGGAAAATAGGGACAGGTTTAGAGTCGTTTTGTCAGGACTATATCATCAAATTACTCCGCCTGTCAACCCAGTTGTTGAATTCATTTGTTGGCTCAAAGAAGCTTACGATGAACGCCGGGATATGTTCCTATCATCTCAAGGGAACAAGATATTCAGTATATCTCCCGAAATCATCAGAAAAGCCCTTTGTTACCCTACCAGTTCAAATTATGTCAGTTTCACTGAAATGATGCTATCCCGTCAGTTTTCCAAGTTACAATGGAGGCAGTAGAGTGATTTCATCGCTGCTATTTCTGACTCCCGCCTCATAGCTTTCCCATCTGCGGACTCAGTGCCCCTAAACACATTCAAGGAAGACCTTCAGCCAACCCTTGCTCTCATTGCGGGATTGCTAGGTATAAAAGGGGTCGAGTAGGTCTCAAAGGAGTGTGCATCCCTTTTATGATTAATGTCACAACCCGGCGTTGTATTGGAAATCCCTGGTTTCTTGGCCTCTGCCATCCAAACTCAATTTCAGGACCTCCCGGCTACAGGTCATTTTCGTTTCTGTTCCATGGTACTTTACCTTTTCCTCTTCCAACAGGCTGATAAGTTTGAGGGTTTGGGTCTAGAAAAGGTTTATAGGATAAATTCTCAGCCAAGAACTGCCTTTGACTGGAATCCCCCAACGCATCAGTTGGAAAATGGGGTGGGTTATTCAAGTTTCCTGAACGAATTCATGACAATAGCTTATACTATTATTCATGAAAATCCTTCGCCCAGGATTTTTCCTGAGCAGAAGAAATGGCTACAGTACAGTGAGGCTGAAAGCACAGGAGACTGGTACCTATTTGATAACTACACTAAAGTCAGGGTCTACGATGTAGAAGTTTCCCCTTACAGATTGCCATTTTTTCCCGTCATGCGGATTTACGCCTTGGAGTACCTCTGGCATACCTTGAAGGCTGACCAGCTCCACTTCCTCCCTATGAAAAGGGGGTTCATTCTCAAACTTCCTACAACCATCGGCCCCTTCATTGTTAACCCAAGGCATGCCCTCCCCATAGTGGAAAACCTGCTCAAGGGTATGGATTTAAGGCAAGGGAAAGCTTGGCCCTATGATTCGAAAGGCATCATCTCAAATAAAAGGAAGAAGATTAAATCAATTGCTTATGCTCACGAAACTAGACCCTTCATCGAGTGGAGAGCTAATCTTGATACCTGGCCTTTGCTTTCATATATGGAGACTGATTCATCTACAACAGGGGAAAAAGGAGATACTGATTTGACACAAGAAGCAGGCAAGAAACAGGTGGAAGAAGCCAGAGCTTCAGGAGAAGGTTCTTCGGCTTCCAAAAGGCAAAGAACTAATGATGAAGAAAGTGTCGGAGAAGAGCAATCGCTGCAAAAAGTAACATTGTATGGTCAATCAGACAAGGGAAAAGCTGGCTTCGTGGTAAAACATGATGGTCCATCATCTTCTGATTTCTCAGAAGTGTCACAAGCCATCTCTGTAAACAGGTCGAAGGCAGAGAATGAAACGAAGAGGAAGAATAAAGCTATCAGGGAAAAGCACTGGTTGGAATTAGAGGGGTATGTAGACAAATATCATACTCAGTTCTCAGCCGAGATTGATATGGATAAAGAACAATTGGTACTGGCTATGACTGAAGTGGTACTAGACCCAGGGGCTAGGACCACCAGCTATAGAGCTCTGGAGGTGGCGGTAAACATGTCACAAGTTCCACCAATTGACAAGTGCAATCTGTTCCAGTGTTTCGATGATATGCTAAAAGATGAGGTTGTGAAGCTCTCCTTCACTCTAAGGAAACTACAAACCAAGTACAACCAAGTGATTGAGAACCTTAGAATGGAGAAGATTAATGCCTGGGCACTCTCAAATGATCTGCGCAGTCTGCAAGCTATCGTAAAGGGCAAAGGGAGCGATAAAGTAGATCCTCAGGGCCATGTCATCTCGGAGTTGTAGAAATAGGTTGCAGCTCTGAAACATAAGCTGAATATGCCTGGCTTTCAGCACATACAAACTGCTAAATTAGCCCAGATAGAAAAGGAAAAGGTTGATCTAGTAGACTCCCTTGCCAAGGAAAAAGAAGAGAGGGTTAGAATTTCTGGCGAGATGACTGCCCTCCGGCTGAAGATGGATGAGATGCAGAAAAACTGGGATGCACATATATGCTCCACACCACCTCCTGGAGGGTCTAGCTGACTCTCAGAGCGGCTAACCACAGCGCTAGTCGAACTTCAAGTGGTGGAGAGGCAGGTTTAGATGGCACGACAGAAGATCCAGGAGCTCGAGGCCTGCCTCAAGGAGAATTCCAAAAAGGTAGCGGCTCTGCAGAAGGAAATAGAAAATGGGAAACAAGAGAAGCTGTAGCAGGAGAAGACTATCTGAGACCTTAGGAGCCAGATGAAAGGAAATATCACCCTTTTGGATGCCCGACGCTTAATTTGGACAGATATCATTATGGAAGTAAAGAAACGTTGGGCTTTCCTGACCCTCATTGAAGAAAAGAAGGCCGCGATACGTCAATTCAGAAGAACTCTCCACGAAGGGTATACAGACGCTTCAACTAAGGTTGAAAATGCCAAAAGATATGTTGCTCTCTTAAATGATTTGAGATCATAAGAATTGGCTAAACGAGGAATCAAGAGCAGGTTTGAGGAGGCGTTAGAATGTCAAAGGGTGATGGAAAAGGAAGCTGCGCGCAACCTTGCACTGGGTAGTTTGGAAAATATGGTGACAAGCTTGGAACAGTTCGAAACGGAATGGACCGAACTAACACTCGCCGGCCTCCCATCATGTTGGGAGCCTTCAAATGCAGTTCTTCAACAGTTATCAGCATACGAGTGCCGGCTGACAGAAGTGATGAATCAGACTGACATACCATCTGAGAAGACCGCTCGGCTTAAGGCCGTAACCATAATTGCAGCACTTGGTAAAGAATTCTCTCTTCTTCATCAAGTGAAACAACGGTTGCCCACTCTGGTGAGTTATGTTGAGCTAACAAAAGTGTATATTAGGGTCGACGCTTTCACTATGATACCTGATCCTGTAGCTGACACTTGGTAGAGGTGCAACAATCATGCGAGTTCATCAGCCACCGCATCTGCTCCGTCAGCCCCTAAGAAATCTAGCTCCTCTGCAACCACAGTACTACCTTCTCTAGCTACAGCCTCGACTCCGTCCCACCACCAAAATTGTTAACTCATGATTGGGCCCACGTGGCCTCTTGTTTTATTTTTACTTTCAATAGTCGAGTGAAATTCATATTTCACTCTTGCAATTTTTACTTTCAGTTAGACAGTTGTGTTATTTTCATTAGGAATGGCTAAGATCCCAATTTGTAAGATGATGGGAAGCGTTTCTACCCCATCATCAATTTTGATGTTTTGATTAAACTTGAAACTACATACAGGCACACGGAAAAGATATTTTCCCAAAATGTCTTTCCGTGTATGGCCATTGGAAATGTTATAAAAGCAGAAAGAAAAGACATCTACAGGGTTCCAGATTTTCCAAAGGACTCACTAGTTTGGCATTTTGTATGTATGTTATATGAATTTTGATATTGGATTTTGAAGATCCCGTAGGGGCTCAGTAATAAGAAGTTTTTTTGGAATTGGGGATTCTGATCTGGGTGATTCACAGTTTGTAGCTCTTTTCTATGTTTTTAATACAAATGTTCATTTCGCATATCTCTACATTTTTTATATCTGTGCTCTGGAATGCGAGTGCTCCCATGTTTAGACGTGAATTTATCATTACAAATACTTATGTTTACTCATCTATAGCGCTTTAAATATAGCTCAGGCAGGATATTTTGTTTCATGTTTCATCTCTTCCACCATTCCTCTGATATTAACTACAATGGATCATTGTCTTTGGAATTGTCCACATGTGTGGATTCTTATCTTTGCATCAGCCCAGTATATATGGATTTTTGTCTTTGGATAAGCCTGGTTATGGTTAATATCATACTACACCTTCTTCCACAGTCATCGCCTATATATTGATTGATATCTGTGTGTCATTTTAGAAGTAGGCCCCCTCTACAACATTCTGTCTTTAAAGCTGTCGGATACATTTACATATTGAATTTTATACTCAGTTTCTGCAGTTTTCATAATTGTTGTGTTTAACTTTGGGGTCTTGGTTCCACCCTTATTAAAACCATTCATCCAAGTGATTATAACATGAGAGTCTAACCTGGTCAACTAAAATTAGTTGAGTCATATGCTCCTTGCAGTTAAGATGTCTTAGGCACTGGTCTTTATACAACTCAAGGCTGTCTCTAGGAGTGAAAATAGGTGGCATGACCGACGACATCACACAAAGCACAAGGCTTTGGAGGCGGAGGATGGGTAAGGTCAGTTGGGGTAGCCCTATCTTTTGATGCCCTCTTTCAAGCTTTGCCCTTTTTACCTAAAGCTGTCGTAATAGGAGAAGGTTCCTGTTGAGGTGGCTGAGGCACTGTAGTAGCGGGAGAAGTCATGGGGACCGGTTGAACCAGGGTCAAAGAAAGATAAGGTTTGGTTTGAACAGGTGGGGTAGCGGCTGGGGGATCGAGGTACTAGACGGGAATCCCTAGGGTCAGGTTGGGAAGGGATAAGGTAGCCATGACAGGTACCGAGACACTCCAGGAGGGGGAGCTAGGAACGGTATCTGACCGAAGGGGTAATGGCTAGGTCGGATGGCTCCGAGATGGTTAAGGCATAGAGGAACGATTCCAGGAGGGTAGAGAGGCTCATGAATACCAACTGTAGGTGAAGGGCTAGGAGGAGGAGGTCCAAAGGGCTAGGAGTAGGTTGCAGAGGGTGAGGCTACTGACTAGCTGAAGTGGGCCATTTGAGGGAAGCTCGAGAAAATTGCATCATGCAAACATTCGATGATTTGGGATCAGAGACAGGAGGAGGAAGACCAGGGAATGTACCAAGAAAAGAGGATTCTTTGTAGACTCCGAGTGAGACACTGGTCAAGGGATCGAAAATTTTCTTATTAGCCACCAAAGATATGATGGACTCAGGGGAGGTCTGAGACTTCAGTTCGTAATATTTCGACTATTCAATGGTGAATATCTTTGCATTATGGGGAAGGGACATCTTGCGGTGTGCCGAAGATGGTACAAAAAACATTGCATAGGTGTAGCTATGACCCAATAGAATGTTGTAATCTAAGGGGGTGTCAATGACTTCTACGTCAATGCAAATAGTCTTGCTCGTAAGAGTAGTAATACAATTGCAGAACAGGCCAATGAGCTAGGAGGCATGTCCATCCCACACTCAGAGAGTGATCGTGGATGGGGCCAACTCAGGTGATCCGAGTTGCTTCCAAACCGAAGTGGACATCACACAGGTGAATTTCCCCTCATCAATGATACAACAGGAAATGTTGATGTTCTAGATTTTGATTGGGATTTGGAAGGCGACGGAAGCAGGAAGAGGAGGATGTTCTGACAGGTCAACATCGAAGATGATCAATTGATCATCTGAAGGATCTACAATGCCCATGGTAGATAGTAGAGCTTTTCTTTGTGAAGCGCACGACTAGAGGAGTTCCAGTGTTGAAATGGCAGCAGGAGAGTGTGCCAAATCATCTACTATACTATATGAATGGGTAGCTTTTCCAAAAGTAGTGTTTCGCCATAATGGTCCCTTAGGGATATTGGTATGAACCTTCACCTTAGGCTGAGGGATCTACAAAGGACCAGTAGATGTCTAAAGAGGCTTTGTAGAACCTGAAGAAGCGGGCTCAGGGATAGACATAGCAGGAGGCTTGTTGTACTGACGGGACCGAGTCTGAAGGTTGAGGTCTATGGTTATAGGTATGTCAGAGTTCATCATGAGAATCTGGTAATCGACAGTACCATATGGAGAAGTTTGAGTGGCTGCCTGACCTTCAGGTGGTTGGGTAGCCACGAATCCTTGCTAAGGGAAAGGATTAGTAAACACAGATGGCTAACTAGGTGTAGTATTGGGAGGGATGGAAGGGGAGGCTTGTTGTATTCGCAATGCTGCTTGAGACTCCCACATCTGTTACATCTGTGGTAAAAGATGACAATCGTGCATGTAATGAACATAAACACCACAACAAGAACAAGGCTTATTCGTGCAAACATGCCTATCCTGCTTGGGCTGACTGCCCTGTTGCTGGTTAGCAGTGTTAGGTGCATTATTTTGAGGATTAGGTCTAGGATTACCAGGGGCAGATTGATTTTGAGTGCCTTTCCTCTTCTTTTTGGAAGGAGGAGGATTAGTCGCGCCCTGTTGTGCATACACCTGCCCCTGAGGGGGCAGTGGCTGCTGTTGCGAGGGTTGAGAAGGCAAGGGAGGCAGAAGTGCTAATGTTTGAGGAGCTAGAGTGTCAGGCTGCAGATACATATAATAAGGAGGTTGGGTAACATTGTGGTAAATAGGAGGTTTGGCAAAAGGAGGAGGCATGCCATATCCTGGATACATGCTACCAGGAGGGGGAAAAGTGCAGGAGGTGCTGGCCCCTCCCTGAGGGAAACCATAGCCCATGGGAGGCTGAGTATATGGGTGAGAGAGAGCTCCAATGATACCGTCGGAGGTATGAGATGCCCCCAGTGCATTAGCACCACTAGGTCTAGGAAGATCAGGTAGAACGGTATAAAAATAACCCGAATGAGCATAGATCAGGTCATATTTTAACGCAATCTGGAGAGCAGCTTCTTCTGCTTGAGGGAAATGTGATGTGACATCTTTGCCAATAGCAGGAAAAATAGATCTAAGGAACCAATCCATGTAGACACGGTCTTTTAAAGTAGGAGCTCGACATAGGCTCTTTCTTCTTTGCCATTCCTGGACATGATCAGATAGACGAGTTGCAGATGATTGACGAAAATAAGTCAAAAGTTCGGTACCAGTGTCATAATGAAGGGGAAGTTGTAAATAAGAAAAAAAATCCTGGGCAAGAGTTGCAAAGTTGGTATGAGAGGATGAGGCATAATATACATACCACTTAGAAGCTTCGCCAGTAAGCGTACGTTGGAACAACCGAAGACGGACAGAGTCATCGGTAATGGAGTTAGACGAACACCACATGTGGAAAGATCGAACATGATTTGTAGGATCTTCTCCAACAAGACCTTCAAACTTGGGGATGTCGGAAGGGAGCTTTGTTGGCATAGCATGCCAACTAGCGTCATGGTTTATAGGGTCATTTATCAACTGGTTAAAATCAGGAAGACTGAGGTTTTCCATATAGGGGAGAAAGGGAGTAGCCGGGGTAGTTCTCGTTGCGGTCCCACTAGTAGTATTCCTAGCATTAGGGTCGGGGTTACCACCAGTGTTAGGTCCTGAACTAGACATGGTGAAGGTGACAAGGGGAGAACCGGGGGCATAACCAGAAGAGGAGTCAGAGTGCGGACTTGGTGGAGGACTAACTCAAATACTATGCGAAGGAGTAATTATTCCTACCAGAAACTGAGGATGAAGGCCAAGAAGTCTCTGGGATAAACGCCCTGGTGGCGCAATGGTGAAGGCACAAACATGTCACAAAGGGAAGAGAGACCAACAAAGGTGAAGAGGTGTAGGATCAACTAATTACAATGTCGAAACAAGGGCAAAGAAGTGCAGGATCAATTGATTTCAATGTTTAAGTTCTTTTCTTGGTGGTGTTAACCAATCTCTTCTTTACTTAGGTTATGTGCATTAAGTGTGTAAATTTTAATTTTTAAACCCATACATTTGTAGAGAAAAAAGAAAAAAGTGTGTTGTATAACTGTAAATAAAACTGCAGATAACAATATATGAAACTGAAATAACAGAAAATAAACAGCTAATTATGCATTAATCTAAACCCAAGGAGGCGGGCCTCTCAACAAGTAGTTTGTAGGTGGGAAAAAATCTAGTCAAAACACACCAAAATAACCAATAGATCTAAATTCAAGAGGGACAATGATCTAAAGGTCAGATCTGCTGGAAATAGTTGTAGACAAACAACAAAAAATCAGAGGATAAATTGTTGTAAATGAGGTGGCGAAAGGCTATAACCTGGAGGGAAGCAGAGGGGACCCTAGAGGAAAACCCAAACAAAAATAAAAGGAGGTGTTTTGGATGGATAAATATCCAATCTGAAGTGGATATGAAGGTAAGGGATCAGATCTAAAAAAATGTTGAACACTCTGAAATTTCAGACAACCTGCAGCAGCTAAAACTCTTCCATAAAAGGTGGAGGGTATTGAAGCCCTGGGGGATAGGTTCCCAATTTGATGAGAAAAAAAGAAAAATTACAGGTCCAAAATGGGTAGAGACGGAGGTCAGACAACCCTGAACAAAGGCCTAGACAAACCCAGAAAAATCTCAGAAAACTTCTCGCAAAAAGTCCAGGTCACAGTTTCTGACCTGTTTTCTACAAAGGTCATAGGTTTTGGCCCAAAAAGTGTGACCTTCACTTCTAACACTCTCGGGAGTATGTTTTAGAAGAATGTGTCATCTCAACTGCAGTTGATGCCTGTCACATGCAAAATAGGTCCGAAAACACACAGAAGTTAGAATTTTCAATGTTTTAGGGTTTTATAGGTTAAAAACAACATCAAGAAAAGAAAAACAAGAAGCTGAAGATAAATCCTAGGGTTTGAAGCAGCTGGATATGCAGGGATCTGAAAAATGACAGAGTTCGTACTCGTAAACCCTTGTTAGTATGAATCGTAAACAATATTTTTTTAGAGAGAATAAAAAATCATCCATGCAATTTTATCCAGAAAATTGTCAAAAACTAATCTGATTATTTATTGTAGCCACCCCATCCCACATGTTTCCTCTTTTACAAGATTTCTAGTGTAAACATGAGATAAGTGTTATTATAACAAGATCCAACCACCAAGTTCTAGTTATGGAAGTGAGATCTACTAACCAGAAACATACTGCCATCCTTGAGGGACCCCATATCACCAAGGTGTCTGACAACCACCCCTAGTGATCAATCCCTGAGATGGAACTTATTTTCCTCAATATTTACACCCAAAAAATAAGTTTGACACACTATGGATGCAACTAGAAGGCTCAAATTACATTTATAAGCCTTCCTCCATGTGGTTATAACCACAATTCTCCGGTTCAGATAGGGTGTTTGCGAGATCAATGCCAATTTTTCAAGGTTGGACTAAAAGCCACTACCCAAAGTTGCCCAGAACTTTCCAGAATCGGGTATAAGTTGATAAAAAGTATAAGAAATAAATACTAGGGATAGATATTGCTAAAAACATGCCAATCACATGATAGATTTTTTCTAAACATAAGGTAAACATAAAAGCTAGAGATCATAATTCATATATGATCATTATCTCAATTGCTTCACCAGAGAATCATCAAGAAGTATCTCTTCCTTCTCAGGATAGTTTCAACAACACTTTTTATACCATACATTCATTTATTAACTTACCAAATCATAAGAAAGATCCATAGTAAGAGCACATCATTTAACCATGTTTATAACCAGCATATAACCAAAATAAATCCATGAAAAACTACTCATAAAATAAACACAATAATAAACATGTGCTCATAGATCACAATACATATTAATCATATGCAGAATCGAACCCAATCCGTTACTTTCACGTAACACCCGCCCATAGATTGTGTTGGACCAAATATCTCTTTCAACCAATCATCCCCGTGCCATATTCCAAGCATGAATATAGGATCATATGGGATAAACCAAAATAGAACCAAGCAGGGATTCCAAACACCAAACCACTTCAAGCCTCTACCATAGTGTTTTCACCTAAACCGGTCCATAAATCACTAATACCAAACAATCTTGGATGCCTATGAATTCCTTCACCAACTCCAAAGGAATTTTCCTATCTCCACCCATCAGCCAAGAGTTCCAAGAAAAATCCTATCTCTACCCTTAATCCTTAGGGAATTTTCCTAATACCACCTCAACTAAGATCCAAGTCTACCGGACATCCAAAACTAAATCAAAATAGAGAACCCACTACATCATGGCTATCATGGAAATGGAAAGGTAAGGCTAAAACCACTATCAATCTAGTAAAATCCCATGCCAATGAAAACAAAGTAACTAAATAACCACATGAATCTACCACTGATCCAAATATTAGCAAGGAAATCACACATGCAACCTGTTACATGTAATGTACCCTTTCAGTAGCTACTGACCCAACCTTTTTTTCAGCTACCCAAAAATTTATTTCATGCTTGCTTTCTCCAAGTCCAAGTGAATACTAGAATGATCCCTTGCTTTCCTTTGATTTCTATCTCCCCTCTCTTGGAGATCTCTTTCTAAAAGTGATCAAAGTTAAAACTGAGAAAAGTTGTGAATTGTTTCTCTGATTCATTTTTATCATTGATATCTAATCTCGTCCTTTCCTTTTTCCTTCTTCCTTTATTTTCTCTCTAATTTCCCTTACATGAATTTCTGTCTCTTCACCTTTATTTTCTCATAGTTTCCCTTATTTCTCATATTAAATGCCATTTATTGTCTCTTTTCCTTTGTCAATGTATTTTCCAATTTCAATAGCCATTAATAAACCATAATTTATCCTCACTATAATGTTTATCCCCTCATTAAACTTGGAATATGTGTCCCATGACCTTGAATTAATTTTATTTACATGGAAAATCAACCAAGGGACCCCTCCCCCTTGGGGGAACACTATCCTCAATGTTATATGACACTTATTACCAACAAAACATATTGATTATGGAGACTTATAACACAGATCATTGCAGTATTTACAATGAACTACTAATTGAATAACCATGACCATCATATTTCTTATTGGAGCTTTATAACACAACTTGATGCAATATTTACAACATAATACTTATTGGAGCTTTATAACACAACTCATTTCCTTATTTACATTACACATATGCATATATAAATATAAACCAAAACACATCTGCTCAACCAACAAATAAGGAAGGATACAAGGTCTGCATCAAATCATCTATCTCCCATGTAGCTTCATCAGGCCCAAAGTGCTTCCACTGGAATTTAACCTACTCTACTTCTCGGTTCTATAGCATGAGTTGTTTCTGCTGAAATATGCATTGTGGTTTTGGATGAAATTATCCCTATGGTTCCACTTGCAATAGAGACCAATCAATCGCATGATCAACATCCTGCACATATCTCTTAAGCAATGAAACATGGAAAACATCATGGAATTTCACTATTGGTGTCAGTGCAAGTTTGTAGGCCACTGGTCTAATCCTCTCAAGGATCTCAAAATGCTCAAAAGACCGAGCTACCAGCTTGGCACATGACCCAATCCTCAAGGAGCTCTTATTGGGATTGATGAACAAGTAAACATGCTCCCCAACTTGAAAGCCTTTGAATGCTTTATAACGATTTGCATAAATATTGTTATTGTTCTGCGTTGCCTTTAAATTCATTTTAATAACTTGTATCTTCTGCTCCATCTCATATAACATATTTTTTCCAATTAGCACCCTATTCATTGGATCATTCCAGCTAATAGGAATATTGCAACTCCTCCTATAAATACCCTGAAATGGACTGATATTCAAGGATTACTAGTACCCATTATTATAAGAAAATACATGAGTGGAAGATACTCTTCCCACTTCCTATGTTGATGCATGACATACATCCTCAACATATCCTCAAGAATCATGGTAACTGTCTTTTTTTATCCATCTGTTTGCGGATGATAAGTTGTGTTGAAAGTTAGCTCTATCCCCAAGCCTGAAAAAAACTCCTTCAAAAACTTGGAAGTGAACTTAGCATCTATGTCTGACATAATATTCTTTGGAACTCCATGCAACCTCATTATCTCCCTAATGAATGTATGAGCTACCTCACTAGATAAATTTGTAGACTTCAATGTAATGGAGTGAGATACCTTGCTCACCCTATCAACCACAACCATGATGGAATCATGCTACTTCGATGGCCTTGGAAAAACTGTAATGAATTCCATGTAAATGACCTTCCATTTCCATTATGGAATCATAATATGATGCAATAGAACAACTGGGTGCTTACACTCAACTTTCACCTGTTAACAGTACAAACATCTTGCCACAAACTTAGCCACCTCTTTCTTCAAATTTGGCCAATGATAGAACTTCTTAACAATTGTCAAAGTATTTTGGTATTCTAGGTGACCTGAATATGGCTTGACATGAAAATTTCTCAAGATAAGCTTCTTCAACTCATTGGTATCTAACACATTGATATTATTCCTAAATCTCACCAAGCCATCTTCCGTGAGGTGATAATCCTCCTTCCTATCACCTTCACTCTGCTACTACAATCTCTTCTTCAGGTCTTGGTACTTATCATCATGTTTACCTACATGTAAGATCTTCTCCTATAAATTTGTCCCATATGAGATCACATCTAAAATTTTATTTACCTGCACTCTTTTACTGAGAGCATCCACAACCCTATTATCCTTGTCTTGGATGTACTAGATCTCAAAGTCAAACTCACTAAGCATAGCCAGCCATCTCGATTTCTTGGCATTCAAGTTAGGTTGGTCAAATAAGTAGCTCGGTCCACTATGATCACTCACTAGAACAAACCTCTTGTCAAGGAGATAATGTCTCCACATCTTCAATGCATAAATGATAGCTTCCAACTCAATATCGTGAGTCACATAGTTATACTCATTCTCATTCAAATTCCTTGACTCATAACATACCACTAGTCCTTCCTCCATTATGACTCCACCAATTCTTTATGTTTATGGTGCTAGACCCGCCAACATTCAAGGGGTATCCCCGATATGTGGTCCCAATTAGACCTCACACCTTTTGGGATAGGAGCCCCATTTGGAATATGGCTCGATTTCCTAATTCTTAAATATTTCCCTTGGCTCTAGCTATCATCAAGAGAGAGGAGTACAATTCTTCCTTCAAAAAGAAAGTAAGTGCTCTTGGTGAGTGTTTAGTTATATATGTGTGACGGTCTTCTACTAGAGAGGGATAGAGTAAAGTTAGGCTCTAAGAGATAGGTAATACTAACACCCTAGTAGAGACACACACAACCAATAAATATTCGTCTATCATCCTACAAAATAGTCCAAAAAAGATGTGATGGTCATTAGAAACAGTAAACATGAAATATTTGTCTAGTATCTAGCGAAATATTCCACAAGGATGGGGAAACGATAAGAATCTTTATAACACATTCTCAATATGATAAGTACTAAAATAACTAAAATAGTTTGAATACTTTAGCACAGATGAAAGAAAACATCTACATAATAGTCTTACAAATATTCATATTCCATGCATGAAGAATGTATTGGACATGAGGCTTCTATTATTAATTAAAATTTCCAAAATACATGTATAAAATGAACACCACTATCTATAATAGTGGATTTTTTGAGCCACTCCTTGCTCCTCAAAAGAAATAGCTTGTCTCTCTAATTCTTTGCGAGAGAAACCAAGGTGAAAATTTCATTTCTCATATAATTAGGGTCTATATATAACCAATGAGGAGGTGATGCATCACCTTCGTTGTGACTCTTTGACTTCCCTGATGACTGTTTGAATTCATATGACCTTTTTACTTTACATGAATCTTCATATTTTGTACATGTCCTTTGGAAATTCAATTTACAATACATTTTTTAATAATAATTTACATAATCCACAATAATGGTGTGGCATGTGAAAACTTATGACATGACATGACATGGCACTACTTATGTAAACTTCTTGATTATTTGGAAATTTCAAGCCACTCTTATTGTTCCTTGCTATGTGTCTAATTGAAAATGCTATTCTATCCACCTCCGTATGTCTTAGTGGTAGGGAGTCTTCAATGATGTCAAGTCTTGAGTTGTGGTCACAAACTAGTGTCCATTTTATTTCTCTTGGTTGATCATCTTGCAAAATCAGCCACAATGATGTATTTCATCATGTTTCTCTTCTTCATATTCTTCATCATCATCTTTCCATGGCATCATAAGGTACCTGCATCTACAATTAACTCATGACAAGAGAACATCATTATGATAAACCCATAATCTAAGATAGTGCATGTTGATCCACTGACTTAGCTGAAAATAGGTGATAGGTTGGGAGATAGGCTCAGTGACTGTGCAATTGTGCAGTTTAAGCAGTTAGGGGTGAAGCTTGAGCCTTGATACTATGCAATGCACGTTCCAGGCTAGAATCGGGAAGAAAACTATTCAATCTAGGAGCTCATTGTGGTAGACTGAAGGCATAGGTACTGGTTCATCCTATTGTAAGTTATGGGAGGCAGAGGAGGATGGGAAATTATGAAATTGTGTAGCTCAAGGGTTGACCTTGAGGCTATAGAATGTGAAATGCGCAGTTGAGGTCAGGCTAGAGGGATGGATTGCACAATTTTGGAGGCCAAGGTTTGGGCTTGAGCACTAGAACTGTGAAGAGCAGTAGTCCTGGGAGGAAGGAACTGTGCATTGTGCAGTGTCAAGAGGCAAGGTCACATCTAGAGGGATGATACTGTGAAATGCACATTTCAGGAAGGTCGAGTGAGGCTAAGTTTCTTGGTTGGAAAGTTTTTGGAAATTGACTAAGTGCAAGACCAATGATGTTGATGTGAACAATGATAATTCTTCGATTGTGATCACATAGTTAAAATACATGACGACACAACAACATTGATAATATAGAACACATAAAAATGAATTTTACTTAGTGCGACAACTTTACGATAACTTACGACAAGTGCGACACTAAAGATACACTTTGTGATGACTATAATGACACTTCTACGATAGTTCTTAAGACTTTGGGAATGATTACGCCAAATGTTTACATGATTGGGTAAAGTGATTTACATAAAGGTAACCCCTTGAAACCACCAAAACATGCTTATACACATTGTGTGACAACTAACATATGAAAATATGACATTTTTAATTTTCACAAAAGGTACCAAAACACTTGAAAGAAAGCACATGGGACGGATTTCAATGTTTGCGACGACAATGTAAAATACCAAGGGAGGCTCTAAATTGAGCGTAGGCCAAAATTTTTGAGGGTGTTGTAGCAACGATAACACTTGGATACACACTGGTATAATTCCAACTTCTTTTCCTTGGTTAAATATTTTGTGCAAGGTCTCATTTCTTCGAGGAATATTGATTCATCGTATAGATTACTTTGGTCTCCCCACTTACCTCGTGAATAAACACGGTCCCATTTTATACCTTCTCGGGTTGAATAAAACTTACGATTCAACAATATCACAATGTTTCAAATTGGGAAGGGTAGTGGAGTTCGAGAGCTTTATATTTTCAAAGTATAATTTTTCATCTTTAGTGTTGCTCCACTACCAACAAGCCTAGACAGTACCTCGATGGAGTAACTACATGAACATAAGCATTGCTCCACTGTTAGTGAGCTTGGTTAGTACCCAAAAAAATATATTTTCTTCACCTCTTTGCATGAGAAGACTTCTTTCCTTTTTCCTTCATTTATTTATTTTTAATTGGACTATGCATCAACACTTATTCATTTTATGGGTGGAAGAGGGATCCCAACTTATTGAGAGCAAGAGGGGTTGTTCCTTTAGAGAAGCATATAGAGACCTTTGATTTAGGTTTTCTCATATATATTTTTTCCCTTCTCCTCTTCAAGTAATTGGATAAGCATGAAAATACTAAAATATAAAGAACTAGGTGTGGGCACAAGGTTTCCTGAATAGACATAAGTTTCATGGTTTGACCAAAATTCTTCTTATGGATGGATCGTTTTTCCTATAAAAAATTCATTGATCAAAATATGTAACCAACATAAGGTAGATAGACCGAAGGTTAGCCAAAGGTAGAAGTGTCACAATAATTTTCAATTAGGGCACACATAAGGAAGCCATAAAACATGTTCACACACAACACTTATTTACATGATGAAAAAAAAAAAACAAACAAACAAGAAAATACTATGTACATAGTGTGGGGAATAACCTCGAATCATCATTGAAGATATTGTTTTAAGTATTTTCCATTGACAAGGAGAGAATCAATCTTCTCTTCTAGTGATTATAGATGATATGTGTGTTGGCCAAGATTTTTCGTGTATGGTGAATGGTCCAATCCACATGGATTGAAACTTAGTGTGTTTACCTTTTTCCTCATGGGATTCTTCCCACTTCAAGACTAAGTCACCCACACTAAAGTTATTATTCCCTACAGAGTTCTTGTCAAACCACCTCTTGATACGGCTTTGGTGAAGAGAAAAATTTTCTTTTTCTTTCAGCCTTTCTTCTTGCAGCTTATGCAGAGTGTCCATCGTAGACTGAAATAATAAACATGGCTTGCCCTTGCATTCTTTGAAAGTTGGAGGGAATGCAAGTAGATGTTACGGGGAAAGATGGATTCTTTTCCATACACCAGGAAGTAAGGGGACATATTCAAAGAGGGCTTTTGCTGACTCGGTCATCCCATAGGGAATATACCAAAGCAGAGTGTCAGTTATGTTAAACACCATGTTAAGCACACACATGGTGTATGAGGAAGATGAACACACACAACAAGCTCAACACATAATGAAGGATAAGCGTGGGGCTTTCTTATTTTTCCATTATACATGATGTACATTTATAATACAATGGTGTGACTCTTGGTTTCACATTCCAAGGTCACTTGGACTCCATTGTGACTTTTCGCATTCCACACCTACCCATGTAGGATTAGGTGTTCTAACATCCCCCCTTAATCCGAAGGGGTATGTGTGAGTCCAAGAAGAGAGTTGTAATACAAATATGCAAAGTATACATGGCAACACTTGGGCTGAATCAACTCTCTGAAATGTTGGAAAAAAGAGGTGGTTTTAGGATGACCACAAACACTGGAACGCAATACTTGTTGCAGTTCCCGGAACTCTTCCAAAACTGGCAAGAAGCTGAAAGCTTCTGCTAGAGGAATTGTCCCTCATAAAAAAGGGAGACCTTCAATCTAAAAGAAGGGAGGTCTACTACCTGTGATGGTTTTAGGATTACCAACAACTCTGGAATGCTTGAAGCATTTCCTGGAACTCAACCAAAGCTGGCAAGAAGCTGAAGGCTGCTAAGCTGAAGGCTTCTGCTAGAGGAAGTGTTCCTCATATATGAAAAGGAGACCTTCGACCTAAAAGAAGGGAGGTCTACTACCTGTGGTGGTTTTAGGTTGTCCACCAACCAAAGATGATGGTTTTAGGTTATCCACCAACCGAAGGCATGCTCATGGGCATCCATGTCTCTGGCTACATCTCTGAATCCGAAATGACAAATTGTGGCTCAGGCTCGCTTGAACTGCTGGCTACAACTCTGAACATGGAATGAGAGATTGTGGCTCAGGCTCGCTTGATCTGTCGTCGAAGCTTGTACATGACCACCATTTTCCCCCCTGTCAGGGACAAGGTGAGATGATGGCGAAAACTCAACTGCAAGTTTACTCAATATCCGTGAACAAGTTCTAACATGTGTCGAAGGGGAGTGATTTAAAAAGGGAGGGAAATTTATGGGAGAGAGGTATTATATGAAAGTGGAGTCGAATATTAAAATGAGGGGATTAAAATTTTTATTTTTATTTTTTATTTTTTTTCAAACAGTAGAGAGTAGAGTAGACTTTAAAACAGCAGTAGAACTTCAGAAATTGCAGAGAAAACTCAGAAATCTTTACTTCAAAAACCCAGAAATTTTCTTCAAAAAATTGCAGAGGGCCATATAGCAGCAGAAAATTGGAGAATTTGCAGAGTTAGAGATTTGCAGAAAACTCAGAAATCTCAGAAATTTTCCAATGAAAACTCAGAAATATTTTCAGTAAAAACCCATAAATTTCTTCAAAAACCCTCTTTAAACTATTTTCTAGCAGCTCTCCAAAATGGTGCAGAATTTAAAATGCAGAGATTTTTCAATGGAAAAATAAGCAGTGAGAAAACCTTCAGATGCACAAGGCTACGTCTCCAAACCAATTTCTGAATGCTGTCAAGGATTTTGAATGCAGCTCCTCTTCAAAACACCTCTGAATGGCAACAACAACACTGCTGCAGAAACTCTGAGTGCTGCAAAAATGCCAAGAATTTTTGCAGATATGCACAGGCCATAAGCACAAATGGCTCACTCAATTGAAGCAGGGCCAGCAATCGCCCGCTCTAATACCATGTTAAACACCATGTTAAAGCACACACATGGTGTATGAGGAGAATAAACACACACACACAAGAGACTCAACACAATGAAGGATAAGTGTGAGACTTTCTTATTTTTCCATTATACATGATGTACATTTATAGTACAATGGTGTGACTCTTGGTTTCACATTCCAAGGTCACTTGGACTCCATTGTGACTTTTCACATTCCACACCTACCCATGTAGGATTAGGTGTTCCAAAAAGTTCCTTTGTTTAGAGAAGATGGTATTTTTGATGATATGAATAAGGTTCTTATTTTTTGACTCAGCAAGATTATTTCCCTCCAGATAGTAGTGAGCTAAATGTTTCAATACAATTCCATTTTATAGTGAAAAATCATATAATTTTAACAATTAAAAATACGTTGCATTATAAAAAACAAGTGAGGTCGGAATGTCGAAACTGGAAATGATATTTTACTTAAGGAAGTTGATGAATTCTTGATAATTCACTTATTTAAGAATAATTTCTTCCATCCACTACGTAAAGTAGTATGTAGTAGTTAGGATGTAGTGGTGTTTCTTTGACAAATGTGGATATATTTCACCATTGACATCTAAGCCCAAATTTTGAAATGGTTCTTCCACTGTGATAGGATACAATGGGGTGACTGAATTATTTTTTTGACCAACACACTTTTGACATAACAGACACTTTCGAGCATAGGTGTGAGCATATTTGAATAATGTGGTCCAATAGAAACCGACCCATATAACTTTATGTGCAATTGTGTCACTCGCGAAGTTTCCCTCGGATAGTCATCCGTGAATATCACGTAGAACGTTCTATGAATCATGTGCTTCTAAACACCTGAGAAACACTCCATTATGTTGCTTTCTGAAAATCACCCCATGCACGAATTTATATGATAATTCTTTAAGCCTAAGTGCCCTCTTCTGATGTGCGGATAAGTGGGAGGGAACATTGTCATGCTCAAATTATTGACATACATATATGTACCAATATTTTGTGATGGTAGTGGGGGAATATCACTCAACATTATACATTTCGGTCTATTGCTCCCATCTAGAAGCATCTTCTTCTTTTTCATCTACTACTTCTGTTGCTAACTGACATAGACCAAAGCCCTTGATTATGTGACCTATATTGAAATATAAGTCATACTCTTGCAAACCAGTCATCCAGTACACTTTTATCTCACCCAAATATTGTTGAAAAAATAGTGATATGACTGTTGGGTGCAACATAAAGAAAATTTAGTGATTCTGCAAGAGGTAGGGTGAGAAATGCTTCACTGCCTTCTAAAATGCATAAGCTTGTTTTTCAATGATGGTGATTTCAAGTCCTTGAAGGCTAGTTCTCATGAAATATATTGGTCGCTCATTATTTTGATCATCCTTTTGTGTACGCACGACAATGAGAGAAGGGTCAAAAGCGAAAGTGTAGAGCAGAAAATATTTGCTAAAATCTGGGTTGTATAAACTAGGCTCTTCTGCAATGGCTTGCTTAATACTAGAAAATTCATCCTTTTCCCTTTTATCCCATTTTTAAATCACATCCTTCTTTACCATCTCCTGTATTGGCTTCATGATCTGAGCATAATCGAAGCTGAAGTTGTGGAGAAAGTTGATTTTTCCCCAAGAAGGACTACATAGCTTTATTGTTCATAGGGAAGGGAATTTGCACAACTTATTTAACCTTCTCTAGGTCTACTTTAATCATGATTTTAGCAGTAATATGGCCAAGAGGTTACCCTCATATACTGCTAAAACACTCTTCTTGGGATTAAGGGATGTCCCATATTTGCAACATCGCTCGAGTTTTTCTTTAGGTGGCATATGTGATCAGATCTCCTTTTGGAAAACACTATGACATAATCAAGATACACAAATACGTTATGTCTGATAATTCCACAAAATATGATGTCCATGGTGCGTTTAAATGTTGCACCAACATTGACCAAACCAAATGGCATTCTCCTAAATGCAAACGTGCCCCACTTCGTGCGGATTGTAGTCTTAAATATGTCAGGCTTTAAGACTAGAACCTAGTTGTAACCATAATACCCATCTATTAAAGAAAACATATTTGACACCAATACTATTTGCATTATTTGTTCCATAGATGACATAGTTTTAACTATCTTTGTTTGAGTCACGGCTCAAGTTGCTAAAATCGACACATAAGCATATTTCCCTGGACTTCTTTCTAACTGGGACCAGGTTTGATGTCGAGGTTGAATGTCTCACTTTGTAGATTATCCAAGCATCCAATATTTTTCTAAACTCCTTTTGAATCAAAGACTAAAGCATCAGATGTACCTTCCACAAGTTTTGTTGGAAAGGCTTGGCCCCTTCTTTGATTGGATGATGGATTATTCATGTGTCATACCTTTTAAGCTCATTGTGTGCCCACGTAAATCTTGTCACTTGTGGTGTGAAAAAAATACCAATGTTGACAATCTTCATATCTTTTTCTATCCCAATACTTATTTTATCATGCGACAGCATTGAACTATGGGTTTTCACATTGACTAGCCCTAGGAAGTAGTTCTACAATTCATACAACTTTTCCAATGATATCACACCTTTCGGCACGAGGTTATCGAAGTTTGCGCAAGATTCATCTTGCAATTCTTTCTCATGCTTATCTTCATCGATAGATGCATCCTTGAATACATCAATGTTTTCCATGAAGTGCAGTATCTGCTGGTCATCATTGACAATGTGTAAGTTACTGATGTTGTGAGGGACAGATGGTTTATAAATTATTTCTATAGAAAAACTGTCCCTAAACGGTGATAACCTAGCAGCAACATTTTCCATTGCATCTACCATTGCATTGCGTATTCTAGGAACAAAAATAATAGTCAAATCTTGGAAATGCAAAATCAAATGCCATACCTCTTGTTGGTAGCTTTTGAGATGAGGTGACACATAATGTATAGTATCACGTACCTATCATATAACAATTTCTGAGTCACCTACTGCCTTAAGGACTGCAACATTGAGGTCAATGGCTCTTTGCAAACACAAGATGAATGCTTTGTGTTCCACGGTTTTATTCATACAGTCAAATTCGAGGCAACTGGAGATCATATGTTTCCTTTGTCGTGAGTCTATTAAAACTCAACCAGCTCCAGATCCCTCCTAAATCTTAGAAACATCAAAATATAATTCCCAAACAACATATGTAAAAGGAATATGTACTGAAATGATACTACTATTACTACTACTAACTGTACAAATGTCATTTTCACCTATTGGATGAGGAAGGAGATCCAATTGTGTGTCTGGTGGAACTAGGGATGGTTGAGAAATATAGAAACCCATACCAATTTCAAGAAAGTAATTTCCAAATATAACATCCACGAAAGCTATCGATTCATTCTTACCATTGAAGGGACTGACAATATGCTTCATGTAAGACTCTAATCTTACCCGGATTTGATTTTTTATGCCCTTGTAAGAAAGCCACAAATGTGACTAGTCCGTAGAAAAATACCATTATAGTTTGTTGGACCATTCTCAACTCAAAAAAACACCATATTCTTCCAGAATGTCCACAATCACTATATTTATACACTAGTGAAATCAATGGTCGGATGATAAGTGGATAAAAATGTTTATGAGTTCACCTATATCATGGACAGGGATCTTGTCCAACTAAATGATTTGTGAATATGTTTTATCCCATTTTTCGCTGATTTTATTTACGACATATAAAGGCATTATGTTCACTGATGCACCAAAATCAACTAAGAAATTTTGTACATTATAATTGAAAATTTCGAACGTTAACAAAAGTGGAGGGTAGAGTGTATTTAAATCTGATGTTAAAGAATTAATCATAGACTCTAGGGAACCAGAGGATTTACCATATTTAGATCCCTTCTATGAAGAAGCATTGTTACTTGATGTGGGTTGTTCAATATCATGTAGGAGAAAGTCTCACTGACTTGTAATTCTTGTGTGTTCGAAGATTGAAATATTAGCATGAATATTATCCATATATTTGACTATATTGTAGTCCAGTGCAGGAGAGATTGTCGAAGTGTCTAGAGGAGGAACTTGGTCTGCTACTCTCAGACTGATAGACTTTCTCTTACTACTTGTGGAAGTGTTCCTCGTTTTAGTCACATTTCTAGAATTTCTCTAAGTGTTCTGGGTTGAGTTGATGGGCGAAGTGATCTTCTTTAACAAATTATCTTTCAATTCCTGCTTCGACAACTCTTTTTCAATGGTCGACCCTTGGCTTCTTAAGTTATACCGATTGTTCTATTTCTGGGTCGACCATCACTCAGTGGCTTCTTTTTAGCAACACTCTTTTCAGCTGCGAGAACGCAACTAATTGTGTTCACTACATAACCCATCCTTGGAGTTTCTTTGATGACAACAATTTCTTCCTTTTCTTCCATAGGCTTAGTGTGCCCATCAGAAAGTATTGTGTCAATGATATGCACAGCAAGAGCGTTCATCTTGTGATTACATTATGGGCATGTTTTTCCTAAATGGTATTCTTGATGGAATGAGAAATATTGATCCATTCCCATACTCTCAAAATTCAAAACAACATTCAAGCTTTGCATAGACTTTTCTGGTTGATTTTTGTTGCTGCCATAGTTTTAAACCCTTCTCAGGATGTTGAATCTCGAAGGCTTGCTACTCACAGTGGTCTCTCTTGACCTATATTTCAACTCTACCAACTCATTAGACAAAGGCTTGATTGTGCGGGTCAAGATATCAAGATCGAAAATTATTTTGTCCTTGGCCTTACTTATAGAGGCCTGAGACCTTTTTCCCATGTCTTTGGAGTCTTTAGTTGGTTCATCATCTACAATGACCCCAATCTCTCCCAAGTACTTTTCAACTGCGGTTGCTTCTTTATAGTTTTCTGCAAGAGTTTCTTTCGAAGTTCTCTTCACGAGCTATGAAATGCTTGTGGGTAAGAAAAATGTGTAATAATGATCTAAAATTGTATGCTAGTTTTTTTTTGCTAAATACAAGTTCAGAATTATAATTTATTTGCTTCTTTTTTTCTTATGGTGCTTTAGTTTCCTTGGTGCAGGTGAGTGTCAAAACAAAAAATTGCCTTGTCTTTTATGTTGAAATTAATGACAAATAAACAACATAAGTAAGAACTGAACAACATCATAAAAATTTATAGAAAACCATAAACAGAGCCATCAACACAAGTTTTTGATGAAGGAGTTCACCCCTCGTGGGATACATCTCCTTGGTCCAAATCCATAGCTTCGGCCTCTTGTATTATCTCAAATTTGGAAAAAGTGTTGTGTACATTAATCCAATTCTCTTTAAACATGTTCTATTGTCTTTATAACATACAAATAATCTAAAAATGACTGTCCAAATACTGAAAACAGACTCTGGCTGGTCCAGACTTAACCTCCTTCCCTGGTGGCCTTAGGCTGCCTTAAACTTCCCTGTAGAAAAATCACATGTAGAAGTTGTTTTCAACCTTCGAAACCCATGCCATTGTCTCTAGAATTCCAAATTAATTTAAATTGACTATTCATTTTCCAAAAATGGTCGAATATTGCCTCCATTATGGAAAAAAAAATATTCCTGCAATTTCTCCACTAAAACTGGAAGTTCTGCCAGTTAGCACTACTAAAATTAGAAATCTGCCTAAAAAGGCACCTCCGCCAACTATTCCTCTAAGTTAACTACACTTAACTTAATGTTAAACTGTTGCATTAAGTATTAGATTAGCGCTAAGCTCAATTAGCACTAGCCCTGGCACACAGTCGTGTTGATTTGGTCACATGGTGGAGGGGATGACTGTGGGCTAGCCCCTCTGTGCTCCGCCGGACCCACTGCCTGAAGGTTAAATAAAATTTGTCGGCATGAAATTTCAACTCCGCCCGTTGTGGCTTGATGGTGAAGCATTAGTGTTGTGGGGCGGAAGTTCGTGGTTCAAACATGATCCCACCCCAATATATATATATATATATATATATATATATATATATATATATATATATATTGCGTGTTGTGTTAAACTCATTGAACCTTCGGCCTTTAAATAATTCGGACTTGGAATTTGTATACAATATTAAATATAGTCCATCAACTATAGTATTTGAACGATTGTGCTGA
This sequence comes from Pinus albicaulis, assembly GCA_034641835.2. NCBI lineage: Eukaryota > Viridiplantae > Streptophyta > Pinopsida > Pinales > Pinaceae > Pinus > Pinus albicaulis. The sequence continues at coordinate 867,413,828 of CM076570.1, read as the reverse complement.
TAATTACGCAGACTTTTGGCCTTTTATATGTGGATTGACTATGATGTAAATAAAATTTCAAATGCAGATTTGGTTTAATTAATTTTTAAATATAGTCTATATATATATATATAATTAAATAATTAAAAAATAAGGCTATTCCACCTTAGAAACATTAGGAAATTTACCCCCACATAGACCAAGCTAAAGAATTAGAAAGTGCCACTTGAGTAACAACCTCATTGGTAGAAACTTGAAGAATATTCTCAAAATATTCCTTTTTGCTGACTCGGCTGGCATGTCAGTAACCTGTCCAATTTGCAATTTTTTTAGTTGTTTTGGAAAATAGACAACAAGCCATAACTTATTCATACGAACTCGTATTTTGATGAAATGAGTTGCGTTGGAATCCTGGTGACGAGCTCTATGTTTTCGTCCTGGTTTTGATCAATTCTGAAAACTTTGATTTTTGAGCTAAATAATGAGCACTCGATCATTCCTCCCCACTAGAAGCCTTTTGGATGCAAAAATCTCTCTTGATTACTGATTATGTGAATGAGGGGACTGTTCCCTCAGCCTTCCAGTCTCTATCCATTGAAAATTTCTCAATTTCATCATTTGGAGATTTTCATAAAAAGTCAACTTTTTCCTCGATTCTTGTGACCTTCTCTCATTGTCATTAACATCATCATGCTGCAATATTTTTGAATTTGCAGAACAACAAAATATTTTTGCAAAAACCATCTTGTTCCTACCTTGGTCAACAATTAAAAAAAATTAGAAACTTTCTCACCTTGCACACTGTCACCATGGCAATTTTTAGCTACTTTTTCCTTGTACTTGCATCAACTCTTGACCAAGTTTCTTCGCCATTGCCATATACCTTTTGGAAACCATAAACCAGAATTTGTGGAACCCATGCCTTCATTGCCAAGCTTCTTTTTCACCTTCTCTTTGACCTATGCACCCTCTTGCACCAGCATCTTGTTTCCAACACTGCTCAACACTAATGTTGACTGTTGCAAATTTTTTTCACCTTCTTTCAAAGGCAACTTGTTAACATCCTGAAAAAACCTATTACAAGCATAAGCATCCTTATGAAAAATGTGATTCAATACATCTCTTTGTTTGATCATCAACAATGTCAAGTTCTCACTTGCATTCACTATCATCTTCATTTCACTTGCATGCATAAGAGATAAACCTTTCTTCTTCTTATGTGCTCTAATTATGTACTCAATACCATCCTTAAACAAGTGATACTTGTTCTCATGGTGATGAAATACAGATCCTATCATATAGATAAGGACTTCCCAATACAATACCATATATTTCAAGCGACACCACATCAATCTCAACTTCATCAAGAAAGTTTGAGTTAATGGTGAATCTTAGTAACCACTTCCTTGTAACCTGCAAGTTTGTATCCTTGAAAATCCAACCCAAAGGACATGGTCTTGGATGTCTAATAGTTTCAAGGCCTAGTTGCTTAACCAAATATTCGGAAATAAAGTTAGCTTGTGACCCACTTTAAAAATTTGTATCAATCTTGTTATGGTCATAGATAACTCTAATATGGAAAAGTTCTAATCTTCTATCTTCATCATGAGTATCGTTTGAACAATTTGAAGAACTACTGCTTGCAACATGTTTACCTTTCAAACCCATGGTTGTAATTTTTGTCTCATCTCTGGAATCTGACCCTAAGTCTTGTTCAACTATAGCAGCTTTTTTTCTTTCTCTTTCATTTTCAGTCTATTTGGTTTCAATTCTAAATGAATTTGCCAATAGTGGTCTTCATCATGGCCAGTATTTGAATAGTTATTGCATGTGAGTTTTTCATTCTCTTTCTTAATAGAACTATTTCTTTTTCGTCTTCCATAAAAATTTCCTTTCCCTTTACCCTCACTTTCCTCTTTCTCCTCTATACATTTTTTTCCCCTTGCCTCTAAGTGTGTGGCTTGTACACAAACTTCATCTAAATTTCTTGGGTTAAACATAAGAATAGTATGCTTCAAATAGAAATGTAAACCCCCAATGTATTTCAAGAGTGTATCTTGGGAATTCAAATTTACTCCTAACCACAAAGCTCACTTTCTAAACTCCTGTGTATAATCTTAAACTGTTAGACTCTTAAGTTGTCTAAATGTTTGGAACTCATAATAGCTTTTTGCATGTAATATAAAGGATAAAAATGTATTTTAGTCTAAGAAATAAACTCAACCCAATAAATGGATATCTTACCATGAATTCACATTTCCTCTTGAGTCTTTTCTTCCCACCAAACTATTGTTGATCCTTCTAGCCTCAATGAAGCCAATTGGATATTTATGTCGTCCTCTTGTAGATTCTGAATTTTGTAGTATACTTCCAATTGACGAATCCAATTTTCTAACTTCTTTGCATTTACCTCGCCATTGTACATGGGTAATTCAAACTTAATGTCCAATTTGAGTAATGGAGTATTTCCCTTTATGGCTTTTGAGTGAGTGTGAGTGGTCTTTGTGGTGAAAGTGGAAGATGATACATATGGGGATGATGAGGATGATCAAGATGGTGGAGATGGGGGTGGCTTTCCTCCACTACCCTTTGAACTCTTCTCTTCATCCTTCTTACTGTTTGAATATCCTTATCCATGTGGAGGATTTGAACCTTCTCCAGCTCTTTCTGCCATGAAAGCTTCATACATGATTTTAACCATTATTTGCATCTCTTTGAAGTCTCTCTTAACATCCTATTCTTCAGAATGTTCATGAGTCTCCTCATACCCTGACATAATGGATTTTAATTCAAGCTCAACCTCTGTAGCTTGTACCTCTTCAATCACTTCAGATTATTGTGCAATTTGTACCTATTCAATCTCAACTGATGGAGATAGAACTTGAGTTTCTTCAAGTGTATATTTGAGTGGAATTTTGGGTGCAGATGATGCTCTCTCATTTCTCTTCCTTATTTTCCTAATATTAGTACTAGCTACCAATAGCTTCCCTTCTCCTCTCTTCAATCTTAACCTTGTAAGCATCACAAAATTGCAACCATTAAAACTCTTTTGCACAAACTCTAGCAAAGAAAGCAAATAAAATTAAGAAACCTAATGCTCTTTCAACCAAGCTCTAATACCAACTTGATATGAACATGTATGTTAGTTTTTTTATGCTAATTACAAATTCAGAATTATAATTTATTTGCTTCTTGTTTGCTTATGGTGCTTTAGTTTTCTTGGTGCAGGTGAGTGTCAAAACAAGAAATTTCCTTGTGTTTTATGTTGAAATTAATGAAAAATAAACAACATAAGTAAGAACTGAACAACAACATATATATGTACAGAAAATAGTAAAAAAAACCATCAACACAAGTTTTTGATGAAGGAGTTCACCTCTCCTGAGCTATATCTCCTTGGTCTAGATCCATAGCTTGGGCCTCTTGTATTAGCTCAAATTTGGAAAAATTGTTTGTGTACATTAATTAAATGCTCTTGAAACCTATTATATTGTCTTTAGAACATACAAATCATCTAAAAATGACTGTCCAAATACTAAAAACTAACTCTAGCTGGTCCAGACTTAACCTCCTTCCGTGGTGGCCCTAGGCTCCCTTGAACCTCCCTATAGCAAAATCATATGTATAAGTCGTTTTTAACCTATGAAACTCGCGCCATTGTCTCTCGAATGCCAAAGTAATCTAAAATTTACTATTCATTTTCCAAAAATGGTCAAATATTGCCTCCATTATGGCAAAAACAAATTTCCTGCAATTTCTCCACTAAAAATGGAATTTCCGCCAATTAGCACTGCTAAAATTAGAAATATGCCTACAAAGGCGCCTCCACCAACTATTCCACTAATTTAAATACACTTAACTTAATGTTAAACTTTAAACTGTTGCATTAAGTATTAGCTTAGCGCTAAGCGCAATTATCGCTAACCCTGGCGCATGGTCGCGTTGATTTGGTCACATGGTGGAGGGGTTGGTCGCAGGCTGGCCCCTCTGCGCTCCACCGGACCCACTGCCTGAAGGTTAAATAACATTTTTCGGCATGAAATTTGAACTCCGCCCACTGTGGCTTAACGGTGAAAGCGTTGGTGTTGTGGGCGGAGATCCAAGGCTCAAACCCAACCCTGCCCTTATATATATATATATATATTATGCGTGTTATGTTAAACTCATTGAACCTTCAACCTTTAAATAATTCGGACTTGTATACAATATTAAATATAGTCCATCGACTATAGTATTTGAACCATTGCATTAATAATTACGCGGACTTTTGACCTTTAATACGCGAACTGACTATGGTGTAAATAAAATTTGAAATGTAGATTTGGTTTAATTAATTTTTAACTATAATTAATATAAAATATATACAATATATGTTATAGAATATGTTTCACACACACACACACACACACACACACACACACACATATATATATATATATCATAATTAAATAATTAAAAAAATTATAATTCCACTTTAGAAACATAGACCAAACTGGTGAATTAGAAAGTCCCACTTGTCACAGCCTTGTTGAAAGAAACCTGAAGAATATTATCAGAAGATTCCTTTTTACTGACTGGGCTGTCATGTCAGCAAACTGTCCAATTTGCAATTTTTTTAGTTGTTTGGGAAAATAAATAGCAAGCCATAACTTACTCACACGAACTTGGATTTTGATGAAATGAGTTGCGTTGGAATCTTGGTGACAAGCTCTACGCTGTCGTCCTGGTTTCGAGCAATTATAAAAACTTTGATTTTTGAGCTAAATACTGAGCACCTGATCAAATAATCAATAGTAATGGAGTCATGAGGTTTTGTATTTTGTGGAAATTTTTTCAAGATACGGTTAAACCTATGATTCAAGTCTTTCACTTTTTCTTTGTGCTCCATCTTGAGATTTCCCAACTCTTTTAACAACATGGTGGGGGTTTTGTCATCAACGAATTTTTCAAGAAAAATCTTCTTAAACCACTTCCAATTCTATATGGAATTTGGAGGAAGACTATGATATCACAGAGTTGCTCTCCCATCTAATAATGTAAGAGCATCTAACCTAGGGTATCATGTTTACTAAAGGATTTATTTTCCTAAGTTAAGATTTTATTATATAATGTATTTTCCTATAGATTTAGGATAAAATGAGAATTATTGTAAATAGGAGAAGCTTAGAGAGTATTTTGGAAGAGTTGAGAGATTTGAGGGTTATTTATATATTATTTTGGGATAAGGAATTAGGTGAGAGATTTTATGGATTATGAGAGATATTGTGGGAGTTATTTGAGGATCCGGAACTTAATCTGGATTCATATCAACTTGTATAAATCTAGGTAAGCCCATAAAGCATGCAAGTAAGTGGAAGTAGAGTGAAAAATGAGAAGCAAATGATTAGGCCAATAATTCTCTTGTAAATCTCTTATTTATTTCGGAAAATATTTCTGAGATTTTATATGCATATATATCGTGTCAATTTCAGTTTTGTATTGTATGTTATGCTTTAAGTTATAGGCCCCTTGCGTGTGACATCATTTTTTTGTATCAGAGTTGAGGATCATGAAGATTGAGTGCGATTATGTTCAGCTGCTGGAGTTCGCTATGAGCCTGTGGTGACGGAAGTGATGTTATTGTTTGGAGTCGTTCTATTGTGTTGTTGGCCAATCGAGAGTGTAGAGTGTCGTTCTATTGTTTGGAGTCGTTCTATTGTGTTGTTGGCCCAGAAATGACCATGATGCATGTGAAAAACATTTGAGAGCGTGAAGTAGGGTAGCCAACGTCATAGCGTGGCGAGTTTTAACCTGTGTGTCAAGGAGTGTAGAGAAAGTTTCAAATTCTACGCATGAATTTGAAACTTGCATGAATTTTCTCTTGTAGGCAACAGAGGCGGAGCAGACCGGTAGTATTGTCCATCTCAAAAGCCATGACGTATTGACTGAGTGTAACCTATTGTTGTGGAAGGTAAAGGAATACCATATCGTGTATAAGATTTTTGACTCATAACAGACCCACATAAATGTACGCCCCGCTGACACATCACTGGTATGGTATGTCGGTTTATTGAAATTATTTCATTTAGATTCTCAGAAACTTTGGATGACTGATCTAAAATGTTTTAATTTTTGGTTGTGGCATTTTTTTGAGATCTGTGTGTTGCTCATTTATACCTGTCTGTAGTTTGAATTCTGGAGCTGTCATTCAAAGGGATTCAGCCTTTGAAGAGTTTCGCTACACAGATTGTGTGTCAAATTGAGTTCTTTGAAAAATCATACATCTTTTCTGAACAAGTCGCGGTGAGATTGAACAGCAGCAACTGTGGTGAACAACCCTAGCATGGCAGTAAGAAGTGGCTCGTTTCGAAAGAGAAGATTCAAAGTCTAGTTTCAATAAGTTTCAATAGGAAGAGGTTTTTCATAAAGTTTCTTTTTGGAGCACAAGAAATCCTCGATGACAATGCGTTAAAATTCAATGCAAAGTTTAAAAATCGTTTGTAAGTTTATTGGCTTACAAATTTAAAAAGTTTAAATATTTTTTATTGGAGAGCAAAGTGTTTTTTTATTATGATTTATGTATTTCAAAGGGATATGTTTATCCATGAAGACATAAATCGAAAGGTGATTTAAAAAAAAAAAAAAATTTGTGAGAAAAATTGTTTTGTATGAGGTTAAAACTTATTAAAAAGTCAAACTTGTGAAGGGAACACATCTATTTATTGAAAGGTGATTCATAAGTGTGGTTGTCTCTTTTGGTATATAAAAGGTGGATAACAGGATTTCAAAATTTATTTCGTTTTAAAAGGAAGGCACGTCGAATTAATATTATATGAAGTATTTTTCACTTTTTTTAAAAGGTATCAAAGTGCAATGCGCAAGTTTTTAAAGATTTGAAAAATATTTATTTGAAAGGATCTTTAAAGATGATTATAAAGGTTTATAAAAGGGTCTTATTTTATTCGAAAGGAGTTGAGTGTTTTTTTAAAGTGATTTTTGATTTTTTCTAAAAAAGAATTAATGAAGATTTTATTGAAAAATGAAGCTTAGGATTTTGCCAAATTTTGATAATCTGCAAGAAAATAAATCAAAGTATAGAGAAGATTGTGCAAGGAGGAAGGATATGAAAATGACTATGGATAGTCATTTGCAGAATTCAGAGAAACAACGCAGTGATCCCATACCAGCTAGCATAAATGATGAAGAATTTTAGAAAGATATTGTTGAGTTGAAGGAACGACTTAATGTTTTGATGGAGCTGATACATAATCAGAAACATCGATGGATAATGAAGTGGATAGCTAGATGGAAAATCAAGCAGTTAATTGCAAGGAGACAGAAACACAAGTTGAAAGTTTTGTTAAGGGAAGCGGAGGCACTCCATATAATAGAGATGAATGTATGCATTTATGAACTAGAACAAGGACTGATGCTTGGTGAGGACGATGATGATATGAACGTGGGTTTGATTCCCATAGATGATGCCACAAACTGTTTAGAATTTCATCATAAAGACAAGAGTACAAAATCAGTTGTCGAGACTATAAAGCCTTAAAATTTTTAAATATGACCATTGGTGTGTGGATGAAAGATATGTTATAGATGATGGACAGTAAATTAATTTTGTTTCATGCAGGGATGAAGACCATTCTATTGAAATGATTTTTGAAAGAGATTGTAAAATTCTTATGAAATGTGAAGAAGAATTACGATTGCTAGAAAATATGTTGATGGAACCTGAATTCGATCAAGTTTCATATAATTAAGAGAAAATTTTAATCAGTGAAAATGTGGAACCTGAATATAATTTTTGATTTAATGTTGAATATGATGAATTGGTATTCCACTATTTAGTAATAGTAAATTTCAGATGAAAACTAGATTGGATATTGAAATTGAATAATTAAAGAAATTGATGGAAAAAATGCATAAACTGAGATATAAAAACATGAGGTAGAAGGACAACAACATGATACATATGACTGCTAAAGTATACAATAACAAAGAAGGAGGAAAATTGAAGCATAAATTTTGGAAGTGTGGAAGACAAGAAAATATAGCCAAGGAACATCAACAACATAATAGAGTACCTGAACAACGATAGACTAAAGTTTGAGGTCCAAGAGTAATTTTATCAACTTATGAAGATATATGGTCTCCAGACCATGAATTTCGTTTAGTTGGGAAGTATGATGCATGAGCATCTAACTTAGGGTATCATATTTACTAAAGGAGTTAGTTTCCTAAGTTAGGATTTAATTATTTAATGTATTTTCCTATATTTTTAGGAGAGAATGAGAATTATTGTAAATAGGTGAAGCTTTGAGAGTATTTTGGAAGAGTTGAGAGATTGGGGGTTAGTTATATCTTATCTATAGATAAAGGATTAGGTGAGATATTTTATGGATAGTTAGAGATATAGTGGGAGTTATTTTAGGATCTAGAACCTACTTTGGGTTCAAATCCACCTGTATAAATCTAGGTGAGCCAATGAGGCATGCAAGTAAGTGGAAGTAGGGTGAGGAATGAGAGGCCAATGATTAGGTCGATAGTTCTCTTGTAAATATGTTATATCTTTAATGAATTATTTCTAAGATTTTATATGCATATGTATGGTGTGAATTTTAGTTTTCTATTGTGCGTTATGTTTTAAGCTATAGGCCCCTAGCATGTGACATCATCTAAGGTTCATGAAAAGATTTTTCATGTAACATAATCATAACATACCTATAGAATTTGCAGATGTAGGTATAAGTTGTTCAAATGGTCCTCCGCTTTCACTGCCTTGTTAGGGTTGTACTTCATTAACAGTGTTTCCAAGTGCCTTGGCATATTATGTAGAACACCCGGTAGTGCGAATGGACCCTAAGACATCCAATCTAGATCTTAGTCCACCATATCTTCGTCATTTTCCTCCTCCTCTTTGTCAGAATCTTATGGTTCTTATGGTTTTTCTTATCCTTCTTCCTCTTCATCTCCCAACCTGCGAAAAGTATCGTATGATAGTACAACGTTATCTCCATCACCACCATTTTATGATGGAGGTATTTCTAAATTCTCTGCATTTTCTAAAATGTCTGCTAATTATTCAAGGTTGGAGAGAAACAAGTCTTCAATTGTAGAAACCACTATCCCTGTAGGGGTGGTTGGGTTGTTCTTTGAAAAATAAGGATGGTCGTGTACTCCCTGGATCAATCCAATAAATTTTGCAAATTTACGGGTTATAGGACAAATCACCTGGATCTTGGGCCTAGAAAATTCACCAAATTCAGAAATATGAGCAACAAAGGTTCTAGGAATGTTGTTGCTTTGACCTGAAGATGTAAGGTTAGGGTGGGTGAGGTTATTAGCCATAAAAATATGGCTCCCATCCTTCTAGCACCAGCAATGTTGATGGTGATGGATCCACCATCATTCAAGGGGTATCCCTGATATGTGGTCCCAATTAGACCTCACATCATTTGAGATAGGAACCTCATATGGAATATGACTCGGTTTCCATATTATTGAAGATTTTCCTTGGCTCTAAATATCAGCAAGAGAGAGGAGTGAAAGTGTGCCTTTGAAAAACAAGTAAGTGTTCCTGGTGAGTGTTTAGTTGTAGGTGTGTCAAGGCTCTTCTACTACTGAGGGAGAGAGAAAAGTGAGCCTCTAAGAGAGAGGTAATAGTACCACCCTAGTAGAGACACATTGAACCAAGAAATATGTGTCTACCATCTAGCAGAATAGTCCAAAAAATATACAATAGTCATTACAACCAATCAAAAAGAAAGATATGTCTAGTATCCAACGAAATAGTCCACAAGCATGAAATAGTGATAACACTCATTACAACACACTCTAAATATGATAAGTACTAAAATAAATGAAATAGTTCAACTAATTTAGCACAAATGAAAGCAAACATGAAATACAAACATCTGCAAAATAGTATTACAAATATTCATTATCCATGCATGAAGAACGTGTTGGAATTTGAGGCTTCTGTTATTAAGTAAAATTTCTAAGACACATGTATACAATGAACACCACTAGATCCATTAATATAAATGTTGTAGCCACTCCTTTCTCCTCAAAATCACTAGATTGTCTCTCTAATTCCTTGTGGGAGGAGCTAAGGTGAAAATCCCTTTGCTCATACAATGAGGGTGTATATATAACCAATGAGGAGGTGATACTTCACCTTCATTGTGACTCTTTGACTTCCCTCATGACTGTTTGACTTCTTGTGACCTTTCAACTTTAAGTGACTCTTTATATTCTGTACATTTCCTTTGGAATTTCACTTTACAATACATTTTCTAATGATAATTTAATTAATCCACAATAATGGTGTGGCATGTGAAAACTCATGACATGACATGACATGGAACTACTAACAAGGACTTATTAATGATGTGGCAATGTCAAGCCACTCTTGTTTTTCCTTGACATGTGTCTACTTGAGAATACTCTTTTATCCACCTCTATATGGATTAGTGGTAAGGAGTCTTCAATGATATCAAGTCTTGAGTTGTGGTCACAAACTAGTGTCCCTTTTCTTTCTCTTGGTTGATCAGTTTGCATAATAAACTAAAAACATGTCTTTTATCATGTTTCCCTTATTCATATCCTTCTTCATAATATTTCCATGGAATGATAAGGTATCTTCATCTGCAATTCACTCATGAAGATACAACATCAATCCAATAAACCACTAATATAATATATTTCATGTTGATCCACTTATTGAGCTAGAACCAGGTGACAGGCTGGGAGAGAGGCTCAGTGACTACACAATTTTGTAGTTCAAGCAGTCAGGGGTGAAACTTGAGTCATGACACTGCACAACGCATAGTACAGGATGGACTGGGAAAGAAAACTGTGCAATATGGGATCTCAGTGTGGTATGTTGAGGGGATATGCATTGATTCATCCTATTGTGTAGTTCTAGGAGGTAGTGGAAGTTTGGAAATTGAAAAATTGCACATCTCATGAGCTCAAGGGCTGAGCTTGAGGCTAGATATTGCATAATGTACAGTTGAGGCCATTCTGGAGGGATGGATTGTGCAATTTTGGAGGCCAAGGTCTGGGTTTGAGCACTAGAAATGTGAAGTGAATTAGTCATAGGAGGCAATAAATGCACATTGCATAGTGTCAAGAGGCAAGGTCACAACTAGAGGTATGAGAATTTGCAATTGGAATTTTAGGAAGGCTGAGTGAGGCTAAGTTTCTTGGTCGAAATTTTTTCGAAAATTGACTAAGTGTGGGACCAGTGATGTTGATGTGAATAGTGATAAGACTTTGATTGTGATTACACACTTAGAATACTTTATGCAAAATGACATAGATCATTCAGGACACATGAAAAAATCATTTCCCTCAGTGCAATAACTTTACGACAACTTACGACAAGTGCGACACTAAATATACACTTTGCGACGATGGTGATGACACTTATACAACAGTGATTAAAACTTTGGAAATCAGTGTGAAAAATGTTTACATGCTTAGGTAAACTAATTTATAGAAAGGTAACCCCTTTAAACCACAAAAAAAGGCTTATAAATATTTTGCAATAGCTAACATGTGAAAAGACGACATTTTTCCTTTCTCGCAAAAGGGATCGAAACACTTGAATCAATGTTTGCGACAACAATTTACAAGACCAAAGGAGGCTATGAAATTGAGTGTAGGCCAAAATTTTGAAGGGTTTTGTAGCAGAAAAAATACCTTCCTTTCATTCATTTGTACAAAAACAAACTCCTTATCAGGATCTGTAAACTTCAAAATTGGATCATTTGTACAAACAAAAAACTCGTTATCAAGATCTGTAAACTTCAAAATTGGAGCATTTGTAAGAAAATGCTTCAACTACTCAAAAATAGTTTCACACTCCTTAGTCCACTAGAAATTATTCCCTAATATATGCAAAGATGTGATAGGATAGTCAATCTTAGAGAAGTTTTTAATGAACTTCTTATATTAACCTACTAGTCTAACGAATGATTGAACCTCATCCAAATTCCTAAGAGTTTTCCACTCCATGATATCCTTAATATTTTCTGAGCCCGTTATTATCCCTTCCTTGGAAACAAAATGTATCGAGTAATAAATTTGGGACTAAAAGAAACTACACTTACTGAGCTTGGCATACAACTGATTCTCTCTCAAAAATATTAACATTGTTTCTAGGTGCTTTGGATGGTCTTCCTCATTCTTGGAATATACTAATATGTCATCAACAAAGACTATCACAAACTTGTCTAGGTAAGGATGCAAAAAACTGTTCATTAAACACATGAAGGTGGCTAGAGCATTAATAAGACCAACAGGAACCACCACAAACTCATAATGACCATACCTTGTACAAAATGCAATATTGTAGTTGTCTTCTTCTTTGATGTACACCTAATTATATCATGATATCACATCAATCTTTGAAAACATTGTTACTCCCCTCAGGTGATCAAAAAAGTCATCAATATCTGACAATGAATACCGTTTCTTGATGTTCACCTTGTTCAACTACCTATAGTATACACAATCTGAGAGTACTATCCTTCTTCCTCACGAACACTATACACTTGGAATTATGTATCTCTTATAAAACATTTCTTTAATTTTCAACTTCAATTCCACAAACTCTGAGGTTCTCATCCTATATGGTGCCCTAGATGTAGGTTTTTCTCCTAGTATCAACTCAATAGAGAATTCCACCTCCCTATGAGGCATAAAATCTAAAATATTTGTAGGAAATACATCGTAAAAATGTTTCAAAACATGATACTTCTTCAGGAATTCCACATCCTCAACATCCTTCCCTATATCACTAAAAACATGCACTGTAAAAAATAAACATCATATCCTATTGTTTCGACTTTCTTGTGTGGTTGTAACCATTATTAGTGATGTAGGATTCTTATTTTTCTATAATATTCTCATTTCCACATCATCATCCATATACTCTATAGCCTTGTCATAAAAATCCACCTTGGTCCTGTGAATGAACAACCAACCCATTCCCAAAAGCATACTATATGAACCAAAAGGAAGCATATTTAGATGTTTTGATGTAGGCATACCATTGAGCTAAAATTCACAATATCTCATCCAATGATGAACTCTTCTCTTGGTCCCTATAGCTAACTAAAAAAACGAAGATTTTGCATGCACTTCCTTATTCAAGCAACACTTATCCACCAAGCCAGGATTGATATAGCTATAATTTGATCTAGGATCAATCAAAATAGAAACAACTTGACCATAAATATTACCTTCCATATCAATAATGGATGATTAATGATCTTCCTCCTTGTTATCAACTGCTACATAAATTCGAGGAATACTTTGACTAACATATCCAACTATATGTGCCTCCTAAGCACTATAAATCTAAGGCTTTCCACCCTTATGTGATGGAAAATATCTCTTGTGATTCTCTCCACCATAATTCCAACACCTCAAAGGCTTTCTTCCATCACCTTTATTATGCTCCTCGGGCCGAGACCCCGGTCCTCTCTCAGCTGCATTTAACTTCTTGTAAGGTGCGACATTCTCCTTGTCACCTTAATCCTGAGGTCTTCCTTTATTCTTAGGTAACTTCCATTTATTCTTCTCATTACCTTTTTAATCATGATTCATGTTTGCGCTTTGACTTCTCATAGCACTGCTTCATATTTCTGATGGCTTCCTCCAGTAATCAAACCTCATCAAACTAAATCTGGTCTTTGAATGCTAGTGGAAACCCATTGATGAAACTTTGAATATTTTATTTCTCATCCTTGAGATAAGGCACATACCTCAAAAACTCCAGGAATCTACTTATGTGCTCATCATATGTCATAGAACCCATCCTTAGTGCATAGAGTTCATTTTCCCTTTCATCATAGTATATTTCAGACACCTGATTTTTCTTGAAGAGTCTCTCAAAATCATCCCAAATAACCTCTTATTCTCTAATGCCTCTGAAATGCTTAACAAATTCCCACTCGATATTTTCTTTCCCTTTTAAATTGAAGGTAGGTGTCTTATATTTCATGTTCTCTGAGTAATCAGGCAATATGAAAAACTTCTTCATCCAAAGAAACCATGCTTCTACATATTATGATTTATTCATTTCTCCATAAAAACTAGGAGGCTTGGATTTATTGAATTCCTATTGTAGGTATCCCTTCTCACTCATCCTATACGGATGATGGTGGTGATGGTAATGAGGTCTCTTAGAACTAAAACTAGAATAGAATCCATAAGTTCTAGATCTCCTCTTAGGTGTATCCAAATCTCTACAACCTTTGACTGTATCATCTTTGTCCATCAGGTATCCTTTTTGAGACCTTATATCATTTTCACCATTGATCCTCTCTTCATTTCCATGGCTTACCCCCAACTATCCCTGCTTCTGCAAATCTGAAAGACTCTGAAGGATAAATACATTAAAATTGACTTTCTTTTCTTGAGCTCTGGAAAGCCTTTCTTGTGCCTGAGTCAACCGCTTAGTGTCTACCTTGAAACTCACATTTTTTACCTTCAGACTTCCTAATGTATCTTCCAAACAGGGAGAATATCCCTCTCCCTGATGCTCAACTAATCTCTCCCATTCTACCAATGTCACTTAAAGCTTATGTGGAGAGTTATATGAACTATACTCACCTATCTTTCTCTTCATCCCAAATTTTCTATTTCCTACAATATGTCATTGTTAGCTAAATAATAACATAATAAAAATCATACCTCAAGGCATCTCCATGGAGGTTATTCAATCTCCACAAGCCTATACATATTATCACGATACAATATCACAAGCATAACATCTAACATATGAATATAATAACCATAGCCATAAAAATTCATGCATAGTAAATACATATAAAATCGACACTCATGCATAACAATCACATCTACCCCAAGGTACAGTGCTACAACCTCGCTCTGATGCCACTTTGCAACCACCCTTTCCCACATTTACCCACTTTTACAAGCTCTCCAGGGTAAACATGAGTTGAGTGTTACTATGACATGATCCAACCTCCAAGTTCCAGTTATGGAAGTAGGATATAATAACCAGGAACATATTGCCATCCCTCAAGGACCCCAAATTACCCTGACCTGGAACTTTTTTCCTCAAGCTTTACACCCCAGCAACAAGCCAAGCACACTTTTCATGTAGTTTGAAGGCTCCAAATTCATGCATAAGCCTTACACCATGCGGTTATAACCAGAATTCTTCAGTTCAAAGGGTTTTGTCGTGATATCAATGCGACTTTTTCAGGGCTGGCCTATAGACCACTACCCAGAATTTCCCAAAACTTTCTAGAACCGGGTCTAATATGATATCAAGCCTAAACAATCAATACTAGGGCTATATCTTGCACAAAACTTGCTAGTCACATGACAAACATTTCGTCAAACATATGGTAAACATAGAAGCTACAGGTCATGAATTCATATATGATCATTACCTCAATTACTTTACTAGAGAATCATCAAGAAGGATCTCTACCTTCTCAGAATAGTTGCAACAATGCTTGTTAGCGCATGCATTAATTCATTAACTTATGAAACCATAAGTAATATCCATAGTAAGAGCACATCATTTAACCATGTTTATAACCAACATATCACCAAAATAAATTCATAACAAACCAGTCATAAAATCAACACAATAATCAATACATGTGCTCATAGACCACAATAAGAAATGACTCATATTAATCGTATGAAAAACCCAACCAAGTCAGGTACTTCCACGTACCACTCGACCAAAGATTGGGCTGAACCAAATATCTCTTTCACCTAATCACCTCTGTGCCATATTCTAAGTGTTACGTAGAAAATTATCTTCTTTGTACAAAAGTGAACTTCCTAGACATACTGGCTTGATGTAGAAAAAACAAGGAAAAAAATATCTATGTTTTCCATAGAGAAATTAGAATATGGAAGAAATACCTAACTAGAATTTGTAGTAAGCCCTCTTATTCTCCTTGCTTGTAAACTACAACTCTAGCACCAAGTGCTATAAATGGAACTTGAAAAATGAATAAAACAATAAATATAATTGCAATATCCAGATAGAATAAACTAATGTTTCTAATCAATGAGTAAAAATGTATTGAGATACATAAGCATAAAAATGACACAAGTATAGGAAAACAACGGTTATTGTTGTATTAATAAATAAAGGAGAGAGTTACAACCATTTGTATATGCCTGAATTCTTCAATGTCTCCCCAATTATCTTGTCCTTACTTTGCACAAAGAAAACCTTCAACCTCAACCCTAAATCATCAATGGATGATGATTCCTTAAGTTCAAATTAGTAGCATCAGAGCACTAGTAATCTCCTAAATCCAACCAAGACTCTATGGGAGCCATTGAATTTGTAAGTTAAATGGGGTAGTTTAGGATTTACCAATCTAGGACTTAGATCCACATATGAAGGAGGATAATCTCTAGGGATAATATATAATACCTCTAGAGTAGGAATTTGAGATCTTTATGAATGGTAAATGGTTAAAAACACCTTATAATCTTCTGGAAAGAGAATATTCATAATTTTTTTTATTTTTCCCGGAATTATAGAACCATCACACCTACAAAGGAGGGAAACCTATGCGTGTCATTTTAGGTGCTCAATTATGCAACTTGAAACCATTGCAGGTGGACTAAAATGCAAGGTGCGTTGGGACCAAACACATTTTTTGAGTTAATTGACCCAGAAAGTTGGACTTTTTGGAGAAGTAATTCTTAGATATTTTGAAAGGGATAATGACAAAGTGATAAGAATTTTGATTGATCTAATTCTCAAGCCATTTTGTTAGATATGACAAAGTGACCTGTAACGGATTTCCCCCTAAAGTATAAAATTTTAAGCATTAGCTGAGGACTGGAGTGATTTACCTTGTGACAAGTCTAGATCAATAATACATTGGTTGAGATCTTCATTTGTTATAATACATACCATCATCATGACATAATTGGTGAGGGAGGAATACCCATACTCAACATATAAGCCAATATACATGTACAATGATCAAGAAGTCTCGTCCACTGATGATAGAGTGTGGTCCCTTAGTTAGATGATTGTCTAAATCATCATAGCCATCATCATTTGTAATATTGTATGAATCCTGAAATTGCAACCAA
The DNA here is from genome assembly GCA_034641835.2 of Pinus albicaulis. Taxonomy (NCBI): domain Eukaryota; kingdom Viridiplantae; phylum Streptophyta; class Pinopsida; order Pinales; family Pinaceae; genus Pinus; species Pinus albicaulis. The sequence goes on along the minus strand of CM076570.1, from coordinate 867,396,746 downwards.
GATGGATGGAACTAGATATGGGGTCTTATAACTTCTCACTCGATAGTACGAATCTAGCCATGTGAATAAATGAGCTGGAGTCGAACATGGTAGACACCATTTGATTACTGGTCAATGATCTAATTTGGTAACAGATGCAAGAGAAAACATCAATAATGATAATGGCCCTAAAGGTAATATAATACAATCCATGAGGTGTGAATGAATGATTTGAATTTGAACAACACACAAAATCTTTCGGTTGAAGGCCAGTGATGAGAACATGTCGCTGAAAGTGAGAAAACTTTCCATTGAGGAATGAAAGTTCCAAGGCACTGAAGGGAGTTTCTAAATCAAATTCCTGGATAATGAGCTGACGTCGATAGGAAATGACCCATCATAGGAGGGCCTTGATGTATCCCCCATCAACGACACAAAAAAATTATCAATATTTGAGACATAATGATGTCGATGAAGAGATGGTTCGGGAACGACAGACATGAAATAAGTCTCAAGATGTTGTAGCGGATGCCAACTAAAGGAATTTTCTTGAACATATCAGTGACACTTTATAGAGTTAGAAGAATTGACTCAAAACCTATTACGAAGCCTTTCAATATAGTGTGATTAACCAAAGAGGAAAGCATATTGTTGAAGATTGCAACAAGAAATAGTGAAGGAGGCATCCTGAAACATCATTCTTGATCCTAGTTGGAAAATAATCACCTAAACTAGGTGGGGCCCACACAGGTGATTTTTGGCACAAAGTCTATTTTTAGACTATGTCTATTTTTAGACATGTCGATCATATTCTATGAGTTGCAGGATGCTATTTGTGGATGGTTGGTCAAGTTGGAAAAATAGATTTAATTCTATTTTTAGACATACTGGGTGGAATCTATTTTTAGATTTCCAGTCTAAAAATAGATATGTCGAATATTATTAGCTCTTAATAATTTTTGGACTCTAAACATTATCTTATTCTCTTGGAGCACTTCAGTTAAGTGCACAGATGTGGCACAGTACCTGATCGAAGGAATTATGCTATTCCTAAGGGTTTAGTGGAGCTATTGCGTGGAGGACTTCAGTTAGAACTCATGTGATAGAGTTTGGTGGAGATGTAGAAGTAGTTGGTGGAGTTGTGTTCAGTTTAACTCAGTTAGACACAGTTGAGCTAGTTGTATCTGATCTAACTGATTGATACACTAGTGAGAGTGAAGTGAATTAATTATTAATTAATTCACTAAATATTAACTTATTAATCAACTAAAGAATACATCAATTAACTATAGTGCATGGACAGTTTCAGTGGAGACCCAGTGGAGAGATAAGTGAAAGGGCAAGTGTGACTATCAGTTGTGACTATAGTGTTGCATTGTTTTCACCACACATTCATTGGATATGCCAATGACGATTGCACAGTCAATATAGGATGGATTCGATTTCATTCAGAGCCATTCTTTAGCAAGGATTGTGCAGTAGAGGCAGGCTAGCAGGTGGCAGAGATCGGTGCATGGATTTGCAAGATCGGGCTTGATTATTGTGTAGCGATTGTATTGTACTGAGAGCTTGTGATAAGCTTTGTATGAGGATTGTTACATGATCTCTATGACATATATTATATACATATAGTTGGGGTTTTTAGCTTCAGGCTTTCCCGTTAAAAATAACTATGTTAATGTGTGTGAATTTTTATGGTTTCATGTGTGCATTGCAATTGTGTTAATTTCTGCATGTGATGATCAATGGTGGAATAGATTTCTTATTGTGCATGAAGTTAAATAGTGTATGATAGGGATAATCTAAGACATATAACACATTAGTTATATAATTCTACATGGTATCGGAGCTGTGTTATAGATTTTATACATGGAATGAGAGTAGGAATTTTTGGGTGCGCGAGTTTGCAGAGAAGATCTGAATATTTGGATCCAAAATTTTCTAGACAAAAATAACATATTTGGATTCCTTGTGAAAAAATATCCAAATTGAAAAAAAAAATCGGTCGAATCGGAGTTCGAATGAGGGAGATATCATTGATTTAAAATCAGCTCTTTTGCCAGAAAATTCTGTGACGACGAGACAATTGCAATGTATGCGAGCCAAGAATATACATGCACTGAGGTAAAAGATGCATACAAATATTTGAGGAGCAAATCAGAGGTTAGTGACTTTCTGGTTGAGAGGGAGCCTCTCAACATGCAACCTGAGAAGCAGTCTCAGAAGGTTGAGGAGCATCCACAACTGGAGATGCAAAAGAATCTTTATAGATTTAATGTAGATGGGATTTCTACGGAGCTTCCTACTGTTGGGAACTGTGAGAAAGACATGCAATTGAAGCTTGAGAGGGAGTAGGATTTGCATGCAGGTAATATTGAACCTCAAGATGTGGAGCAACCACAAGATGAGGATCATGGAGTGGGAGCAACCACTCATGCAAAGAATTTTTGTGCCAGATGGGCAGAGGGAGTGCATGCAGCTATACCACCAGGTGAGAGGTGGGGCGACATGCATGAGTAATCCCAAGAGGAGATTTATAGGCAAGATTCATTAAGATGGTGTGGATCTCATGAATTGAACCTGGTTACGAGGTGCCCATAGAGCAGCAGTAGCATGATCAATTGGATTGATGCAGGCAAATCAAAGTGATAGTGTCTGATACTAGAGCACAGTTCAGAGTTGACAGCAAGAGCAGAGTGCATGGGTGCAGAGTTCAACAGCACAGTGGTTCCTTAAGACATGTGCAGTTGGTACCAACAGAAGTCGAAGACTTTGATGATAGATGCATTAGACTGATTGAGTTGTTTGGATCCTTTCAATTTCGTAAGTGTTGCATTAGAGTTGCAAAGTGAATGCATGGAGTTGCAGGGTGCTTGCAAAGGTTGCAGGGCGAATGCATGGAGTTGCATGTCACATGCAAAAGATATTCCTTTCTTGTTGAGAGAGAGTTTTCAATATTGCAACAAGAAACAGTGAAGGAGGCATCCTGAAACATCATCCTTGATCCTAGTTGGAAAATAATCACCTAAACTAGGTGGGGCCAACACAGGTGATTTTTGGCGCAAAGTATATTTTTAGACTATGTCTATTTTTAGACATGTCGATCATATTCTATGAGTTCCAGGATGCTATTTGTGGATGGTTGGTCAAGTTGGAAAAATATATGGACTTCTATTTTTAGACATATTGGGTGGAATCTATTTTTAGATTGCTAGTCTAAAAATAGATATGTCGAATATTATTAGCTCTTAATAATATTTGGACTTTAAACATTATCTTATTCTCTTGGAGCACTTCAGTTAAGTGCAAAGATGTGGCACAAAAACTGACAGAAGGAATTACGCTATTCCTGAGGGTTTATTGGAGCTATTGCATGAAGGACTTCAGTTAGAACTCATGTGACAGAGTTTGGTGGAGTTGTAGAAGTAGTTGGTGGAGTTGTGTTCAGTTTAACTCAGTTAGACACAGTTGAGCTAGTTGTATCTAATCTAACTGATTGATACACTAGTGAGAGTGGAGTGAATTAATTATTAATTAATTCACTAAATATTAACTCATTAATCAACTAAATAATACATCAGTTAACTACAGTGCATGGACAGTTTCAGTGGAGACCCGATGGAGAGATAAGTGAAAGGGCAAGTGTGACTATCAGTTGTGACTATAGTGTTTCATTGTTTGCACCACACATTCATTGGAGATGCCAATGAGGATTGCACAGTCAATATAGGATGGATTTTAGTTCATTCAGAGCCATTCTTCAGTAAGGATTTCATAGTAGAGGCAGACTAGCAGGTGGCAGAGATCAGTGCATGGATTTTCAAGATCGGGCCTAATTAGTGTGTAGCGATTGTATTGTACTGAGAGCTTGTGATAAGCTTTGTATGAGGATTGTTACATGATCTCTATGACATATATTATATATAGATATTTGGGGTTTTTAGCTTCAGGCTTTCCCGTTAAAAACAACTGTGTTAATGTGTGTGAATTTTTATGGTTTCATGTGTGCATTGCAATTGTGTTAATTTCCGCATGTGATGATCAATGGTGGAATAGATTATGTATTGTGCATGAAGTAAAATAGTGTATGATCGGGAGAATATTAGACATATAATGCATTAGTTATATAATTTCTACGCATATTTCCTAACCCAATAGTCAAGGACTAAAGTATTATTTTTTTCATAAATAGTCTATCCAAGTCTGGAAAAGGGTTAAACACATACTTGGTAGATGTCTTTTCATTTAATTTTATGAGTTTGAAAAGAAAAATGTTGGAAAATATTTTCATGTTTTCGGAATCTAAAAATAACTAAAATAGGACTACATAGGGTTCCTTTATTGTAATTTTACAGAGCCCGAAAAATCAATAAAAGTGTGATTTTTCATCAAAATGACATGTATTCAACTTTAAATTTGCATTACATCCTTCAATTAACTTTTAAATTGCTAAAAACACCACAAAAGTATTAAAAATATATGACAAATGGAAAAAAAATTTAGGTCAAAATATATTAAAATAATGACTAATTTACCATAAATAGTTAAAACAAAAAACATTTCTTACCATTTTCTTTTTTAACTCTTCTGAGCGAGCTCTAAGTGCAGTTTACCATCAAACTTCAATAGGTGATTTCAGCCAATCTAGTGGACCATGTCGAGTGTCGTTAATTCCAGGTAGATGATCTATTCTTTCCTCCTTTTTCACAGTTTTTATTTTTCATTTGGTGATTTTTTTTTTAGAGTATTCAATGGTTTAGGGTCAAAAATTCCACCCTAGGCCCATCGCACCCTCCCTATATCGAGAGGTCGGTTGGTTCTGCCTTATTTACACTAGGAAGAGTGGATCAACATACTTTTGAGGAAGGAAAAGTGCATTGGGTTGCTCTGTCTATGGAAAGGCAAGTACAATGGGTGCAGTTTGGGAAAATATTCCATGTTTTTATGTTATATTTCTCTCAAAGTTTTGTATAAGGCTGATTATAAGTATTCTTCTTGTGATTTTATAACTATGTACTGGAGAAAAATGGTTTTGAGATGGAGAGAAAGAGAACATAAATATTAATATTTGGTTGTTGCAAATGACCCATAAATAATTGAAGCTCTAAGGAAATGTGGGCTCCTTATTTTTTTCTTGATTCAAGGCATGAGATACTAGCTTGATTTACTGGAATATTTGGTCATAGCATGGGATATGTAGGGAAAAATATTCAGGATCAAAGCACATACTGTCACAATAGAGGTGGAGGGTATATATTTCTTAACAGGGTTGTCTCAGATAGGAACTCCTATCTCACTATCTAGCATGAGAATAAGTGGTGAAACTATGAAGTACTACATAGTTGTCCATTTTAGGCCTCATTCTCAACAAAAAATTGATGTGAAGGTAGAAATAAAATATATCAATCCACTTCCTCTCATGAAAATCCTCTTTATTATCACTCAATTAGCTAGTAGTGTCGCTTTTCATTTAGATTCCAAGTCTCAAATGGAATATGCATTAGAGTGCATAGAATCTACTGTCTTCAACTGATGTGAAGGGGTATTGGCTAACTTGAAGGAAAATTTCAATATAGAAAATATGGACACTTGAATAACTTCGGGTATGGTTATATTTTGGTTACTTTCACTCTAGAGAAGATACCATTACTTCATCCTTTGAAGACCTTTTGCGAGCTTCTGGGACTTGGTGTTCCACATATGTGGCAAGGGGTAGATATGATGCCTCATCGTGGGGGTGCACCTGCAATGAATTTTACCCATACTTCCTTTTGATGGTTGTAGATACAACTTATCATGATCAAGGATTATCCATATGCTAGAGTTTATTTCCAAGGAGACCTAGAGATTTTTTTACCTAAAGGCGAGCAATGGGCTAATTCAAGTAAAACAATGCCACTTTGAATATTTTTGGTTTTTTTAGTTTTACATTTTTTTATGTTTTTAATGTATCAGATACTAACTATTGGTTTCACATGCAGATATTAGACATGTATGACCAGTAAGCTCGTCATATCTTCAATAATAGGGATAACCACATCTTGGGAAGAGATGGATGATCTTAACATAGTTGAGACATTTCCCAAGTTTGAGAATCACATTGAGGGTTCATTTTTTGTAAAACCAAACACTATATACAGTTATCAATTCTTCCTAATTGCTCTATTTTCTTGTTTAATGTGTGATGTCGATTGAATTATTTACATGTGTTGCAAATTTCTGTCTAAAAAATAAATGGCTAATGCATCAGTTAATGTATTTAGACTACTAGGAATATGTTGACATTGAATGTAATCGAAATTTAATTCTATAAGGTGAACCCTTAAAAACATGCGTTGCATAGTCGGACTTCATACTAAATAAACATTGTTTAGATGTAGTACTATGAATTGTGAATCAATTTTTACCACTAAATGGAAAATTCCATAAGAAATAACACAAAAAAATAATTCGATCGATGTGTTATACTCAGTGATATTACTAGTTGAGCGACTGATATAAATTCCTTGTAAAATCACTAGCTCGCTATTGAGAGCATAGATAAACCACGTTGTGAAGGAAAGGTTCTGAGTACTACGACTAGAACCATCATCATAACCAACATATGGCTGAGGGAACACTAGTATCTTCAAATCAAATGTAATTCAAGATTAGCATAGGTGGTAGGAAACTCCAGAGGAAACATTTTGCAAACACACTATCACACGTATATAGTATGTACAGAGCAACTATGCAAAGGTAATCTAGGCATAGTATTTATTTAGGTGAAACCCATTCAAATTAGGGGAATTTTGAGGTCTAAAATGGGCCTCCTAAGGAAATTATAAAATAATAGTGGAAATAATAAAATAGGATTATATTACATCATCAAATTTTAGAAGGAAAAAAAGAAAAAACAAACTACTTTTTCAACTTATCTCCCTATGGGTTTGCTCAAATTTCAAGTGGGAACACTCATTGGATGCACAATTGAATTCCTCATCCAAGGAGTACCCATGTTTCATAATTTCGATGGACCCTCCTGCACAAAAAATGAGAAATACATGAAAAATGTGATTGCAATCATGTTTTTTCATGTATTTCTAATTTTTCATGTAGCAGGGTCCATCAAAAGTATGCAACATGGGTACTCCTTGGATGAGGAATTAAATTTTGCATCCAACGAATACTCTTGCTCAAAATTTGAGTAAAACCTTAGGGAGATAAGTTGAAAATTTTATTTTATTATTTTATTATTTTTTAATATTTTTACTTTTTACCCCTATTAATGTCAGTCTTTGCATACTTCCACCAGGGATCAAAACACATTTTCATGTGCATTTTAGGTGTCTCATACTGAATAATTTTTTCATCATTCCATTAAGTCATGACTTCAAATTATTCTGCTGGTGGTTGTCCTTGTCAATAAACTTCACTCTCTCCAAGATTCATATTATTGACTCATTCCCATGTACCCTTTGAGAATAATAACACTTATGGAAATCCTCGTTTCACTTGAAAGTCTTTTAAGTCAAAATATCATTCAAAATTTGATCAAAAAAGAAATCCCATTAGGTCATTACGGTTTTTAATTTTTCAAGGTCATTCCTTCATTCCGATAAGGTCAGCATATATATGAGAGGGATTGAACAAGATTATCATGATGGTTTTATTACACTTTAAATGTTTTATTTTTAGTTTGAAGACTTTTTTTATCAAAATTCCATTTTGATAGAAAAGTCACTTATGTAATTTATTTTAATTTTTTCTAAATGTAATTTCATGTTATTATATGTAATTAATAAAATTCCATAGTTGTCAAAGAAATCATGTCAAGCCTTAGTGAGAAAAAGAAAAATCTGGCTCAAGGTTGAAAAAGCCTGCAATGCAAAAAGAGTCAAAGAGTATCTGTGATAAAGGAAAAAGACTTCAAACATTATAAAAGTGGGTATTTCAAAGGTAAATCAAAATCCACTTGGCTATAAAGCCTATTAAACATTTCAAATGATCCATTGTTTCCTTTCAAAGTATCAGGAGTATTCAGCAAAGAATAATTTTTGAGTTTTTGAGAGAGTTTGGGCCAAATTCACAGGCACTACGTGTTCAGAAGGTTGGTGCTGTGCGCCTACCCAATCGCATTGCGCCCTTGCTAATAGATCCCAGTGTAAATTTTGAAGGCTTTGTGCACTCAGATAGAGGTGCTGCGCGTTTGGACAGGCATTGTGCCCTCAGACAGTGACGTTGCACGCCTGAATAGTGAAGACATGTGAGGTTTGTATCACTTTAAAATAATTCAAACCACTTCCAAACTTCCCTTAAAATCCTCCAAGAGCCCCAAATAAGTAAGTACATATCATATACCTTGTTTCTAATTTATTTTATGGCTCTTGAATGAATTTAAATGAAACCCTAATCTCAGTTTATGGTCATTGTTCATACACTTGGTTCATCTCCTAAAACATATATCAGTCACAGGCAGGGTAATCTTCATTGACCTAGGGTTTTAATTGACCTATTTTGACCATTCATTTCATTCCTCTCACTCATTCCCTTCACCTATTCAAGCTAGTAATCTCATCCCCTTCCCCTTCATCTCATTCCATTTGTATCCTAAGGTTTCATAATTCAGAGTTTAAAATGTCTGAAGAAGAAGATAGTGGTATTGGTGAGGCACAAATGCCAAGAAGAAATGACCATAGAGGAGGGAAAATTAATAGGTTTGAAATAATCACTACAATAGAACTTATGGCCTCTCCTCTCACTGTGTCTTGCTTCAAACATGTGGGCTGCTTTTAGTTTTGTGAGAGAGTGCAGCAATTTCAAAATCACACGGGGTTAACAAGATTGTTCATCACTAATCTACATGACAAATAGGTCACTCTTGTTGGGGTTACTTTTGATATGTCCACCAATGTTATTGCAGTTGCTACAGAGATCGCTAGTGTGGGAGAGAGGTGGTTTAAACAAGAAAACTTGGATATGGGCTATTATGAACCGTACCTCAAACCTAGGTAGAAGGATCACAAGAAGTCAATTTTCCCTTAAATATCTCATCTCCTTGACCGATATGTTCCCATGATGATTATAATCATGAAATACTTCACTTGTGAGGGGAGGTTTTCTCGACTCTACTCATACCATATCTGACTCCTCATGCATTTCACTAGAGTTAGAATTCTACAACATTGACAATATGGCTTACATTGTGAAAAAGAGGGATTACAATCATCAAATGCAGAGTCCATTTCATCATTCACTCATCAAAATGATGGTCATGCACCAGCTTCAGCGGAAAAACATTTCATGGGATGCATTCATTGAAAATGAGGTTTTCACTACCCCACCTAGCCATCATGAACAAGATATCCCTTCATCATCTCATCCTCCCATATCCACTTCTCCATCACATCCTGCTATTCATACATCACCACCCACTCACATCCATTCACCTCATGTTGATCCTACCTCATCACCTTTCTATAACCCTTCACCATCACATCATGATACCAAAGCATCAAGCAGTGAAAGGGACATCGAGGCAGCTTGCAATAAAATGATTGATATTGAGAAATTTCCCATGAAATATCAGAGAGGCCATAGGCATGTGTTTGCTTCACATGATGTGAAAGGGGCCATGCCTTCTTCATCAACAAAACAGGTAGACAAGGGAAAGGAAAAGGCTACAGAGCCTATCATTGTTGAGCAGGAGGACAAACATGAAACTGAGCAGGAGTTTCAGTTGATTGAGATTGATGAGGAGGATGAGGATAGAGCCACTAGTGCAATGATCAAAGGCAAGGAGGCCAATATTAGTGAGCTTCAAGCTAATCTTGATAGATCACAGTACGTGATTGACTTTCTTGAGCTAGAAAATCAGCAGCTGAAGACTAAGCAAACCATCAGTGAATTCAAGACATTTAGAGCTCAGAGAGAGGCAGGAAAGGCCAAGGCCTTACTAGAGGAGACCTTGGGAATATTTGATGATCATGATGATGAGGAAGATCAAATTCTAAGATAGAGACCGAGGAAAATTGGGCTAAAGAAGGCTTTAGCTCGGGAAAGGAAAAAATAGGCTGAATTGGTAGAGCAGCTTACTACAAGTGAGCTTCTTGCCATAGAGATTAGCATAGATAGATATTCTTGGCTTGAAAGAGCCAATTTTAATCTGGAGGGCCTACTAGAGAAGGAAAAGAAAGACATTTACATTCAGAGGAAGATGGCAAAACACTATGCCATGAGAAACAGGATTGCAAGCGCCAAGCTCAAACGAGCCCATTCAAAGATTCGGGCTTTGACGGAGCCAAAGGAGAAGGATATTTTGAAATTTCTTGCTGAGGTGTCCCTCCATGCCTCTAACCCCTAAATCAGCAAGAAAATTCACAATTTTGGTACATGTGGCACTTTTGTGCAAATTTTTATTTTTTGGACAGTTTAGCACACAAAATTTTTTCTAAAAGCGCAGCGCCGGTTTTGGGAAATCCAAATGGAAAATGGTCAACATCCTCATGTTCATAATGATGATTACATCAACCTCAGAAAGTTTTAGGAGATTTGGAGTAGAATTGGTCCCTCAAAGAGGTAAACAATCACCAAAAAATCATGTTTCTGCCCTCTTTTTGACCCTGGCACTGCATGTTTACCATTTCTGGGAGAACAGGTTTTTGACAAGGTAGATGGGCACTATTTGGAAGGTGGAAGCATATTTGGAAACTAGACTCAAATAAATTTTCGTTGAGCTATTATGGAGTTGCTTTGGACAAGGGGAAGACCTCCAAAAGTGGCTTACAAAACAGGTCAATTTTTCTGTCATGGCGCTATGCTTTTACCAAGAAATTCACTTTTTCACCAATTTCATCAAATTTTGAAGTTTCACTTCTGTTTCACTTTTTACTTAGGTAAATGAAAAAGTTACCAATGTAAATGTCATATTTTACTTTTACCTAAGGTAGATACATTAGGTAAATCATTAGTTGAAGTCAAATGTATCTGTTCTTAAAGATAGGAATGAGTCACTTTCCTCATCCTAGACTTTAGCTTTCAGTTCAGCTTTTGATGTAACAACTCCTTCACCTCATTGATTCGACCCCTGAGGATGAGAGGAAGTGGTTTTGAGGTCTATAAGGTGTATTTTTTCATTCATTGTGTTGTTTGGCATCAGTTGGAGAGATTGTATTGATAAAGTATCATCTTGGCTTGGACATTGATGGAAAATTGCAGCTATTTTCTTGGGATCCATGTGGTATGAGTTTTAGACATAGTTTCCTCTCTGTTATCAATTTTTTAGAATGTATTGTTAATTCATAAACCACTTCATATCTATAATATACTTCATTTCAAGTTGAAAAACAAAATCTATATTTATTTATGCTCTGTTTTGGGAAATTTAGTATAATGTGTTCATTCTCTTCAGTTTAGGGAAAATACATTCCAGAGGCTTTCCCTAGCTTATCACCAGTATTTTCATCTCATTTAATCCTCTTTTGAATGTTAAATCTTTTACCTACCTTGCCCCATCAAACGGACTGCAATTTCATCCCCTTGACCCTGATATATTCCCCTTGACCTAATCCTTGTTCAGTGAGCCCAACCCTAAAATCAAAATCAAAACCCCCTATATTCCTTAACTAGCCTAAAATATTTTTCATCCAGCCCTCTTAGCTATGATTGTTGTGGAGATATCCCTCTTTGACTTGGTAGGGCTAGATACCAAGTCTAAAGTTTGGTTTGAGGTTACCTCAGGATTTCCTCTCGCAGCCTGACATTTAATCTGAGTGATAACAGTTTGGTGACTCCAGTAGGGAAGAAAAAGTAAGATCAAATATTCCCTGGGAAATATCATCAAAGTTCAGATCTTATTGTTGATGGTGGACAACGGTCAGATGCATATGAAGGCTGAACCATTCACTTGGTGACTCCATTCACTGAATGATCCAAAAAATCAACACCTTATGGTGACTCCAATACATGAAGATCAGTAGCTTCAATAATTTTCAAGATGGAAGTTGTGGCAAGAAGGTATGCTCCCATGAGTCGAGATCACATTCCAGGTTTCCCAAATAAAATGCCTAAGGTAGATTGGAAAAGGAATTTTCCTATGCTCAAAAAGGTGAAAGGTAATGATGCTTCTCTTGATCTGGTGAGATTTCACATGCATGTGTGTAGATTAAAGATTGATTTTCCTAAAGACTACTTGATGAAGATATTCATGGCCACTCTAGAAGATGAAGCTGGATCTTGGTATGAAAGTTATCCGCCTGCTTGTATTTACTGTTTAAAGGATTTTCATACCATATTCTTTGAAAGGTATAAATAATCTTTTCCATCCTTAATATTAGTTCAGAACTGTTGTAAACATGTTGATAGTTTTATTGAAAATATTGAGAATTTTTATGGAGGTGATGAATTCATGGACGATGAGATTCTGGAAGCCCTATATGAAAATCCATTTAAGCAGCATAAATAAATTATATTGGATACTTACCAAGATGCTTAGGAAATTTTGTAGCAAGCTGAAGATCTTTGTACAGTTGAAAATGATGGAAGAAAGGTCTTATTTCAGATCTGATTGCAGCAAAAGATGGTATGCGGGAAAATGAGGTTCCAATCTCAGATTTTGGTCAAGTCAAGCTGGCTAATCCAGATCTAGATTCAAATTGTGATGATGAAGAGTATGTTGTTCTAGATCCCATGAAGGAGAGCTCTATTGTTGAGGTCACTTCGAATGAAGAAAACAGAGTTATAAACCTAATTGTTCTCAGCCCATTAGTACAAAGTCTTCATGACGAGGTAATCCATTCACTTTATGAAAAACAAGATGAGATATTTTTTCAAAAATTTTCTTTGGATGAATCTGTGGTAGATGATAGAAATGTCAGTTTTGAGTTTCAAGAACAATTTGAAGTTTTCCCTCTTATGACTGATGAGTGTGATAACAAACATGACAATCTTGTTGCTATGTCATATGAATATGATCAACAATATATTCAAATTGCAGAGGACCTGAGCATTGAGGTCTGTCATTCAGATTTTTCTTCCCATGTCTCATGCTTTGAATTATTTTTTCAAGAATAAATCTACTCAACTACTTGTTCAGAATTTTTTGAAGACCAGGACAACACTCTTGTCGAGGTACATTATGAAAAGAGATCAGATTCAAGAGAAAAAACTACCTTGTTTATTCTAGATCAGCAAGAGGTGAATTTTTTTTATTTTCAAGATCCCTTTGACAGTCTTTTGCAAGCACCGAAGAAGATGAATGTTGTCTCATTTGTCAGCATAAGTCTTGGTTTCAGTTTTTATTGTGAGTTGTGTACATGTACATCATTCTTCCTGCTCGAGGAAAGTGAGAGAAAAATTCAAGCAAATAACCATCTACTGGATTGGTTACATTGGAAGGAACACTGCACATGATTGTATATATGTCTTCAGCAGGCTGGTGTTTGTCATCAGGATTTGAAGCCCTCGAGTCTTGGTGATGTACTTCCATCAATAATTAGGGTAAGTTCAATTTTTAAAAAAAATTCAGTCTCTTTAAATGGTTTTTGAGTCAGTTTAAGTAATCTACAGTCTTTTGGATTGTTTGATTGTATTTACCCAATGGTTAGGCACTTGGTCTACGATGTTCTTGACACCTCCAAGGAGATGTCATCCCTAATAAGGCCAATGTTAGTGTCATTCTTTTCATACTTCCACCAGGGATCAAAACACATTTGCATGTGCACCTTAGGTGTCTCATACTGAATAATTTTTTCATCATTCCATTAGGTCATGACTTAAAATTCTTTCGCTGGTGGTTGTCCTTGTCAGTAAATTCAACTCTCTCCAAGATTCATATTTCTGACTCATTCCCATGTCCCCTTGAGCATAATAACACTTATGGAAATCCTTTTTTCACTTGAAATTCTTTCAAGTCAAAATCTCATTCAAAATCATGTCAAAAAAGCAGTCCCATTAGGTCATTAGGGTTTTTCATTTTTCAAGGTCATTCCCTCATTCTGATAAGGTAAGCATATATATATATATATATGAGATAGATTGAACAAGATTATCATGATGGTTTTATTATACTTTAAAGGTTGTATTTTCAGTTTGAAGACTTTTTATCAAACTTCCATTTTGATAGAAAAGTCACTTATGTAATTTATTTTAATTTTTTCTAAATTTAATTTCATGTTATTATATGTAATTAATAAAATCCCACAACTATAAAAGAAATCATTTCAAGCCTCAGTGATAAAAAGAAAAATCCATCTCTAGTTTGATCAAGCCTGCAATGCAAAAAGAGTCAAAGAGTATCAGTGATAAAGGAAAAAGACTTCAAACATTAGAAAAGTGGGTATTTCAAAGTTAAATCAAAATCCACTTGGCTATAAATCCTATCAAACATTTCAAATAATCCATTGTTTCCTTTCAAAGTATCAGGAGTATTCAACAAAGAAGAATTTTTGAGTTTTTGAGCGAGTTTGGGCCAAATCCACAGGCGATGCACGTTCAAAAGGTTGGCGCTATGCATTTGAACCGGTGTTGTGCACTTGCCGAGTAGTGCTGCTCCCTTGCTAAGAGATCCCAGTGTAAATTGTGAATGCACTGCATGCTCAGATAGAGGTGTTTCACGTTTGGATATGCGTTGCACCCTCAGATAGTGGCGTTGCACGCCTGCACAGTGAAGACTTATGAGGATTGTGTCACTTCAAAAAATTTCAAACCACTTCCAAAATTCTCCTAAAATCCTCCAAGAGCCCTGAAGCAGTAAGTACATATCATATACCTTGTTTCTAAGTGATTTGATGGCTCTTGAATGAATTGAAATGAAACCCTAATCTCAGTTTATGGTCATTGTTCATACACTTGGTTCATCTCCTAAAACATATATCAGTCATAGACAGGGTAATTTTCATTGACCTAGGGTTTTCATTGACCTACTTTGACCATTCATTTCATTCCTCTCAGTAATTCCCCTCATCTATTCAATCTATTCATCTCATCCCCTTCCCCTTCATCTCATTCCATTTGTATCCTAAGGTTTCATAAGTCAGAGTTTAAAATGTCTAAAGAAGAAGATAATTGTATTGGTGAGGCACAAATGCCAAGAAGAAATGACCATAAAGGAGGAAAAATTAATAGGTTTGAACCAATCACTACAAGAGAACTTATGGCCTCTCCTCTCATTGTGTCTTGCTTCAAACATGTGGGTTGCTTTCAGTTTTCTGAGAGAGTGCAGCAAATTCAAAATCACATGGGGTTAACAAGATTGTTCATCACTAATCTACATGACAAACAGGTCACTCTTACTGGGTTTACTTTTGATATGTCCACCAATGATATTGCAGCTGCTAAAGGATCCCTACAGTGGGAGAGAGGTGGTTTAAACAAGAAAACTTGGATATGAGCTATTATAAACTGTACCTCAAACCTAGGTACAAGGATCACAAGAAGTCAATTTTCCCTTTCTCTCATCTCCAAGACCAATATGTTACCATGATGAGGATAATCATGAAATACTTCACTTGTGAGGGGAGGTTTTCTCAGCTCTACTCATACCATATCAGACTCCTCATTCATTTCACTAGAGTTAGAATGCTACACATACCTTACTTTCTTTTCGGCAACATTGACAAGATGGCTTACATTTTGCAAAAGATGGATTACAATCGTCAAATGTAGAGTCTATTTCATCATTCACTCATCAAAATGGTGTTCGTGCATCAGCTTCAGCAGAAAAACATTTCATGGGATGCATTCATTGAAAATGAGGTTTTCACTACCCCACCAAGCCATCATGAGTAGGATATCCCTTCATCATCTCATCCTCTCATATCCATTTCTCCATCACATCCAGTTGTTCATACATCACCACCCACTCACATCCATTCACCTCATGTTGATCCTAACTCATCACCTTTTTATAACCATTCACCATCACATCATGATATCGGAGCATCAAGCAGTGAAAGGGACAATGAGGCAGCTTGCACTAAAATGACAGATATTGAACCATTTCCCATGACATATCAAAGAAGCCATAGGCATGTGTTTGATTCACATGGTGTGAAAGGGGCCATGCCTTCTTCATTAGCAAAATAGGTAGACAAGAGAAAGGAAAAGGCTACAGAGCCTATCATTGTTGAGTAGGAGGACAAACATGAAACTGAGCAGAAGTTTCAATTGATTGAGATTGATGAGTAGGATGAGGATAGAGCCACTAGTGCAGTGAATAGAGGCAAGGAGGAAAATATTAGTGAGCTTCAAGCTAATCTTGATATAGCACAGTACGTGATTGACTTTCTTGAGCTAGAAAATCAACAATTGAAGACTAAGAAAACCATCAATGAAGTCAAGAAAGTTAGAGCTCAAAGAGAGGTGGGAAAGGCCAAGGCCTTGCTGGAGGAGACCTTGGGCAGATTTGATGATAGTGATGATGATCAGGAAGATCAGCTTGTGATACAGAGACAGAGGACAATTGGGCTAAAGAAGGCTTTAGCTCGGGAAAGGAAAAAAGAGGGTAAATTGGCAGAGCAGCTTACTCCAAGTGAGATACTTGCCATAGAGATTAGCATAGATAGAGAGTCTTGGATTGAGAGAGAAAATTTTCATCTGGATGGCCTACTATATAAGGCAAAGGAAGACATTGACATTTAGAGGAAGATGGTGAAACATTATGCCATGAGAAACAAGATTGCAAGGGTCAAGCTTAAACGAGCCCATGCAAAGATTCGAGCTTTGACCAAGACAAAGGAGAAGGAGATGTTAAAAATTATTTTTGAGGTGTCTCTCCATGCCTCTAACTACTAAATCAGCAACCAGATTCACAATTTTGGTACATGTGGCACTTTTGTGTAAATTTTGATATTTTGGACAGTTTAGCACATAGAAGATTTGCTAAACGAGCAGCACCACTGGCGTTGCACTCTTTTTTGGGAAAGCCAAATGGAAAATGGTCAACATACTCAAGTTTATAATGATTATTACATCAACCTTGGCATGTTTCAGGAGATTTGGAGCAGAACTAGTCCCTCAAAGAGGAAAAAAATCATGTTTCTTCCCTCTTTTTGACCATGGCGCTATGCATTTACCAGTCATGGGAGAACATGTTTGTGACAGGGTAGATGGGCACTATTTTGGAAAGTGGAAGAATTTTTGGAAACTATACTTAGATACCTTTCCAATGAGATATTATAGAGCTGCTTTGGACAATGGAAAGACCTCCAAAAGTGGCTTACAAAACAGGTCAATGTTTCTGTCATGGCATTGCGCTTTTACCGGGAAATTTACTTTTTCACTAGCTTCATCTAATTTTGAAGTTTCACTTCTATTTCACTTTTTACTTGGGTAAATGAAAAGGCTACCAATTTAAATGTCATATCTTACTTTTACCTAAGGTAGATACATTAGGTAAATCATTATTTTAATTCAAATGTATCTGTTCTTAAAGATAGGAATGAGTCATTTCCTCATCCTAGACTTTAGCTTTCAGTTCATCTTTTGATGTAACAACTCCCTCACCTCATGGATTCGACCCCTGAGGATGAGAGGAAGTGGTTTTGAGGTCTATAAGGTGTAGTTTTTTAGTCATTGTGTTGGTTGGCATCAGTTGGAGAGATTATATTGATCAAGTATCATCTTGGCTTGGACATTAATGGAAAATTGGAGCTATTTTCATGGGATCCATGTGGTATGAGTTTTAGATATATTTTCCTCTCTGTTATCAAATTTTTAGAATGTATTGTTAATTCATAAACCATTTCATATCTATAATATACTTGATTTCAAGTTGTAAAACAAAATCCATATTTATTTATGCTCTGTTTTGGGAAATTTAGTATAATGTGTTCATTCTCTTCAGTTTAGGGAAAATACATTCCAGATGCTTTCCCTAGCTTCTCACCAGTATTTTCATCTCATTTAATCCTATTTTGAATGTTAACTCTTTTAGCTACCTTTCCCCATCAAACAAACTGCAACTTCATCCCCTTGACCCTGATCTATTCCCCTTGACCTAATCCTTGTTCAGTGAGCCAAACCCTAAAATCAAAATCAAAACCCCCTGTATTCCTTAGCTAGCCTAAAATATTTTTCATCCAGCCCTCTTAGCTGTGATTGTTGTGGAGAGATCCCTATCTGACTTGGTAGGGCTAGATACCAAGTCTAAAGTTTGGTTTGAGGTTACCTCGGGATTTCCTCTCTCAGCCTGAGGTTCAATCTGAGTGATAACAACCCCAAAAATGGTGAATCATCCCCCATGGTTTACATCATCATCTTGAATCATATTGGTTCATATAAAGTTTATTTTGGTTGTACATTTTTCTTAGGAGGTCCATTTTAGACCTCAAAATTTATCTAATGTATTGGTTGTGCCAAAAGGATTCCATCGAAATCAGTGAGCTCATAAGACCCTTTTTCAAGTACATGTTTGACTATATATGGGCATAGCCACATCAATTCGAGCTTCCCAACTCATAATTTATCATCTTCTTAGTCATATAAAGAACTAGATTTCCTTCTGAGAAGGCATGAGTTTTAACATTTTTGTCATATTATGCTTTGATGTGTTTCTTTTGGGCCTCATTGATCATTATGGCTTCGTGTCGAGTATCATCTAAGAAATCTATATGAAAAAACTCTCTTCTTCTTAGGAATTTGCAAGAATACTCTTGATGGAAATATTTAAATATGGATCTCAAATTCAATCAGGAGAAGTGCTTCTAGATCATACACCAACTGAAAGGGTGTGAATCCAGTCATCATTTTGACAGATGTTCGGTATGCCCACAAAGAAAAAAAAAAAAAAAAGAATTAGATTCCAATTCATCCTAGGAATCTCTATCATGTATTGCAACAATGTTTTTAAAACCTTATTAATGGCTTCTACTTTCCCATTGGATTGTGGGTAATAAGGAGTTGAGTTTTCATGTTGAAGGCCCAACTTGGTAGTAAATTTATACATCATGTAATTTCAAAAATGTTTACCATGCTATATAACGATGGTTTGTGCCACACCAGATATAGAAATGACATGGTTGGAAAGAAATAATGCAGTTATTTCATAGTTTTTGTTGTATGTAGGCATCAGTTTGGACCATTTAGTACAATAGTCTACAACCACGATAATGTAGCCATGCCCCCCAGTTGAAAAAAGGTTACAGGTCATGAATTCAATGCCCTATTTCACAAAGGATCCAAGAACGATAATATGATGCATAGGAGTAGGTGGAGCACAGGCTTTATGGTTATAAACATGGTAAGTGTGACACTTTTGGATACAAGAATGCAATCTTGAAACATGGTTGGCCAAAAGTAATCGAATCAGAACTTATTTTGGGCGACAACATATCTAGATATATGTCTGCCTGATGTAGGGATTCTGTTATAAAACAGAATCCTAGCATATAAACATGACTATTTCACCCAGCATGAAAAACTCTCAATAATTCTTCATTAAAACCATAAGGATATTCAGGAAAAAAAAAATTCCATATGAAGGAAAGAGAGCCACATAATAAAAATAATACTGATATTAAAACATAAAATTCTTTGGCCAAATATTACATTGGGTGGCCTCTTGGCTCTCGGCCCTTCAAACCATCTCTCTGATTCTCTGCACTCCTCACCTCACACTCTCTCTTATATATACATAAATAATGAATTTATTTCCCTCCATAAATTCCTCCACACAAATCTCAACTTAAATCTAATTTAAATTTATTCTAGTTTTGGACTCAACAAAGTCTCATAAATGGAATTCCTACTCCCTATATTATCTACCTAATTCCACTCCACTCATATCCTTTAATTATTAAAGAATATTTACAAAAAATCCTCACATTTATAATTTTCTCTTAATTTATTAAAAATAAACAATTTAATTAATAAAATAATTAAAATATCTCACCCCCCTTATTACATAATTGAATAATGAAAATTTGGTTTGGATGCTCCTGCATCAAACTCCCCATGTAGAGAAGTTCCCATAGACTCCTGTCTATGAGGTCTGTTGCTTTTCTGTAACAATGCGACAACCACAAGTCTTGATGACTTGCTCCCTCCAGGATTCCAAACTCTGTTCTGCCGCTGGTCCTTTGAAGTATCAACTCGATTTGGTAACTCATCATTCACTTTGTCGATCGGATTCCATCAGCTTCTCCAACACTTTCTTTTGCCAATTCCTTGGATTAATTCTTCTTTGTCGAACTCTTTCGTCTCCAACTGAGCTAAATACTCAACTTCCTGCAATAGAAAATAATCAAGAACTCCTTCTTGATTACAACTATAGTCTTGGATTGCTTTTATAGAAACAACCCTCTCGTCTGGTACTGTACCTGCATTCACCAACAAATTGTTAGTTTTAAAAAGGTAAGACCTGTCAGTCTCTTTTGATGCTTCAGGCATCAATCCCTCATCATCGACTTTCTGGACTTCAATAGATTTTGTTCCTAACTACTGGCTGCTTCCATCTTCATCCTACTGATTCACTGTTTCCTTTATGTCCCTACAGGCATAACTCCCTCGCTGCTTCTGATCTTCCATCTCAATGCCAAATAAATTCTGCTCGATTTCTCTGATTTCGACATCATATTTGTTAATGTCGTGTTCTATACCTACAATTACATCATTATTTGAAAATTTATAACATTCATTCAACTCCATAAATGTTAAAATATTTCATCTCTATCATGCATAGTAACTGTAATTTCTTCTGGATCATGTTCTGCAAGTTTTTCTTTGCCATCAGGTTCCTTCAGCCACCGTTCCAAAAACTTGATTTCCATATGAAATCTTTTCAGCACTTCATCACTACCTTCACTCTTCCTCTGGCAATCTTCTTGAGTTGTCCTAGTTTCAGCACCATTACATTGTAAACTTTCATCAGCAATTTCATTAAACAAATACATTTGTTTACCTCCTTGGAATTTTTCTTCGACATTTCCATTTTTTTCCTGTTCCATAACAGCTTCGACTTGCTATCTTACCCCAAACAAGAATTCATCTATGATTTCTTCCTGTTGTAACAAATCAATACCTTCCTTTGCTGAAAGGAATTCTCTACCAGACTTTAGCTCAAGAGTTTCATTTTCCTTTGTGACAGTTCCATCAGACTGCTCACCATCTTTCACACATCCTGCAAACATAGATAAACTGTGAGAAAAAATGTAAGGCTTCATGGCCTCATCTGTTTCTCTCACCAACACATCTTCAGATGCTTCTGAACTATCCCAATAATTCATGAGATCTTCCTTACTGATCTCTTCACCCAGAATTTCATCCTGTTCCAGGCCACAAATGGAAACATCCATTTTTAACTCAACTTATATGAGTTCTTCACAACTCAACATCTGCTCGAGCTTCCTTAGCTATTCTGCCAATTGTATGTTTACCTGCTTTTCCCTTTTTTAATGTAGCTTCTACCACTTTACCTTCTTTCTCATGGTCCAACCATGTGTCTGGCCTTTCACATTTTCCTGCAACAACTCCATTAACAATTTAAGGTGAATTGTTATCTCAGCCTTCTCCCGCTCGTACTTTTCATCCGTCAATTGTTCACATATGCCACTTACCTTGGCATTTTCCTTCTTCTTCCCTCTGATGTGGTCTTCATTAGATCTTCAGAAATTACTATCAACAATCATCTTCCCCTTCTTTGTGAACTACATCTGTTCACGTGTGGACTTCATTTAATCCACTTCTCAAAAATCCTTCACACTTGCCATTCATCAAGATGCAAGTTCTCCTCCTGCACTTGGCTTCTCTTGGTTCTCTGTCTTGGAACCAGTCTCTAGTAACTCTCTTGCTTCACTTTGTTGCAAACAACACTTTAGTAAATCATGTGTTACAATGACCAATTCTTTGGGTGTCATGCTCCACCAATCATGCACCCCATTACATTCAGACTCTTGACTTAACCTATGACTCTTTGACTTCAAAATTACACCAATTTTTCATCTTGGATGAAAATACTCAATCTCAGCTCAAACTATCCAAACTTTCATTTGACTCTAACATCTATTTTCACTTCAAGACTCCACCTGGTAATCATGTATACGATGTTTCAAGCTATACAATCTTCACCCTCTTTCATACTTCATTCTTATGAAAAATCATCAGTTTTCCCTTATCATTTCACATGATACTGAAGTCTTTAGTTGAAATTCCATTCAGGTTCTTCAAGATTTATTTTAAGGTGAAAATAAATAAACCATTCAATCTTCAATGTTTAAAATTACCTTCCTGAATTATCATACCTCATGTCCTGTTAAGGTAATTAATAAACCTCTCTCTCTGCAGTCTCAACTCTTTGGTTTCCATTCTTCTGTGCCATATTTGTCACTGTAAATACTCACATCCTCACAAGCTCGTCATCATAACACAAACATTTCCCTGCACTTTTATGCACCATGCAACATCAATTCACATCTCTTTACCTGTGTGTAGAGAACAAGCAACCTCTTCGATGTACAACTCGTACATTGTGTTCATCCTAAATATCACCTCCTTAAATTTCTTCACATGATGGTAAAAACAAAGGTTTACAACATCAAGCAATTATATTTTCAATCACCAATCAAAAGAATTCTTCTTTTCCCAACTACAGGATTTGGTCCAAAATGACAACCAAAACTGTGAAGAATTCACATTATGCATAATAAATCATCACACTATGCATAATAAACCTCCTCATATAAACATGCATGTTTGCCTTCATATCACCCAGGATTAGCACATTTTCCCATTCATTTATACCTCCGCATTTGCAACATTTCCACACTTTCATAAAATTTACAAAAGATCATATTCTCAAGTATGGAAAGGAAATTTAATCATCCAGATTTTAAAATACCTCTACTCAATGAATATTGATTCATTCAATGAGCACTTACCTTGAGTCTTCTTGTGGTTGAAATTATCCAACCCTTCTCTTGTGTATTCTTTTAGGAATACATTCAAGCCTCTATAGACTTACTTTGAACGCGCAAGGTCCATTTCTCCCCAGCAATATAAATCTCTTCCCAGCAATCTTCTAACATAAATATTTCCCAGCAAAAAAATTTTAGAAACCTTCAAAGTACGCACAATCTCCCCTCTTAGCTTAAGCCAAATTTCCCCATCTCAATCTCTCGAGTTTTTCTTCAATTTTGAAAAAAATCTTCTCAAAAAAGCAATTGAATTTGACCTTAACATAATGTACTAGACTCCTTTTATTTCATGATATACAACCTTGACTTCAACTTTGACACTAGTACATTAATTATCCCACTTCTTATACCACACAATCCACTTCTTACAAAAAAAAAAACCAAAATAATATAAACTCCTTTTCACACTTTATAAATCCTTCTTCTCACAACTCTCCTATTTAAAAATATAAAATTAAATTATGAAATTATGCATTCTCAAAACCAACACATGATTTTATGAAACCATATATTACCCACTCAAAACCATTTGCAACAACTCACCATTTTTCCCCACCATGCTTTATAATATCAATTTAATTTCACCTCAATCAATAGTCACTTATGAGTTTAACCATGCAAATTTTATGTGAAAGTAAATTAATGGCTTCTTGTGTGTTTAAATGAATAGCTTCTTGTAAAATGAATTTGAATGAGAAACTCACATAAAATATATTCCAGGAAACCGACCATACCTCCAACGCAATACAATCCCTTTTACCAAAATACCATTTCACCCAAACTTTTCAATCTCTTCGCTTGTTTCCATGAGCACATCTCTTTGGCTGATGCAATTCTTCGTGAAATTAATCCAAAAATCAATCTTCCATGCTTTAAATAACTAGAGATTTAATTCTGATTCGATTCCTTCTTCTCTTGAAAATAGAATGCTTTTATAATCCAAATTTCACCAAAAAACCATCACACTATTACCATAAAAACTCACATAGCTCTCATTTACTGATGAAGTTAAATTCACATAAGTATGAGTATTTTACCAAAAAATTGATATGCACCTTGCTAGGGTTGTCACATTTAATTGACATTAGTTGCCTGAAGATGGAAAATACGCACAGTCTTCATGTTTCAGTGCTATTATATAAACTTCATGCAGAAAACAATTTGAAATTTTAAGGGAGCATCTGTATGTATATAACAATGGAATTGAAGAATCAGTTGTTGACAACATAATCTCTGCATTATGATTGAAATAGGTGGTCACATCAAACCATCACAGTAACCGTGGTCAACCGCAATTATAAATCGATTGCAATTCTGGTGAATCACTTGTGTCGAACGCATACTTTAAACCGTCATTTATTTCATCAGGCATCAGGTTGTTAATGTGTCAATTCAACAGATTCCGATCAGCTCACAAAAAACGTAGATTTGAAAACCACTACACAGAAATTACAAGTTCCGTTCTATTTACAAAGCATTTCGGTTTCATTCATACCTCTATCTAATGATCAATCTTACAACGGTTGATCCCTATGATGGTTGAATAAAACCTTTGCGCATTCGTTTATTCACTTCCCTCCGATTGCTGGGTAAGGCCTCTGCGCCTTCGTTGCTCACGTAGGTCCGTTTTGTTTCACGCTATTGACAAGCTTCAACGAGCATGAGAGCTCACTCTGCATCCTTTATGAAATGATCCTACGTTGGTCCATTCTCAGTTTAATGTCATCCTTCCTTCAAATCACAGCTCGATTTTCTGGTACATTGCCCAACTCGACTTCACCAATGATGTAAACTCCAGGTTCTTCCTGCAATTTTCATGTTAATATACTTGCAGATTCAAAACATGCATCTTTCAGCTCTGATACCAAATGATGCAAGGATTCTGGGTTAAATCAGAATCCTAGCATAGAAACACAGACTACTTCACCCAGCATGAAAATTCTCAATTCTTCATTAAACATAACAATAGATGCTGCCCAAAATACATGCATAAAGAGAAAGAGAGCCATACAGTAAAAAAAATACTGATATTAAGACAGAAAAACTCTTAGGCCAAATATTACATTGGGTGCCTCTTGGCTCGCGGCCCTTCAAACCATCTTTCTGATTCTCTGTACTCCTCACTTCACACTCTGCTATATATACATAAATAATGAATTCCCTCCATAAATTCCTCCACACAAATCTCAATTTAAATCTAATTTAAATTTATTCTAGTTTTAGACTCAACAAAGTCCCATAAATGGAATTCCTACTCCCTATATTATCTACCTAATTCCACTCCACTCATATCCTTTAATTATTAAAGAATATTTAAAAAAATCCCCTACATTTACAATTTTCTCTTAATTTATTAAACTAAACAATTTAATTAATAAAATATTTAAAATATCTCACCCTCTTATTACATAATTGAATAATAAAATTTTGGCATGTCAAGAAATTTACCCATCTCAATTTGCTTCTTACTCCAATGATGGTGGATATTTGACTATATGTCCAACTCTCTATCGAGGATAACTTATGTAATAAAATCGGTGTAGTGCAAAAGAACCTGAAATCATCAGAAAAACCGTTTTTTTAATTCTATCAATATAAGTTCATTCTTCATCACTTATTCCTCTTAGAAGTCGTCTAATATCTTTTCTGTCTGTTGCATGAGTGACGTCGTCGAGTTATTTCTTTATTTTAGCAGTAAGTGCTTCAATAATTTTTTCTGGCAATTTCCGTGAACAAGCATGCTCTAGCCTATGTAATGGATAATATCTTTCTCTTTGCTTAATTATTATGATGGTTATTGATTTTCATCTGCCACCACTCTTGTATTTCTTTAAAAGTTAACATTTATGTACACATATTTTGCACCATATGCACATACACTTAACTGGAAATAACACAAGCTTGCAAAAATATCATATTTTTGAATAAGGATCCCAAGAAATTTAATAACAGAAATTCCAAAAAATATGAATATCCTCTATGGAGTAACAATCAAGGTGAATACCATGGTTGAAACAAGCCATGTAAGCATGGACTTTCCCAAGCCATATTCGTGTAAAGAGAAAATTCCCAATCGTGAGACCCCAACTTAACAAATGCATAGCGAGGATGCATATTTATATGGAAGACAAAAAATTAAAGTGAATTCATTCAAGCTCGTAAGGATGTGCCTCATACAACACAGGATATTAATTTTTTAGACTAATTTCTCGATAAATGGATGTGAAATCCCAACACCAGGGTATGCATCACTAAAGAATTGAAAATAATTTCACCTAGAATACTAGTTCAATAAGAATAAAAGAAGAGGAAATCCTCCATATTGTCGCATTGGAACACCACCATGAAATGAAAGCTTTAAATCAACTTAGTAAAAATTGTGAATTAAGAAAGAAGAAGGCTCATACTAATTAATTTCATGTTCAACAAATATTCTCACATATTATCACACCATCTTTAAAACAATAACACAACGCACTAGTAAACTCTGTAAATAAGAGTTACCAACCACGTCTCCTGTACTAATGAAATAATTTCAAACTTGAAATACAAGGCGTGTTCATTAACATAGGAAATACATAAGAAACGCTTATCTTATGAGTGATGGGCCGCTGAGTAGGGGACTATGACACCGCAGCCAACCATATATAGTTATAGTCAGTCCTCACTTACAATTATCAATCCCAAGCTAGATTCCATTAACTGAGGGACATTTTTCTTAAAGGGTTGAACACAATATTTAATTTCTTGAGGGACTCCAGAGGCCTTTCCACCTCCACCCTCCAACTGAGTTGCAATTAGCAAAATCACATGGAACTTAGAGACTCATTGTCTCCACCCGACTTGGAGACTCCATAACACAACAAAATCAAACATATAGTAATAATGTCGCCCAAAAATACCCTAGGAGTATTTTAGGAGAAATTCCTCAACCCTAGCTCTTCATGATTTTTCGAGAATCACCATGTCCACCCTTTGGCCATTAGGTACTCGAGGGGGAATTTCTCCCCCTCCTGGAGTGGTTTTCTCCCTGACTCCTTTCCAACTGAAACTATCTCCTCCATTTTTTCTACAGAGATCCTTTCTTTAATTCCTTATATGTGTCTCTCTCCCCTTTTTTTTCTTGTCCATGATGGTTCTTCTCATGTTTTTCGATAGGTTTTGTAGAACCTTCCTTGTGTGTGAGTTCATGCCATGTATCCCCCTTTATTGTATTTTTAATTGCAACCCAATGAACCCCTGTTCACTTATGCATTATGGCATAGCTTCTCAATAATGTTTTCCTCTCTTGGTTGCCTTCTCCTCCAATGAATTTTGACGCTTTTCCTCTTTTCCATCCTCCTCTTAATGACATGCTCTAGCTTATTTAGAGTGCATACGTACCAACCTCCTTAGTTGTCACAACAATTGAAATCCCAAGCAATTATCCCCCTCAGTGTCTGGAATCTGTGTCCCATAACTCAACCCATATTTATTTTATAAAAGTATATTCACTGAATACATGAGGTTAAGAAATTGGATGATTATAATATATGCATAGTTATCATTGAAATATTTTACTTAACATGGGCATTGAAATATTTTACCACGTTATCATTTTTTAATACACTTCAATATTACTTAACTTTACCTAGTAAAATATTTTATTTATGACACATCTACTTCTTATGAGGAATGCACTGAATTATTTTACTTTTAATTACTTCTTCCTTTTGAGTATTGAAATATTTTACTATATATATTATTTATCTCTATATATACATATATATGAAGTTTGTATTGAAATATATTACTTAACATGGATATTCAAACTGATTATCTAAGTTTTATATTGAAATATTTATAAGGAAAATATAACTTTTTTTTTTCTTTTCTAAAAACATTTAAACCTAGAAATCATAGTGAGAGTAGGATTATTGATGTTTTGTGAAGCTTTTAATTAAAACTAACCAAATATGTATATTCCGTTGGTTTTTATTATAGCCGACATTTTTTTTTCAACTTAAAATACATTTTATTTTTATTTTAAAATGGACACATGTCAAATCAATGTTGAGAAAGAAAGGAATTAAACATGTACCTCATACTGGCTTGAATAATGGGCCTCTTGGTGAAACTAGAACAATTACATTAGTAATTGACATAATTTTCCACCTTTTAATGTCGCTGATTGGCTTAGAAAAGGTGGAAAATAATCCCAACTTGCATATATCAACCACTTCCTTAATGTGATTGTGCTACTTGATCGCTAATGTGCATGGGGAGGATTAGTTAACCACGAGTGACCATGGATTGCCATTATTAAAAAAAATTAGCAATTTTTCAATTAATGAACAAATGTTTGACCCTATTTTCCCCTGGTTAAAAATGTTTGGCCATCTTAACCAGGTTGACCATGTTTGGTCATATTAACCATGTTTGGCTATCTTAACCATGTTGACCATGTTGACTATGTTTTGAAATGGATGACCACAATTTATTATGTTTGATTAGTCATGGTCATGCCTATAGTTTTCCTTCCTTTACTATGGTTAAATAGTAAATTTATTTGAGAAGGGTGTATTCTTATCTAGAAAATTGTTGATTATGAGTGACAGTGGTTGTCTACATTAAACTAAAGCTATATATGACATATTATAATTAATAATGGTCGATCATGGTTGACCATATTTCCTAATGTTGATCATGGTTGACGATGATTCACCATGTTGAGTATGGGTGAAAATGGTTAACCATGTTTTGCCCATGTTGACCATTTTTCCG